>CM049807.1:19815143-19960508 GCA_027422405.1 Ptychobarbus kaznakovi
GTGTGGTCAGATGAAGCCCGCGCAGGTTGGTGATGTGAGTGTCCCGGTGCAAAACGGCCCCCTGGATGTGACGAAACTTGGAGCTTGGGCCTGAGAATCACAGAAAGCCATTCATTACAAGAGCAGGGCGATTTACACAGCCAAAAACATTCGATCGTGATATGGTTCAGCTGTTTGATGATATTTGCCATCAGTTTGGGGGCAGTGAGATTTTGTTTTTTGAAAGAAATTAATAATTGTATATTTAGCAAAGATGCATTAAATTGATCAAAATTGACAGAAATTGCAGTTTTTTTACACTTTGTGTTCATCAGATGAATCCTGAACAAAAATGCATCACAGAAATATGAAGCAGCATAACCTTCTTCAATATTGATAATAATCAGAGATGTTTCTTGAGCAGTAAATCAGCATATTAGAATGATTTCTGAAGGATCATGTTAAAATATGAAATAAATCTTACCAACAAGTAGTGTATATAAATAGTTATATATTTGCTCTGAAATATATTTTTCAGTTCAATGAACCATAACTATAATGTAGACAGTCATTGCTGACAATATTAAACATGTTTAAAACAAGTATAATAAATACAAAATCTAGTATTAAGTGATGAAGAATACAGTTTTTTAAATGAACAAAGGGGAATAAAATAATATTTAATAATTGTAATATTATAAGAGTACATCATAATAGTGTGTGTGTGTATATATTAATGTATTTCTAAATCCATATTTAATAATATGCATATTTAATAATTTAATAATGTTAATCATATAAAATACACAATAAGAGTGTATGTATATAGAGAGAGATTATGCAAATAAATCATTATAAAACCTATTGACTGAAATGGACAGCGAAAAAGAAATGCTTCACAGAAATGAATCAAAAACTATTATTAGTATTAATTATCATTATTATAATTTCATATTATCACTTCTGAAATGATAAAAAACTTAAACAAACTAATAAAGTAATATCTTACTAGTGTGATAATAATAATGATATTGTATAGTAGAACATTCTCACCTCTACTGGCAATTTTTGCTACTGAGGTTTATATACTATAAACTTTAAATATATTATTTAAAGATATACAATCAAAATATTCATTTTAATAAAAAACAATTTGTAACTTAATTAAAATGTAAAAGCATATAAAGTCAGCGTGAGTGACCGAGCATGCTGTGGATGGCGCGGGAGCTCTGGCTGGGGCTGGGGCTCGGCAGGAAGCCGGATGACAGGCCGCTGGTGGAGGACGGGGAGCGGGACGGGGCGGCACTGCTGCTGGGGGTGCTGACGGGACTGCTGGAGGTCGAGGCCTCCTGAGAAAAACACAGAAAGACACTGTAAGACCATCATTTCTGTAAAGTAAAGTTCTGTCCTCGTGTTCCTCCCACAGACCTCTTTGCTCCTGTCACAGGGAAGATCCTTTGGTTTTGTCTCCTGAGCTGATGGAGCAGCCGGTTTTGGCCTCTTGCTCGGGTGAAGACTGACTCGCTCCACCTGTAAAAGTTGTTTACGGAGTTAAGCATGTCTTAAAAAGTTCATATAGCTTGACTATACTTTCTCTTTTTTCCTCATACTCTCGTTTTCAGTAAGAAATCCATTGAATTCCCCATGACTAAAACAGAAGTGTTCACCTGCTTGTTCTCTCCTTTCCACCAGTCCTCTGCCGTCATGGCCGGAGTGTGACCCGCAGCGTCCGGATACAAGTCCGCATGGAAGTCCTGTCCTGCCTGATACACACCAAACACACAACAGCTGAAACATCCAACATGATCAGACTGGCTGATTTTGGACAAAAAAAGACAAAATAACAAAGGCAGACAAGATCCAAACACAGAAACAAATTTACCCGCTTGGGCGGCGCCGGCTGGGCGAGGCGCTTGGGCGGCGCCGGCACTCATTCAGTAACGGAGCGGGCTGACTATAACGGAGCGGGCTAATAAAATATTTTTGGAACGGAGCGGGTAATTGTAAATAACTATAAATCATTTTGAAAAATAATTGAACAAAATGAAAAACAATTTATTTAAACGGAGCGGGCTAATAATAGCGGGCTCTGGAACATCAACGGAGCGGGCTAATTTCTGGAACGGAGCGGGCTTATTAGCAACGGAGCGGGCTTTAAATGATTTAGTGGTCTAACCTCCGCTTCTCATTAAACAGTTCAACCTGGTGTTGCCCAAGGATATATAAAGCCCCAGAAGTTACTACTCCATCTCCCACTGCAATAAGGAACACATACTATTCATTATAATCCAGTAGTCAAAGAATGTCAAAAAAGTATAATAATAATAAGCTATTTCGTGATTGGTCTCCCTGCTGGATTTGCTGCCTGTATCACAGGACGTTTCATTTATGCAGGAGAAAACTACAACAAAGGCAGACAAGATAAACACAGAAACAGAAACAAATTTAAATCTCAAAAAAAATTAAACACATTAATGACGAGATAAATAAACACAAATATTTTATATATTTTTATTATAAAATAAATATATTACTATTGCAAAATACTACTGTACTGTGAAATAAAATATTTAATGACGAGATTAATACAAATATTTATATATTTTTATTTATAAATAAATATATTACTATTGCAAAATTTTTTATAAAACAATATGAAAATTATAATATTACTTTTTATAGTTATCAATTTCTTGTATTAATAATAACAATAATTATTATTATATTATTATTATTATTATTAATAATAATGTTTTAGTTTTATTTTATTACTATTTAAATGTAAAAATTAAGCAAATAAATAAATAAATGCATTTATATTGCATTAATGCTACTGTACTAAAAATAAAAAAACAAGTATTGAATAAGAATATTTTTTTTATTTTACAGAACAATAGTAAAATTAAAACGTAAAAAAAAATTGTCCATTTGCTTTTTTTTTTAATGTAACAAAAGAAAAAGCAGAAAACCACTCGGAGACTTTACAGATTCTGTTTAGTTGATATTTGTATAAATTATTCTCATTACAAATTTGGAATTACTCAATTCATGTTCGTCGCAATGAAGTCAGAAAATAAGGAAATCACATCCCTGTTACATGTTATCAGCTTATCAATCACAACTAGTGTAAGATAATCAAAGTACATTAGGAGCTTTTACATCTACAGTCGGTTTAGCAGACCTGGATGTGTTCATTCTCACCTTGCGAGGCACCTGGTAGCTGATGGGCACTATGAAGTTATCGGTGAGCTGCATCAGACGCAAAACCTCACAGCAGCTGACGTCCAGAGCGAGCTTCGGCACCAGAGCCACGCCACGAGTCGACACGTCCGTCAAACAGTGACTCACTGACAACGACAGACAGACAGAGATCAGCTTCATGAAACATGAAAAAGAGCAAGAGCATCAAGAAAACGAGTCTGTGCTACCTTGAGACAGGAAGGGCTCACTGCTGTTCACCTCGAAACAGTCGATCACACTCTCACCCTGAGAAAATAGGATTCATAATAGTATTCATATTGAAGATAAAGAATTCCAGTCCTTAAAAAATATGTTAATAAATGGTCACATACATTTCCAGACACAATGAGTAGTCCAGAGTCTGGATCAAACAGAGGCATCAGAGTCCTGCGGATAAAAACAGACAGAGATGATTAGACTACTGATGCTGTAGCACTCATATTTCTCACAAAACAAACATTCGTTTAACTTTTCTTATACACTCCTGTTTTTTTAAAGAAATTATTACTTTTATTCAGCAAGGATGCATAAATTTATTTAAAAAACATTTCAAATGTTTCTAAATTTCTATTTCAAATAAATGCTGTTTTTTAACTTTCTAATAATTAAGGATCAATAGAGAGTGAAAAAAAATATTTCCACAAAAGTATATGCTGTTTTCAACATTGATAATAATAATAATACATTTTTCTTAAGCAGCAAATCATCATATTATAATGATTTCTGAAGGATCATGTGACACTGAAGACTGGAGTAATGATGCTGAAAATTCAGCTTTGCTATTATAATAAAAATTACATTTTAAAATATATTTACATAGAAAATAGATATATTAAAGTATAATAATATTTCACAATATTACGTTTTTTGCTGTATTTTTTATCAAATAAATGCAGCCTTGGTGAGCATAAAAGTCATTGACGTTTAGAAAAAATCTTACAGACCCAAAACATTTGAACAATATTGTCAATATAGGAACATTCAAGCTGCGGACATATTAGTTGCAATAAATAAATACATTTTTTAAGTGTTATATGAAGTGTCTATGAACACTCAACACGGCAGCCACCATGAGAGGGCGACACATAATATATAACTGCTTTTTCTCTTGACCACTGATTTGAATTTTCAGCCCATGTTATCATTTTTAAACATTTACTATTTCTTTAGATAAAAAAGAGACAACGTTATAAAAAATACATGTCTAATTGCTAAGGTGTTCTGGTTAGTTTCTGGTTTGCTTTTAGTGTTTCTATTAATTTGCAAGGCTCCTGCTATGTGGTTGTTGACTGCTCAATTAGAAAATTAACATCCTGCTTAAACAAGACACATAATTTGAGGAATAATATCTGCAGTACATTATTATGCACCAAATTTAATATGCTATACACTAATAAACACAGGCTGAATTTGTCCAGATCAAGCGGATTCAAGAGGATAATGAAGTCAATGTGAGGACAAAGTAAGTAGATCCAACAGGTCTGTAGTTTAAAAGTATGCACTGTATGTTTGCAGTGGGAAAATAATCAGTTGCGTCCGTTCTACACTAGGTGGCAGAATAAGCAGCGAAATGAACTCAAGTCAACACAGAAACCCGCATCAGCTCTTCAACAAAATATTGCATTGATCAGACACAAAACATTTGAAAACTTCACTTCAGGGTCATTTAAATTTGTCTGTTTGACCCCGGACTGGAATCTCTTTCACGCATACAAAGCCACATTGATCCGTCTGCTGTCTGACGCCTGAGGCTCGAGCGGGGGTCACAGATGGGCGCCGCAGGGCCCGGGGTCATGGCACAAACACGAGTGTCTAAGTCACATGCTGCTGGGAGCGGGGCGTGTTTGCACTTCACTTGAAGAAACCAGATCAAACCTTTCGCCCACATCAATCAGCTCAGAGCGTGGGACACAACTGATCACAAACCACAGAATACTACAGAAGAGCAGGACCGGGGCCCGATCCAGTCCTCCAGCTCTTTAAATGATCACCTTGGTTGTGTTTAAATGTGCTCTATAAATAAACATTGTTGTTGTTTAAGGAGTGTTTTGCCAAAATGTTCTTATGCAACTTTTAATGTTTTATTCAGTCGTCATTTAGGCTACCCTCATGTTGCATGGTTATTCAGATTTTTGAAAGAATTTCTAAGCCGCTCATTTCGATACATGAATACAGAAGCACCACCAAAATATTCCGATATAGTTTGATAATTGAATGAGATTTGAGAATCACTAACAATAACCGTTGAAGGGCAGAACAGACTTTAATTAGGGAGACATATTATTCAGACACAGACGAAGACTAATCAACTAATGACAGGAAACTAATTTAATTGAATAAAATTAACTGAAGTTTAATTATTATTTGTAATTTAATTGAATAAAATTAACTCTTACTGTATATACAGTATCTCACAGAAGTTAGTACACCCCTCACATTTTTGTAAATATTTTATTATATCTTTTCGTGTGACAACACTGAAGAAATGACACTTTGCTACAATGTAAAGTAGTGAGTGTACAGCTTGTATAACAGTGTAAATTTGCTGTCCCCTCAAAATAACTCAACACACAGCCATTAATGTCTAAACCGCTGGCCACAAAAGAGAGTACAAATAAAAATGTACGATTAATCACGAGTTAACTCGTGACAATCATGTGATTAATCGCGATTAAATATTTTAATCGATTGACAGCCCTAATATATATATATATATATATATATATACATTTATTATTTATATTTATTAATCAATACAATACACTTTTATTTAAATAATTATATAGAACAAATGTCATTGAATATCTTAATTATTATTAAATAATTACACTATTTAATAAAAAAAAAAATTAAGAAACAGACTTTTTTAAAACAGAAAATTAGCATGATTTCTGAAGGAATATTTCACTGAAAATTATAACAAAATAAAATAAAATACTTTATTATATAAATATATGTCAATCTTTCTGAATAAAACTTTCACCTAACAGAAAAAAACCTGAATCTGTCCTGAATGACTAATCAGCCAATGAAAAACAAATGAAAACCTGCCATTTATGCAATAATGACTGATATTTTGGTCTGTTCCTTACACAAAGCTATGGCTTAAGACTTGATATATACTTCACAAATCATACAGACAACTTTTATGATGCTTTTGTCTATATTTTCGCAGTTTGGCAGCCCTAGCGCCCTGTATGAAAGCGCTCATAATCTTTATAAGTCATGTGATAGACTTATAAATTTGAACTGACCTTTTACTAAGAAGGTCACTAAATACTACACAAACTTTACAAGCCAACACGACTGTGACCTTCAGCGCAATCCAGGGATACAAAACCTTCAGTAAACACGCAGGATGAGAAAACACCTATAGGACTTCAATAAAACCATTATGCCTTGTGTTTATTCACTAATGAACTACTAATTTCTCATCTCTCCCACAGAGTGTCAAGCAGAAGTGAGCAAGCGGTGAAAACCTCGACGTGTCGGGCCACGTTCATCTCTATCAGCTGAATGGCATGCTTGGATCCGAGCCCTGCAGTGGATCGGCTTTTGGCGGTTGACTTCACCCCTCCCCCGTCTTCGCCCCGGGCCTCTGAAGTCGGTAAGGGGTTGCCACGCTTTGTTAGCGTAACTTTGCGTTCCCATGTCGAAGTTTCTCTGCAGGAAATACACAAACAGCTCCTGCGTTCCCTCTCACAATGCACACTTCAACCACGTCGCTCTCTGTTTTCAACTACTCTGCATCTGCAGACTTCTGATACAAGAGACCCGGAAAGAAAAGAAAAACACATATCTCTCAATGGTTTTGCAACAGCCCATAAAGAAAGCAAATGGAGAAAGAAACAAATTCTCAAAACAACTGTCTTGGCAAATCTGCACAAAACTCGGAGATCTCTAATATTTCTAATCAAATTCTTTATATACATCTTTTTAAATTCTTTAATACCTCAACCGGTTCTCCTAAACAGCAATGAGATTGAATGGAGAAGTCAGAGATTTCAGTGTGAACTCAAGCTCCTCATCAAATTAATTATATCTCTGTTGTTTCTCCTAGATTAAACTGAGAGCAAATGGAGAGCTTTCTTCTTCTCAGATGCTTCCAGCAGAGGAAGAACTCAAACTGATTTGTCAAGAGCTTTCAATATAAACCCAACCATTTCTCATCAAATTCTTAAATCTTCTTTAATTCCTCCATTTCTCAACTGTTTCTTCTAGACAGCAATACATCAAATAGAGATCAGAGTTTACAAATACAAGTCAAACATCTCAGTATGAGCATTTCTCATCACAATCTTAAGACTAACTTATTCCCGCAACTGTTTTTCCTAGACTGCTATAGAGCGAACAGACGTTTCTTGCTTTCAAAGTCTACAAAGTTTCAGAAAATTCTCAAAACTGTTTTGCCAAGAAAAGTTTTCAGAAACCACAGATTTCAGAGTGAAACACTTCATCAAATGCATTATATTTCTCGGTTGTTTCTTATAGACACTAAGATTAAACTGGGGACTTTGATAAAGTTTCCTTGTTCTCAGATGTTTCTTCTGCAAGAACGACTCCAGTAGAGTTCAAACTGTGCTCAGATTTGCCAAAATACCAACATTTTCAACCAAAAGTCAGAGATCTCGATTATGCACTCAAATATTTCTCAACTTAAATATTCTTTAATTCCTTCATTTCTCAACTTTTGACAGCAATGGATCAAATAGAGCGCAAACAGAGATTTCACCATGAACACAAACATCTCATCAAATTCATTAAATGGATGTAATAATTCACTCAACTCACGATTCGATTCGATTCACGATTTTGAAACAAGACAAGAGCTCAACAATATCTTAAACTGTGCTCAGATTTGTCAAATTACCAACATTTTCAATCAAAAGTCAGAGATCTCAATATGAACTCAAACATTTCTCATAAACTTCTTAAAACCTTCATTTCTCAACTGTTTCTCCTAAACAGCAATATATAGCAAACGGAGAAGTCTCCTGCTTTCAAAGTCTAAACAAAAGTCAAAGATTTCAATATAAATGTAAACATCTCTTCAAATTCATTATATTTCTCAGTTATTTCTTCCAGCGGAGAATTTGCTGAAGTCCACTTCTTCTCAGTTTCTCTTTAAAACAATATAAGAGCTCCACAACATCTCAAACCGTTCTCCGATTTGGCAAAATACCAAAGTTTTAAATCAAAAGTCTCATCAAATTATCCCAAGACCAAACAATCTGATATGCTTCTGTTTATAATTGCATTATTTATGAAATAATCATCATACACTGTTAATATGTTACAGGTCTACTGTATACTCGTACTATTCTCTAATTCATGTCTATGTTTCCAGAATAAGTGAGACATCAGACACAAATTGATATCTAAATGAAGCACATGTGAGAGTTATTATGAAGCCTAAGCAATGAAAGAGGAGGCTCTGAGCAACTGTACTGTCCTGTGGGAGGAATAACTGCACACACGCCTCACTTCACCGCTTTACTCAAGTGCAACTAAACCCACGCAGGACAGATTTTCCCACACCAGCGAACCCCTGCGTACGCCGTGTGTGTGTTTGGAGCTCCAGACAGTAGTCCGGTCATGAATGAACGCTAAAACACTCCGGGACGTCATTCTTGAGTGGCTAAAGCTGTAAGCACTCACACACAACGACACACACATGTGCCGCTGCAGAGAGCCGGAGGGATGTCACGCATGACAAAGCCTCTAATCCAGATGTAAGCCGTCTTTGGACACAGAAAACAAGACACACACACACACACACAGAGAGAGAGAGAGAGAGAGAGAGAGAGAGAGAGAGAGAGAGAGAGAGAGCGAGAGAGAGCGAGAGAGAGAGAGAGAGAGAGAGAGAGAGAGAGAGAGAGAGAGAGAGAGAGAGAGAGAGAGAGAACAGAATTCAATTAGCACAGTCTTTTGGCTGTTTTAAATTGAAAACTACCTGCGCACAGAAGAATGTCTATAAAGCCTTAATATTCTGTTTGACTTTATTCTATAATCATATTCAATACCCTATACTCATTTGTGATTATATTTACAGTATAGCACAGCCTCTTGTAGCAAGTATATATACTGTATACTGTTTACTATTTACTAAACAGATGACACATAGTGAAAAATAGTGAAGTTTCAAATTAAACATGCAGCATAGTGAAGTTATTTGACAATTCTTTTTTTTTACATTTAAATAATTTAATAATAATAATAATCATAATAACATTCTTTATTTAAATATTATTATTATAATTTTTTTGCTAATTGGATGCCACATATTATTACAAATATAACATAGTGAAGTTATTTGACAGTTAATAGTTTTTGCTTTAATTATTTCTAATTGTAATAATAATTATTAATTACTTTATTATTATTATGATATAATAATAATAATAACACTACTACTAATAATCAAATATAGTTATTACATGGCAAAATTAATTATTCATTAAATTATCAATTAAAACTAAAAGAAAATATATATGCCGTATTTACAAGAAGGAGATACAAATCAGAGCTGATATTACGGTTCATTCACCGTTACTGGAACTGAAAGTTGACAGCACAGCATTATGCATCTATTAACCTGGAAAGTGTGTGTACTGTAAACTCTGTGTACTGCGCTCTTCTGCAAATGTCATAGGTCATCTAGTTTTTTTTCAATGCATACAGAAAATTTGCATACTGCCCACCACAAACCACAGAAACTGTACAAGTATCATGCCAGCACAGCCCTTTAAATGTGAGCGTCAGAGGGAGAAATTGTTTTGCTCTTCACAGCGCAGCATTCCTATCAGAAAGGTACGAGGAATTTGGCAGGAACATCGCAGCAGTGGCCTCAAGAGCATCATAGCTGTCAGTAAACTCCAATTCAGCCATGATAAAACCTGCAGGTGCGTTCAAGATCTGCAGATAAAGCTACGTTATTACTCTCATTATGATGATGGAGGCTGGGATTATATGATTACACTACAGGCCCTGAGGTCTGAACACAGCAGCCGTGTGTTTGTGACGGATCTGCAGGTGGACTAGAGAGATGGACACAGCTGTGTGACACAGGAGGGGTTTTAATCTGATGAAGTGCAGTGTGTGGCCAAACATTATTACCTTTTTACCTTGACCTTGACCTTTAGAGAATGTTTAAATGTTCCGCAGTAAAATCCTATGATGTAATGCCTTTCATTTCCAGTGAGATATATGAAGCATAATGTCATTTTTAAAACTGAAGTCATAATTAATTATAAATAAAGAGGACTTAATATAATAAATATAAATTAATTTAATAATACTAATTATTATTTGTATTGTTAATAATATTAATAATGAAAAATAACAATTATTATTAATTCTTTAGCAATTAATTATAACTTAAATGATTAAATTAAAAAAAATATTTATCAAAACAAAAATTATTTGTCATGTAACTTAGCTATGTTGTATGTTTATATGTTGTTGGTGTTATTAATAATAATAGTAATTAATTAATAATAATATTTATTATTAATAATAGTAATTAATTTGACAGTAAAGACATTGATAATGTTACAAAAGGTTTCTATTTCAAATAAATGTTGTTCATTTGAACTTTCTATTCATCAAAGAATCATGAAAACATTATTAAGCAGCTTTAATGATTTTTAAAAAATGGGTTAGGTGCTAGGGTAGGGTATAATTCTCTGTATCTTACTCATTTAATCAGACTGTGAAAAGTTCATTTTTACACTAAATTGGACTGCTATGCAACATAACCTTTTGATAACAACTCACTGAATTACATGTATACAAAATTACATCATGTGACAGCTACAGTTTGAAACATTTGTTGTCGCATAAAGTGTACATGTAATCTACTTATTTAAAAATAGAGCAGGCAGTATACAGTACATACTGTGCAGTAAGTAGTATGTTAGTGTTTCATTCCACACACAGCCGAAAAACCTTAAAGTGGTGTAGTATGCATGACGAAGCACAGTAATAGAGGAAGTTAATAAGGCTAGTCTGGAGGTTATACAGCGCTGAAGAAAGTCACTGCTACAGTCCAATGCCTTCAGTCACCGGGGGCCTGTTTCATAAAACAAGTTTACCAAATAAGCCAGGTTTACGTCAGTTAGCCTGGCTTATTGTCAGTTGATTTGGTTCAAAATAAGTTAGACTAACTGAAATAAGCCTGGCTTATTTGGTAAACTTGTTTTATGAAACAGGCCCCAGATCTCAGCCAGTCCCATCACTCACACACACACACACACACACACACACACACACACACACACACACACACACACACACACACACACACACACACACACACACTCACACACACACACACACACACACACACACACACACACACACACACACACACACACACACCTCTGTAATTAAACCACAATACAACAAAAAACATATGACAGTACATGAAGAACACACAAGTTGTACAATTCTTCTTTCTTCTGAAATCATGTTATAAAATAAAAAGTTGTCAATTCTGATTAGATGAGCTATACTTAAAGTCACAAACATTGATTTAATTCTACATTAAAGTGGAATTAGAGTCGTCAATAACATACATTTACGCTAATGAAAAAGCTCTTCACTAGCATCATTCACTGTATTTTGCAGTAAGTTATTTGCTGTAATGGACACTTTACTGTATGATTTAAGAGTTGGGCCTCAGGGCCCGTGTACATGTGTGTGTCTGGGAAGGACGTGGGCTGTTGAGCTCCGCGTGTAAGACTTGTTGAACCGCACTATCAGCAGTAAATCCCCATGATCATCTACATGAGAGAACATGACTTCCTCTTCCAGGAGCGGTCGATTTGTAACCTGAGACCTGGATTACTCATTGACGGACTCCTGTTACGTGACATATTTGCATGAGAAACAGAATATTTAGCAGGAAATGTAAGGGTGGAATTTAAATTTCATTCACTGCGACAGACGAGGGTCAATCAGAAACAAACAGGCTCCTTGAACACGTGATACTCTCACACACAGCATTAGTCCTGCCAAACAGGTGTGTGTGGGATAACCATGACAAGACTTCTGGAAACAAATCCAGATCTGATTAGAGGAGACTGAGAACAAACAGCCCACCTGCAGCCTGGGACACCCATCCAAACCAGACCAAAAACACAGAACCATCACAAGAGCCTTTCATTCTCTGGGTTATCCCAAAAATATCTAAGTATTGCTGCCTAAAATAACCAAAACACTGATCTGAAGAACCTGACATGAAATATCAAAAACTATTTTAATCTCCATAAAGCAATATAACAATTAAAAAAATCGGACACAATCAAAATTGCTCTTAAAATAATAATAAAAAACAAATTACCAAGTCCCCCCTTTTATCCCTTAAAACTCATCTTTGATAATCAAAAAGACATATTTAAACTTTTTTCCAGTGAAAATAATTTATTCATGCATTTAAATGGACTTTTTTACAGTTACAGTTTTTCTCGATTGCTAACACACAATTCATGAAACAATTCACCATTTTCTCACAACTATAAACACAATCTCAAAACTATACACCAACTTGTGCAAACCTCAAACTTCCAGTTCAAAACCAAATATTCTAATCAAAAACATATTCTCTTCAGTCAAAATCAAACGTTGGCCTCAGATGATGCACAAACCTGCCAAATACCCAGACTGCTCCACTGCCTAGAAAACACCAGTGAGATCAATTCAAAACACTGTTACCAAACCCTCCTTTTGGGAAATAGGAATCCTTTTGATTACAGTATACAACATAAATGGAGGAGTGCAGATACAGTGAAATTCAGCAATAAACGTTAAGAAAATGTACTTTCATTACACGACTGTAAAGAGATCTTACAGTAGATGAAAAGCACTACAAGAGAAAAGTTCAAAGACCAAACAACTGAATATACAGTAATACACATTGGAATATGCTGTCAGTTATTTTACAGAAATAAATAAATAATGGATAAAGGAATAAATACAGTAAATAAATTAAATCAGCATCCTCTGCCAAATTGCATTGCAGTATTGGCAGTATCCTTATTTGTTATAGCAGTTTCTTAGTCTTCTGAAAAGACTTCTCTGCCTCCCCTGCTCAGTCGTCTCTCAGTTCTGCACAAATACATGTGAGGACTACTTGGCTACAAATCAATTCAACAGTAATGAGTTTGAGGGTGCACAACATGTGTTACAGTATTTACTGTATACAGGATAATGAAAGTTCTCTCATCTGAAGTACTGCTGTTATGCACTGTAATTATATTGTACGTGTCAGTAGCATTGAAACCTTGTAGACGAGCCTGCAGGCTATCTTCTTTCATGGTCAGTCCATCAGAAGAGCACGGTCAACTGTAGTGCTTTGTATTTTAAACAACACAATTCCATCATTCTCTCCTAAACAACAATATTTTTTAAAAATAATCACATAAGATCACTGATATTCTGTATCATTACTGATCAACATGAAAAATGATAAATATGAGTTATTTTAATTAGAACAAAAACACTTTACAGATGTGTTCATTGTGAAATTTGAAAAGTTTAGAAACATGATTGTCTAACTGTTTATGGGGGTGGGCCAGTGAATCAGTGTAGTGCTTTGAGAAAAAATGGTAAAATCCTACTTAAAAAGTGCGACAGCGATTAGGGCTGTGTGTAGCAGGGTTATTGCAGTTGGACGTGCAGATGCATGATTGGAGAAACACAGAAACAACTACGATCTCTTAACTCCTCCCCAGTCTTCCCTGCTTTGTAGTCTGAGGTGCATGATCGGCGACAGGAGATTACACACTGCATGACTTTACAATAGGCAGATCACAAACTACGTTTCATATAACTCCTCCCCGAACTTCCTGCTGCCATGTATCGTAGGTCTTCAGTGATGTATTTTTCAGTCAGCACTCATTTCACCCAGCAGGATTTTGAATCACCGACACCGAGCCGCTCCTAGACTTCTGGGGGCCCAACGCAAAACTGTGTCGACCGGGGGGAGGGAGCGAGTGGTTATGAATGAAACGCATTTGTCCGTGTTTCACTCCGTCTCGAATCGCACTCGCGGAAAGCGCTCGAGAAACAGTGTCTCTTCCGCGGCTCGTTATGCTTTCAGCACGTTGTTTTAGTCTCGAGCAAGAGACTTTACGACATTCATGTTACATGATTTGACTGCTTTTTACATAAAAAGGGCAACAGCACTGCATTACAATAAATCATCATTGATGTTTTCCTAGCCGCTGGCCAAATTCTAAAACAAAACTAAATGTAAATCATATTTGAGAGCATGGGGGCCCTCTGGTGTTTCGGAGGCCCTACGCAGCTTGCGTATTCTGCGTATAGGGAGGATCGGCTCTGCACCGACAGCTCCAGATATTTAGCATGCCAAATATTTTGTGGGTGCCGCCGACGCAGCAGCGATTCTCTCAGATTGTGTCTTTGATCATTCACACTGACTGCATGATTGACACTCGCGAGAACGAGCACCGATTTGCCTTTGACTTCGGACATTTGTCAGCGATTTCGTAAAACTTGTTGGCGATTAGGGCTAAAAAAGTGAACTCGGCATTAGTTCAAAAGAACAGCATTGATTTAAAATAGAAATCTTTTGTAACATTAGAAATGTCTTTACTGACCCAAGCTTTTAATAGGTTGCGTAAATCTTATTTTTTCAAAGAACATTTTAACTAAAAAAGTTGTCCATATCACATCATATCTATGGAACTTAAAACGTTCTTCTATGACATCATATGGAACTTTAAAAGTTCCCTTCCCTCTTTTAAAGTGAAAAAGAACCATGTGTAGGTAACTTACTAAAAAGAAGCCATTCCTGTGCATATGCATGTCAATAACTCATTCATCTTTACTGTACATGTTCATGTACATCTAAGTTAAGAGAGCGATTAGCAGAGTATCAGTTTTCCAGTGTGTCATCGTGATAAGCAGACATATGATAATGATATACGCCGATCAGCTCCTTAAGGAAGTTGCACTGGTGCGCGACACACTCAGAAACTTTTGCTGGGCTGGTCAGTAGTTCTGCTAATCCTCAGATATCTGCGGCCGCTCCGATCCTCCAGGCACTTCATTTAAAAGAGCTTAGAGAGGCAGCGAGGCGGCGGGAGGGAAGAATGCGGACCGCTGCGGCGGCGTCAGATGAGGTGACGAGCGCAGCCACTGATCTCCACTCGCGCCGACCCAACATACGCACGGGCCTCGATTTTTAATTACACCGGAGGGTGGCCTTGCCAACACACCTGACAACACACACCGACAAAAAACTAAGAAATGACGAACAGACCTCTCAGCCTTCATGTTCACAATGCATTCTTATGCTTTACATGAATCTCAAAGAATTCCTGTAATAAAGTCCCAGCACAACAATAAAATTTGCAAAAACAAAACGGCCTTATTGGCCTGACACAATTCAATCCACTTCAGCTTTCAGCGCGACCGCATCAGAAAACTAAATCTGTTTCAAATAATGTTGACGGCAAAATTAAATACCAAACTCTTATTTACAAAAGATTACAAAAAAACCCTAAAAAGGAAATCAAACTTGGCCAGTCTGAATGTCCCTCATGTTACACAACAGCTCTGGACGTTTATCTGGAACACATGCAAAATCAAACCATAAAACTCCAAATAGCTACTTTTTGTAGATGGATAGTTTTGGTCCAACAACATTGACCCTGACCTTATCCATTTTGCTTTTTTCATAATTTTACATAATGTTATAAATCTTTAACAAGTCAGCTTTAATGAGGAAAATGATTACAATCCCATGAAGCATTGCAAATGAAAATCTAATTAAAATCAAGAAAAAATAAACTAGTGATTTAAAGATGTTGATTACACACACCCACCCATAAATATGTGTCTAAATACAAATTCATACAATATGCATCTAAAAACAAGTATTTAAGAGTTCCAAAGGGTTTCTTTTGGCACATTTAGTTTGATGCGATTTGGTGGAGCTTTCTCTGCAGAATCACAGATAATGTAGTTTTTCACCAGGAATACTGCTTTCAAACATGATTACTTAAAAACAAAGTTGAAGTAATGTGCACTGATGGCTTCAACAAAAGCATATATAACCGATTAACTGCCTTGTAGTCTGTCTTTAAATATTTATAAGTTAATGTTCAAAATAAATGCATTTTTTACTTTACATAACTCAACTGTTGCGCTCTACCAAAGGAACAAAAATGACATTTTATCATACTTATTCCTTTATATAATTATAACATTTAAATATCAATACAACATTTGAATAATTGAATACTATAGAAATAATATAAAATATATATAATATTAAAGAAGAAAAATATTTAAAATATTCAATTATTTAAAAAAAGAACTAAATTAACTTTTAAATAAAATTAAAATGGCATGTTGCCTTTAATTATTTAAATTAAGTAAACATAACTTTAGGACTTCAAACTTCATGTCTTATTTATGTTTATATAGAATTAATACAAATTTGAAAAAAATAATTAAAGATTTAAATTAACATTTAAATTAAAATGGCATGCAACTTTTTTTAAATAAACAACTTTAGGTCTTCAAACTTGTCTTTTTATGATTGTTAAGTCTTTTATAATTTAAATTAAGTAAACATAACTTTAGTATTCATGAAGAAAAATAATAAAATTTAAAAAAAATAATTAAAGATTTAATTAACAAAATTAAAATGATGCAACTTTTTTTAAATAAATAAATAAACTGTCTTTTATGATTGTTAAGTCTTTTATAATGAATTCTTAAAAACAGGAAGAAAATCTAAATGACAAATAAATAAATAAAAATGAGGTGACTGGTCCGTTATATCAGAGTGTGTGGTATCCTTCAGAGTTTACGGCCTGACCCCAGAAAGTCCCGGATACGAGCAGCTAAGTGTTAAAATCCAGACGGCGATCGACTTCAAGGGGCAGCAGGATATAAGCGTTAAACTACCTGTCAGCGGAGCTTGAGAACCAGACGAGCGAGTTAGAAGACAGCCGAGCTGCCGAGGACAAGAACCAGGGATGGACGGAGGAAGTAGACGGGAGGTCACGACCAGAACGACCCCCGATGCTGAGGGTCACAGGAAGAGACCCATCTACTCGCTGTGAACTTGTTAGTCACGCATACACCACCATAAAACACACTCGCATAAACAGCCTATTTCTGAGATGCTTAAACACATCTAACTGCAGTTTGTTGCATTATTTCAGCTTTGACGCGACATGCTAAAAGCGCTCAGGTCTGGTTAAAACCAGTCGGGCTTCGATTACAGACGGCCGACCGCAACGTCATAAATCTTCCCTCCAAAGCAGGCCTGAAAATCACGGCGATGATGGAGTAACAAGCGAATGGAATCTTTTCCGCGAGATCCGTCCTGTAAATAACTTCATTGCAGTCAAGCGTTTGAACCGACACTTAAATAAAGTGACATCACTGCTTTGTGCACCGTTTAGGGAACCTCGTCTGACGCTAAACCCGTTTCTCGCCAACAGGACCGAAGCCAAACTCATCTCAGTGTGAAATTAAAAGAGACTAACGTATAAGTACGGGCCACCGGTTCAGTCTGCAAATACCGGAGCATGGCGCTTCTCCAGGAAGACAGGCTCAGAAAGGAAAACAGCGTGGCTCAGCTGTGCCAAGAACATCATAAACTCATACTGTTACAAGCCCAGGAAGAGGGTGAGTTAGGGGACACGTCATCAGTGCGTACACCAGCGCTGAACCGTGGGCTTTGTTTTGGCACAATGACACTCAGCGTGTAATGGAGAAAGTCTGCAAGTAAGCAGGCATTGGGCTTTATAGAAAATATCTTCAAAATGAAATCAAAATTGGCCCTACTTAATGTCTTTAAGCCGATGCTGTGCATGATTAACCAGTGAATGTTATTTTAAAGAGGAACAATGTCAAAAATTTAAAAAAAACAACAACAACAACAAATTCATCCACCTCAGGTGAAATGTTCCTCAAATGACTATTCTTGCACTATCCAATCATTTCCCAGAGGATAAAAGAAAGTCCCTGACTACATTACTGTGTTTCACTTATAGAAATGAATGTAAAATGGGTTGCAAATGATATTCTATGTTGACTTTAAGGCCTCTTAATCGAGACTGAATATTTGCCATAAACATGATGATTAAATAAGTGCCTATCAGTTTTCATGGAAAGTATGTCTCTGGGGTAATTTTGTATTATTTATAGACTATTTTAGAATGTATTAATATTTTGAAATAGCTTTTAATTTTGTATTTTGTTTTTCTTTTAATTTTAGATGTTAATTTTTTAGATATTTTATGAGTTTAAATTAAATAATATTTCTGCTTTAATTTATTTTATTTCAGTTTTAGTAATGTTTGCACTTCGACCTGTTTTATTTCAGTTAGTTGCCAAAACAACATTTCACAGTTTTATTTAAATTTTTTTTTAGATTACGTTTTTCATCTTATATTATTTTTATGTTATTTCAGCTTTATTTCAATTAATAAAAAATATTTTTAATAGTTTTAGTGGTAAGCCAAAAATAACAACAATGGTAGGTTGAGTTTTTCGTTGTTTGGTGAAAAAGAAAATTAGTTTCAGATTTGTTTGGATTTAAAGTATTAGCCATGGCTAATCGTCACATTTTTATATTTTAATTTTAGTTTAAGTTTTATTATTTTGTTATGTGCATTTGCCATTTTTATTAATTTAATTTTTTCAGTTATTCATTTTAGTTCTTAAACTGATTAATTACAGATAGTTACCAAAGCAACATTTCTTTGTTGACCATTTTTCTATATTTGATGAAAAATGTAAGTTATGACAGATTTGTTAGGATTCAAAGCACTGTTCAAGGCTCAGTTTGACTGTTAAAGTAAATCGGTTAATGAAAGTCAACATGAAACGGCCTCCCATCCAATTTTACTTCTGGAATGTGACATTTCTTTTTGAAATGGTAAAAGGAGAAAAACGGGACTTGACTTGATGATGAAAAGTTAAACACCAGAATAAAATCAGGTGGTTGAGGAAAGTTGCGTCAGAGATGAAGAATGTTCTTGTATTTTTATGAAAGATTACAAAGATTTTCCTGGAATGACCAGCACTGATGAATCATACACAATAAAACCAGAAACATGTAAAAATGAAGTAAAAAATATTAACCTCTTAAACGCCAGACCTGATCCTAAAAGAAAGAGAGATGGATAAAGAGACATAAACAGATGCAAGGTGCGGGTTCATCATGACACTACAAATGTTTTAGCACTGATACGATCCTCCTGCTCTGTTTGAATATAAGCCGGGCTTCCATCACCCTATTTTAATGTGCATTTTGAAGTATTGCATGATAAACGAGTTATGGAAATGTCAAATTTCCCTTAATTCACAAAAAAAAAATTACGCTCGCTTGAGGTGGTTTTTGACTTGTGCGAAAAAGGGTTGATGCGAATAATGGAAGATGGAAATGCATTTTGCAAATACATTCCTCCAAGCGCATCAACAACGTTATGTTCCTGTGGCTCAGTGGTAGAGCATTGCGTTAGCAGCGCAAAGGTTGTGGGTTCAATTCCCAGGGAACACATACTGACAAAAAAATGTATAACCTGAATGCACTGAGTCGCTTTGGATAAAAGCGTCTGCTAAATATGTAAATGTGACTTTGCACTATGGGATGGCAAAACCTGACTAACCAGCAGACCGATGTCATTCAACAACATCTGAAATTTTGTTATGGTCATTCTCAAATGCCCGAGCAAAATCTGTCGTCAAAGTATTTCTCTAATTGCCTCCCAGAAACGTCTTACACGACTGCGTTCCCAAACAGCAGCATCCACCTCCGAAAGCAATGACTGCATTCATTGTGTTTCGTATGCTTGCTCTGAGGCGCAAATCATTTATTATATATGAAAATTATAATACGCCTCCTACGGATAAATATAGACAGAATCCATCAAAATCCCACCAAAATCCATTGCCATTGACTTATCGCGAGAGGAAAAAGTTACGTTTTTGTCGCATAACATTGGTTAATAGAAACGCCGTAATTTTAGTACTACATTTGTATCAACATTTATCAAATATCGCCAACGTTTTGCACAAATCTGTAATGGAAACACGCCTTGTGACTGGACGTCACAGCTTCCATCACATTTTAAATCATTCCAGTGGCACAGTTTCCTCTCCATATCTGCATGTGTTTGTCTCTGCTCTCGTGTGCTGATATCTCCCGCTCTCTCTCTCTCTGCGGGATCAGGAAACACATCGCATGGACACATTCCTGAGACATGCAGAACACACACATGCTGCAAACACACATCAGTCATGTCTGTGCATGTCTGGATACTCTTACATATCACATTCAGGTTTACATTTACCACTCTAACATGCCAAAATAACTCGCAAACGCATGGGTAGTTGTCATATTTAATTTCACTGGAGTAACAACAAAGCTGTCATACAGTCTTAAGGTTTGGTCTTTATTCCAGTTTGTCCCTTGGAAATTTGGAAACGTTTTTCCATGTTTTGTCTGCAGAAACCCAAAGTACACAACAGTAAAACCTACTCGGCAGACTGTGTGTATTTCTTTCATTTGCGACAAATTAAATATGACATCTACTCAGCTGAGGTTCATCGTGTATATATCACTAACATAAACAGGCAAGCTATATGCGGTAAATGACTCTTTAAAAGCTCAAAAGAGCAAAAACGGTCTAACGTAAGTTAAACACAAACAAAAACTGGTATACTAAAACACCAGATACAAATGAGTAAAACGTGTCAAATAGCCAAATATAAAGGTCAGATATAGTGTAGATACAGTTATGTTGTGTGTTAGTAGAGTAAGATGGTGTTAAGCAGGTGATTTTGGACAAGAAGTAAAGTTGTGCTTAAATTAACGTTAAAAGACAGTTTGCATGCTGTAGTAGACATTTCACATTATTCTGAAGCAAATTAAAATACTATCAAATTTACAGTTTTTGGAGTATAAAAGAACAATAATTTACAGTGAAAAAAAACTAATCAAAATTCCCAGAAATTCTTCACTTTTTATGGTGAAATCACTTACATTTGTATGTTTTTTATATTTAAATAACGTTTCTTCTCAATTTTAGTAATGCACATTACAGTTGTATGTTACATCTTATGTTATTACATATATGCTTATCACATTATTGTAGTGTCGTGTGTGTGTTACCGTGATTGTGTTTGGTATTTTAGGTTCGTAAATTAACATTGCAGTTTTTACTGTAAATTTAAGCTCAATCCATAAAACCTAACATGCTGTTACTGTATTTTTTACAGTAAAGTTCTGTAAAGTATTTCACAAATAATCACTAAGAATCGGCAAGTGCACTCTCAGAAATAAAGGTACAAATGCTGTCACGGGGCAGGACCTTTTCAAAAGGCTCACTTTAATTCTGAGATTGAATTAAATGTGAAATTCTGAAATAGTATTTTCTTGTAAAACGCATTGATGTAATCTTCATTTTATCGATGGTTTTGGAATTTTGTTTTTTACAGTGCATATATAAGCTGCAGTGTATAGTGTGCGCGTCTATCTCTGTCAGAGTCAGGTCAGTGTTGCAACCTGTGCCCTTTCCCATCTACCCTTGCCTTCCCCTAAAAACAGCAAACCGTAAATCAGCTCCTCACCTACACAGAGAGACAAACCAGCCAAACAATATAATCCTGACAACTGGTCCTACAGACGCCTGCGGATCATCACACACGTGTGTTTGTGTGTCCAGCAATACAGTTTCAAAACAGTGACTCTCAACCTCAGGATACAGACAGAGTGTACTTGGAAAGATTCTGCAACGTTAAAGCTTTTACAATAACTAATCATGATTGATCTTGTGTATACATTTGTGTTGGGGTCAAATTAATACTTAAAATTTTCTCAGCAAGGACGCATGAAATTGATAACTTTATCATTAAAAAACAACCAAACTGTAAAATGTATCAGTTTCCTCAAAAATATGGAGCAGTACAACTATTTTCAACTTTGGTCATAATGATACATGTTTCTTGAGCAGCAAATCAGCATATTTGATTGATTTCTGAAGGATCATGTGACACTGAGGACTGGAGTAATGATGAAGACAATTCAGCTTTACATCACTGGAAAAAAATATATTTTAATGTATATTCAAATATAAAACAGTTATTTTAAATAGTAAAATTATTTCACAATTTTTCTGTTTTTACTGTATTTTTGGTCGAATAAATGCAGCCTTGATGAACAGTACTGAACAGTATCGCACATAAATATCCATATATACTGGATATCATAAAAGCCATACATAAAAAATATAATTTTAAGGCTATATTTCTCAACTCTAGTTATGTGTTTGTATGAGTGTGGTCTGTTTCGGTGGGCTCACATTTCAAAGCGCAGTCTGTCTGTACCTGCACAAATTACTCCAGCCAGACGTCAGATAACACTGGAACTGATACAATCATATCTCAGACACTAAATCAATAACTGTGTACACAGACAGTTATCTGCTCCAGTTATGATGAGTGATGATGATGATTTCCCTTCAAACACATGCTGGGGACAAAAACACTCAAGAAACTGCTCAACACAGATTCAGCTTCAGATTTACAAACAATCTTAAAGAAGTTCATATATTTCTTAAGCTAAATGATAAGAACTGTGTTCCAAAGTGCAAGGTTTGAAAAATTCTTAAGAAGTTCTCAATGATTTTCTTAGGAACATCTATTAATGTTTTTTTTTCTTAAGAAGGAAATCAAAGGATTTGGTGTTCTCTGATTACATGGCAGTTCTTGCCAAAGAGTCGCAAATCAACTCAATCATAAAAACACCTTAAAGGCATTTCTTCTTGAAGAATTTTATTCCTAAGAATGTTTTGTGAATTCGGCCTCTGAATATCAGAAGAGCAATGTGTTAATGCAATGAACACCTTAGTTAACCTCAGTCGCCGAAGGACAATTTACTAGACTCTAATGAAACCCACATGCACACCAAAACAAGCACTGCTACTCAAACACTAGGGGTCACAAATGACAGATTCAGCAATTTGTTTGCAGCATGTGTGCATTTCTGGTTGTTGTTCATCAGCTTCATTTGTTTGTTTCCTGGGTCTCTCTTGTATTCACGTTTAACAGGCATGGCTGGCATTATAAAACCACTGGCAACAGTGTTGGAAATAAACTAAATACAGCTTGAGCGAATAAAATAAACCGAATTTCTCCATAACCCGTCAGTGTTTATCAGTTTCTCTTTCTCTTCATCTGTCTCTATCTGCTGTGCAGTATCTGTGTGTGTGTGTTTCTGGAAGAGTGCATGATAAGGTCACCATGTGTGCAGCTTGTGTGTGTGTGTGTGTGTGTGTGTGTGTGTTTATGAACATCACCTCAGCTGTCTGCCATGGAGGTCTGACAGACAAACACACACCACATGTCATCCGTCCCGTCGTCTCTGTCCTATCCTTCTATTCCTGTCTTTTCTTCCTAAAGCAGACCGGATTAATCGTCTGAGCATGGCAAGCTAACCTGTCAAGTGTTTATTTTACCTGGATGCACACGCGAAGACATCGGGCCGCACATAGCGATCATTGCTGAGAGCTGCTGAGGTCATACCTCAAACAAACCACACACATCAGGCCGCTCATTCCACACATACCACACAACACTGAGAGAACTCTCAAACACTGGTGTGCTGACTACATAGACTGGATTTTAGGGGCCAGATTTACTAAACAGGGCAAATTAGTGTTAGAGCGCAATTCCATTAGTGCGGTCAAACGATTAATCGCATTCAAAATAAAAGTTTTGGTTCACATAATGTATGTGTATTGTGTAAATGTATTATGTATATATAAATACACACACATACATATATATATATATATATATATATTTACATGTATATATTTATATATATATATATATATATATATTTCAATTTATTATATATTTACAAATATTATATACAAATGTAAACATAACATATTTTTCTTAAATATATACACTGTAAAAAAATCATTTTTTTCTTAAATATATACACTGTATTTGTTTTTTACATAATTTTGTAAAAACTATTTGTAAACACATTTACAGAACAAAACTGTACAAACAAGGAAATTGAATTAAAACAAGGAAATTAACAACACACACTGCTATTCACAACACACACTCTTTTTTTAAATCTTTTTTTTTTTACATAATGCAACCACCATAATATGCAGGTAAAAGAGAAAGCCATGAAGAATCAAAGCTCATCACAAGTAGAAGTAAATACTAATATATAGAAGATGCACAGAGTCATTCATGCAAACACAAACACCATCATGGTAAAAACACAACACTTAAATAATGCAATAAACTTTATTAAACAACAGCCCAAATGCACATAACTGAGAGTGTGGTCCTGTGGCTCGGTGGTTAGAGCATTTAGAGCATAGCAGCGCAAAGGTTAGCAGCGCAAATGTTGTGGGTTCGAATTCCCAGAACACAAGTACTGACTAATAATATAGCCTGAATGCACTGTAAGTCGCTTTGGATAAAAACGTCTGTTATGATAAATGTAAATTGACAAACACTATTTAAAAATATATAATATTATTTAACAAAATACTTTCGAATACAGAAAGGCTATTTAAAACAAAATTACTTTCGAGACCAATGTTAAAACAGGATAATCTGGGATTCTACAAAACTAAAACACAGCCAGGTGAATAATTCACCAGTGCAGAGAGCAGGATTTTGACAGTGGAGGTGCAATTTATAATGATTTTTTATTTTTACTTCTAAAAACTGTAACCGCAAATTATACAGATTTTTTTATTTTTACATTTTACAGCTGGGCGGTGGTTAAGATTAATTTATATAAACAGACCAGGCGGGAACAGTTAGGACCTGAAGACTGTTTTCCCCCTTGTATATAGTACAATATACTGAAAGTAAATGATAACAAACAGTTAATTAGTACAAGGGAATATACTTTTTTGTTTGTTTATTTTTACAGTAAACAGAATTACACTTATTTTTTACAGTTTTTTATCATTACCAAGTCAGTTTTTTTTGTTCACACGTTAAAATTCACATTATTTTTTAAGTGTGTGTACTGTATGTGTGTGTATTTATATATACATAATAAATATACACAGTACACACGTTATGTGACAGAAACGTTTATTTTGGATGCGATTAATCGTTTGACAGCATTAAAGCGTTGATGGGAGGGGAAAACTCTGTGTGATTTACACAGATGCAGCCAGATCATTTCCATAATGACCGGCGCAATCTACCAAGAGCAGCGCAAATTACCGCCTTTTTTAAGATATGCTTTTTTGGGCATTAAATAATGCTGCAAATACCAGTAAATTGACGAGCGCAAATCTTAGTAAATCGCGTTGGGTGATTCCATAAATTTACAGATCGAAAGGGAAACTCTTACAAATGCATATTCAATAAGGTGAGTCGCAAAAATAACTGTGTCTACATGCCTCATGAGTGCTAATTTCTTTTAATCCTGACAGCAGTTTTTTACGCCAAGAGGGATTGCGCTGGTGCAAGCTGATAGTAAATCTGGCCCTAAAGCATCAAAACTAAATTAAAATCCCATGCTCAGAATGACACTGAATTTGTTGCTGGTGGTCATTAAACGGTGCTTTTAGTTTTTTTCAAAGCTAGATGGCCTAATGTGGTTAGTGTGCTGTAACTGTCCATCGGTTGTGAGTCTGATCACAAATGGAATGTGTTGAAAGTAAAAATAAGTTCAGCTGCTAAAATTATCTATGAATACAATGGGCGATTATCAGCATATGAATCAAGCTCTTTCACAGTTAATTTATCATGTGTTATTGTTGCATGTGTATTTCTTAACGTATCTAATAAATCATCCTTAAACTTGGCAGATTAGTTAAGTCAATTATAAATACTGGCGTGACAACAAGATTTTTTAAATGCTTTTGAAAGAAGTCTCGTCTGCTCAGCAAGGCTGCATTTATTTGATGTCCTGTAAAATAGAGTAAAAACAGTAATATTGTGAAATATATTTAACCTTTTAAATAGCTGTTTTCTATGTTGGATATATGTTCAAATGTATTCCTGTGATCAAAGCTCAGTCTTCAGTATCGCTGGATCCTTCAGAAATCCTTCTAATACGCTGGTTTGCTCATGAAACATTATATTATCAACGATTCTGTGTGCATCATGATATTTGAGTTCCTGGGGGCCACACAAAAGAGGTGCTCAACGGCGCCCCCTATATGCGCTAGACATCAACAGAACAGTGTGTTTGTGTAGATGAACAGTGAAGGGGAAACTGAGTGTTGAGTTTTCGTTCCTCTGTCTCTGGTTGCTTAACCACTGAAATGAAGGAAAAACTGAGTTGTTCCCAGTGCTTTGTTCATCTCCCATGACTATATGGAACGGACTGAGTGTTGAGAACTCTCTCTCTCTCTCTCTCTCTCTGGCCAACATGACATAACTCTTCTGACTGTCATCACAGTGTTTCCCACTCAAGTTCTCTCCCATTCCTTCACACTAGTCCTATCCACACGGATAAAGGGCTTTCTCTCTGTCAGACTAATTCATCCTATCAGCTTCAGTGGGAGTTATAAATCATCAAGAACATGTCTGGCTCATATTTCACTCCAGAAAAAGATCAACTATATTTTGCAGAAAGCCTATTTTTATAGGAACATTTTCACATTGTGACATTATTTTCATGATAATTAAGTGCATTTTCCTACCCAATTCTCAATTTTAAATTCCAAAAATATATTTAAATTAGTGGAAAGCATATTTTAAAAACAATTTTGCAATTTAAGTTTATAAAGCAAGCAATAAGTAAAGGTAGAATGCGCAATTAAAGTATGTAAAGCAAAAAACTGACACTTAATTAAACATTTGTTAGGTAAATAAACAAACAAACAAGCAAGAAATTATTAAAACAACTGTTATGTAAAATGAATGAATACACATTTGCATATATGAGGAATATATAAACAGGAAAATATATTTTGTAGAAAGCACATTGTGACATTATTTTCATGATTAAGTACATTTTACTCCCAACTTTCAATATTGCATTTAAAAAATATATATAATTTAAGTCATAAAATACATTTAAGTACAATTTTATGCATACATCATATTTGATGTAAAGAATTTAAGCACATTTTAATAAAAATAAACAACGCCAAGACAGGAGAATGACAGTTCGTTTTTTTACATTAGGATAATGGGAATTTGACGAGGAAAATGTCCATGCAATAAAATCTTAAATGCTCTGAAATATTTTGTATTTTCTTTATACATTTCAAGTCATTTTGATTTTGGGATGAAATACAACCAATTTTTTTCCACGAGATTCTCCCACTTACAAGCATTAACCCGAGTTTCTAAAAGGACTGTGGAAACCAGGTGACATCTCATGACATCTGACACATCCCAGGCCAAAAGCGTGGTGTTGATTCAGTGGGCTCTGGTTACGGGGTCAGGGTCTATCAGCAGGAGTGCCTATCTCTGTTTAAACCACTTCTTCTTTAACCATCAGCACTTACCAGGCTTTCCTCAAGCTCTCTATCTCTGTCTGAGCTCTTTATTTCACATTTATCAATGAATACGCCATAGAAAGAATCGCCAACAATTGAGCAGAGGGTGGAAACCAGGTGGAAACATCATTATAGGAGTCATTTCTATAAATACTGACGTACTGTCGTCTTCACTTGAGCGGGTGAGAGACAGGAGTTTGGCATCTGGACATGAACACCTGGTTTTTACAGTACGCCGCTGTGGGCCAACCACACTTGGCGCTATAAAGTCGAGTCAGCCTATGGCCGTAAAAACCAAATTAATTTGTGTCGCTCATGCTAATGGCCGTCTCTGAAAACACTAAATGTGTTTCAGCACTTCCAAACTTCACCTCTGAGAGTTTCAAAGCCTCTGACTCTGAAGAACCAGATGAGCAGAGACCAAAGAAAAGATAACCCGGAAACACTGATAAACTAATACATGTTTTACCACGTTACGGAGAACTTCGATAAGATGCAGTTAGTGAGCAAGTAAGTACAGCAAGTAAGAGTAATTTAAGTAAGAATGTGAGTAAAGCAAGTAAAAATAATAGAAATAATGGAAATATAAAGCAAGTAAACAAGGAAAAGTATGCAAGCTAAAGTTAAAGTGCAATTAGAGTATACAAAGCTACTAAATTTAGAAAGCAAATAAGATATACCAGACAATTTAATTTATATTAAATAATTCATTGTTGGAAATTTAAAATAAATAAACAAATGTGACATTTAAAATGGGAAAAGAAAAGAAAAAAGAAAAAGAAAATAAATACACTGGTATTTTATTTTTGTTATTTCATTATTTCATTCTTTAAATAAATAAATACATTTTACAAAAGGAAAATTAAAAAGGAAGACAAAAATTACTTAATGTTATGTTTTTCCATATGTTATGTTTTTCCATATGCAAATCTCTGTCTGAGCTCTGTCTTTTATGTTTTTCCATATGCAAATATTGTTTGTTTGTTTTATTTTGCACTGTTTTTATTTTGACATTTTTATTAAATAAACAAACAAATAAATAAATAACTAAATGAAGTTAAAAAGGCAAATTAAAATAATAATAAATCAATAAATACATTTTACAAAGTGTAAATTAAAAAAAGAAGAAAAAAACTGATCTTATGATATGTTTAGCATATGAAAATATTTTTAGATTGTTTGTTTTATTTTTGCACTTTTTATGAAATAACTTTAAAAAAGAACAATTTAAATAAGAAAATCAAAAATCAAAAGTGAAAAGAAAGTAAAGGAAAATATACAGTAAAATACTACTTGCATACTGCTTTGCACGGTTTAATTTGTATTTTAGTATGCAAATTATTTGGCAATACAAATGTTTAATATGCCAAAAATATTTGTAATGCCAAAAAACTGAAACTGAGAGAAGCGGAAATGCAGAGAATGAGAGAATGATGTGTAGGACTAAAGCACTGGTGCAGGAGGAAGAAACCTCAATGTTTGTTTTAGTGATGAGTAATGACAGACGAGTGTTTGGATGAGAATGTGGAAACAACACGCACACACATGCATACTGCGCTGATAAACACATCCCGCTGACACCTGTCACATACTGAATCCTTCAGTACCATCAACAGCCTGTCTGTACAGTCTAAACTTCCCCTGATCTTACCAGATTTACTGCACCTAAAACCCAAACCTGCGAGTGCCGAGAGCTTTCATCTGAGCGCCCGAGACGTAAACACACCTTAAACAGGATGAAGGATCCATCATCAGTGACATCAGATGGACATTAGCATGCTTAATTCAAACAGTCACAGAAATACCGTGCACACTATACTTTGAACTAGTATGAGTAGTATGGTAGTACGCTATTCTAAACAGCCAAAGAGAGAGACGCTCTGTTCTTCTGATAATCTGCACGAGGAGGATTTATTTAGTGTGAACACACACGGTTTAGCCCGGCATCGTCTGTGCATCGGATCTGCGCTAAACACGCATGAAATCATTTATCTGTTCCTGCCGTTCAGTGTAATGTGTTACAGATGTGCTGTCTGCATATGCGCTTCATATACTGTAAATACATATCACAGAAAGGATATATAGGGCTAGATGACATACTTCTGGGAAGCCGACATGCTAAAACTTGGTTGAATAGCTTTTATGTTCAAATGAATGAGAACATATAGCTTTAAAAACTACATGGAAAAAGACAGCAGTCTCGACACTGTAAGGCAGGTCTCAAAAGAGTACTGTTACTATAGTAAACCGTTCGCATGCACACAGCAGCTGATGGTTTATAGCTCAGTTACTGGACCATCAAGAGCTGCGAGGGAAGATTTCAGCATGAAAATCACGTCTTGAGAGCAGCTTTCTGTGGTTTTGGGTTCATAACACATGACCTAAGATGCACTGACTGTAATAGAGACTGCAGAACTTCAACAAGATAATTTAAATCCATTCACAAGGAACAATAGATATTTGTTGATTCCTTTAAGAGCATGAAACTACTGCACTTGATAGATAGATAGATAGATAGATAGATAGATAGATAGATAGATAGATAGATAGATAGATAGATAGATAGATAGATAGATAGATAGATAGATAGATAGATAGATAGATAGATAGATAGATAGATAGATAGATAGATAGATAGATAGTTTAAATAATAACATGTAAGAATAGGCTAATATGTAGCACATTTGAAAAGCTTTTAAAACTGTGGTACATTTTTAACACACTACAATGACATACATGAAAGGTATGCTAAAGCACAACTATCTGTGTCTGAGCATGAATAATAAGTAGTAGCCTACATTTCGAACGCTTTTAAATAATGTGGTATATTTTTAACACACTAAACACTACAGCGATATGTAAATGTGTAAATGAAGGGTATGCAAAAGCACAAATGTCAGCGCGTGTCTGCGCATACCGGTCCGGCGAGTCGAAATGCAAAAAATAAAAAAATGCCAGGAGCGCGTCCATAAGCGTCGCCTCGCTTAACGCGCTCGCGCGCTCCCGCCGCTCCTCCCAGAGTGAAGTTAAAGCGCGAGGCGAGCGCAGCACTCCGGAGTCTCTCAGCGGACACTCAGACTGAACTTTACACACGGAGTCTCTATCAAAACCACTGCACATCAACTCCACTCGAGCACACACGAGACAGCCTATTTCATATCGTCCGGAAAGAAACGCGAATTGTTGGATAAATAAACGCAGGACTGACGGAACGCGCTCGGTGCGTTTACCTGATGCGCTCGAGCTGGTGAGTGAAACTCGAAGTTTAAAGAGTGAAAAAGACGATAAATAACCCGTGTTGTGTTTTAACACATTTGGATGTTGATTTCACCGTGTTCGTGTGAAAATCCCTACATTACCGATCTCAAAGTCATGTGTAGACGAACTACTCGTATGTATTACAGCTCGTGTTTACATTACGCATGTATTCATTTAGCAGGCAAATGAGCAATAACTGTTGCTTTTTATTCACACGAAATGATCTCCAAGAGTTATCTTAGATGCGCTGCAATAAAGTGTCAAATTAGACTGAAACTTTAATCGTCCGTTCACGGTTTTATAAACACTGCATTGGTTCAGAGCGTTTCAAACGGGTTGATGCTGGTGCACTTGAGTGTACAGTGTGTGCATGCTTCTGCATGTGTAATGCAATGCTGTGCATATTACCAGCAAAGACAAGCATAATGTATTTAAACGCTTTGAAATAGGGTTCTTAACTTGCTATATGGAGACTAAAACAAGTTCATGCATTTAAACGCTTTAAAATAGGGTTCTTAACTTGCTATATGAAGACTAAAACAAGTTCTTAAAGCTTCATTGAAGGTTCTACAGGTAAATACTTTGGGTTCTGGGTTCCTTAAGGCACCAAATCATAGATGGCTTTCTAAAGAACTTAAGAAAAGTTCATTGTAGAACCTAAAAGAGTTCTTCTATGGAATCAGGCTGCAAAACCCTGTTTGGTTCAAATTAGAACCTTTATTTTTAAGACTGTATATGCCTTTTATACACACACTCTTAAATGCTATATAATCACTGTGGAATAAATGAAAAGCTCTGAAAGACCAATGCAAACGCCGGTGACTTCAAGTGTTTGACCGCAGCAGGACAAAAGCATTGGGTCTGGACTGCGCCGGCTTCTATTTCTCTCAGAGAAAGCATATTTTGGTGTCGTTGTGCTTTTATTTTAGGAGCTGGTTCCACATCAAACTCTGGCAGTCGAAAAGTTCAGCAAACAAATGGCCACAAACAGGTTTATTTTGGTCCGCTCAACAGGAGTTCAAAGGTAGTGCTTCGGCTCAAACACAAATCTGTTTAGTCACACAGGCGTACAGGAGATTAAAAGTAATTATTTCATGCTTCTAATTCTTACTCCGTGGCGTGTCGGTGATTAGTCCAAGAGAGGGAGGAAGCTGTCAACTATCTTGTCTGGGTCATAAAACTGTCATATAATAAATTATGTGACATAAAATTATAATACAGAACTGAGGGCAGAAGCAAAGAAAGATGCTCTTCTAAGAGCAAGTAAAGTAATATGTATAGGTTATAAATAAAAAGTAAGACAATGTACCCATAAATCTTACATTTACATTAAATAGATTCAGATATTAAGACATTTCTTTGGAAAAAAAATCTCTTTATTCCTGAAGAATAAGACTTTTAAACACTTTTTCGGACCAAAAAAGTGACATATTACGGCTTGTCAGAGATCTTTCCTTTAAGAGCCTGAAGGAAATGTGAAACACATGTCTGTTATTATTCTGTATATTTATCTCTGCTGGTGTAATTGCAGATTTCTCGCTAGTTTATGATAGCAAGCTGATATGGAAAGCAGGCGCCTCGTGAGCGGTGTCATTTAAACATGTGATAATCATCTTTGCATGGCTCGAAAACAGGCACAGAATGGCGTTTAGTGTTTAATTGCATTGAATTAAGTTCAGCGGAAAGCCCGACACTATACTCTGAAGCAATAAAATCCTTCGAAAACTCAACCGAAAGCCCCAATTCAATGCTTTTTTGTCACAGAGAAGCGTTTGTTTGAGCACCAGGCTGGACTTTGAACTTTGCTTTCCTTTTCTTGCACAAAATGAGAAGTTTTGTTTTGATTGCATCCTCTTTCTAGCTGAAGGCTTTACGGATAATACATAAACTATCTTAATGCATATGTGAAACCGTGTAAACTAATACAGACTCTGTGGATGGAGACCAGAGTACCTTCCTGTGTGCGTGCAGTTCAGGGTTTCATACTTTCTAGTGGCTTCCTAAATTCCTTGGCACTTGCAAATGTCAAAGAGAAAAGACCAGGAGAGAGGAGATTGTGTAGACGTTGAGAAGACAAAGCGGAAGGTGAGAGGATATGAGATAGGATGAAACTAGAGGGAAAAGCAAATATTCCTCTCTCTGAGACTTTATTAAAGGAGCAGTTCACCAAAATTGAAAATTAGCTGAAAATGTACTCACCCTCAGGCCATCCGTCAGAATGAGAGTCACTTTACAAGACTGGAGTCGTTCGGATTACTGTGTTTGGGCTCTCATTCTGACGGCACCCATTCACTTCAGATGATCCATTGGTGAGCAAGTGATGCAATGTATACATTTCTCTAAATCCGATGAAGAAACAAACTCATCTACATCTTGGATGGTTTGAGGGTGACTAAACTTTCAGGAAAATTTAATTTTGGGGTGAACTACTCAATTAAGGAGCTGTGAGCGCACGACCAAAGCTTATAGCTGTAAATTAACTTTACAAGATATTTGTTCCAACATATGGCATCATGCAAATAAATGTGGTACGCTTGAGGCGATTTTGGCAAAATGAAAATTGTCATTTACATAAACAGCGACTATAAAACCCGCACTTCTTGTTGTAAATAAAAGTATCTTTAACCTTAAACTAACCTTCCATGAAGCAATAATGTAAAACAATAAGCTCCTGTTTTGGTATCATCTGATAGGCCACTAGAATGTGTGTCTGACAGCAGACGAGGCTGTGTATGTGGCAAATCAAGCTCCTCGTGCCAGCTTTCCTCGCAGTGTCAAAATAACATCCCTATGGTATTTCCCTACCGTTCTGTCTAAACATCATCACTCACAGAACAGAACCACAGGCTTTTCGTGCTAACACACACACACACACACACACACACACACACGACTCTGCCAAGGCAAACACGCACATCTAAAAGTTATCTTGAAGACCACCTCCTTGTGTCTGTGCTGAAGTATTTCTTAATCGTGTCATGAATGCAGGACATAATACTTCTGTCTGTCTCTCCTTATAAGGCTCCTCATAGTCACTATTACTGTTGCGTTCATTGCCAAGTACTAAATGTCAGTATGTAACTCGTCCCACAAAGTTTGTGGTACTGGCATGAATAATTTCTCATCATGCAGTATGCGGTTTACTTCGAAATCAGGTTTATTAAATCCATATCTATAAGGATATTAAAATATAATAGAAGCTAACAAGCTAGACTTAGACTAGTACTTAGACCTAGACAAAATACTTGAAATATGACACTGTTTCATATTCATAAATATTCTAAAATACAAGATTCTAAAAGATACTCCATGTAAAAATTCTAATATAAAGGATTCTAAGGTTCTAAATGATTCATGAAAATATATAAAAAATCTACAATAAACTATTCTAAGACGCTAAGATTCTAAGATTAAGAATCTAAAATAAAAGATTCTATAATAAAATATTTAAAAAAATCAGGTACTGAAATTAGGTTCTAAAATGTTCCACAAACTATAAAAAAAAAAAAAATCGAATTTAACATATTTAAAAAAAGTTCTATATTAAAGTTTCTAAATGAAAATATTCTACAATAAAATATTTTAAAAAGTGTTCAACAAAACATTTTAAATGATTCTACAATCAACTGTAAAAGATTGTACATTAAAACATTCTAAAAGCTTTCTTTAACCGTGCATTCAAATATTCTAAACTCTTCTACAGTAAAACATAGTAAAATAAAAGAATAAACCCATTAAATGACAAGGTTTTATCAGTAGGGCTGAAATGGCACTGGGCAAAATCTGAAGGGTGTTTCAGTGCTCTTGTTCCCACATGATCGGATTTGTGGCGTCCTGCTGATTTTGGTTCCCTTTTACACCAATTATCAGGCTGTTCTCTGCCAGCCCGTCCATCACAATGCTGGATTAAGAGGTTAAAAGTCAGGCAGGAGGTGAAGGCAGGGGAAGGGGGTGAAGGGCCATAAAGAGGGCGGAGAGACGGGGTTATTCAAACAGCGGGCGGCTCGACAGAGTCGACAGAGCAGAAAAAGCAACACTTGTGAAAGAATGCAAAGGGAAAGCAGCGTAAGGCCAAACCTCATCTCTAATTGCACGCATGCAACATAGCATGTCTGATAGGAGCTTTTAAACAGGAGATTTCAGGATCTTCCAGGTGGCTTTATTGATTAGCTTAAATCAATCCTCAGGCTTCAAAGAACCGCAGAGCAGTGCTGACCAAGCAGCCCGACTCACCCGTCACCGCTGCCAAACCAAACCCAAGAAGACCTTGATGGATGGAGCCAAATGATGCGTTCTGAAGAGCCACATCAAACCTCGCTATAAGTACACACACATGCGAAGGATTCAGGCTTCTCAGCTGCAGCTCAAACCCCAAAACTCAAAAACACCGGGATTCGTCAAACGCGAATATGGCAAAAATCTGAAAAATGCCATGGTTTGTCCACCAAACTATTTCCCCTCTAAAAGCTCGGGGGGGGGGGGGGGGGACACATCCGCGCAAGCCACCGCAAATTGCTGCATTTTCGCCAGGCAGTAAAAAAAGAAAATGACTTTAATCTAAGGCTGTAATTACCTCCTGACTGAACTGTAATCAGGAAATAAGCCTTGAACTGAAGACGCAGAGCAGCTCCAGCGACCGCGGCCCTGAACTCTACACCAGGTCAAAGACGCTATTAATGGCTAATGCGAATTCAAACAAAGCACCCGATGAATATTAACTTCTTTGACTTCACCCAAAAACCGATAAGTGCAGAGTAAGTGTTAGTTTAAGATGCTCTACTCTTGTTTAAATGTTAGACTCGGGCCGTGTGCTGCAGAAGATGTGTGTGGGTCGCTGTTTGTTTGAGACGTGGAATGTGTTGATAGACTGTGTTCGCGCAAACACACATCCAGTTAGTTTATCCAGCGAGTCCACCTGCAGCGCATGCAGACGCCGGGCCGTATCCCTGACGCGTGTCCCGTCATGCGGCCGTTCCTCTGCAGCTATTTCAGTAGAGGTTCACGGCACTCGTATCTGCTTTCAGCCGGCATGGGTGACACGGACGCTCTGGATCTACGTGTGTTTGCAAAATCTAGTTAATTAGCAGCACTGAAGGAGCGTTATTCATGTTATACGATAAAAATAACAAAGTCTATTGTGCAGCTATAGTACTTGCAATAAAGTAGCATTGTATTAGCATGTTTTTTTCTGTCTCAAGCTAAGATATGCAGGGATATGAATATGGCAGTTATTCAAAGTATCATGCCAGATAAAATGCAATTAGTCATAGGCATAGTTTTTTTATCAGTTTATAATTTTATTTAAATAATGCCAATTGTGTGTATACATATATATATATAAAACACAATTTAAATTAAATTAAATTCAAAATATTAAACAAATTACATTTTAGATGTTAGATTATATTTACATGTAATTTTATCTAAATAATTAGAAATTACTTATATATTATATATACACAATTAAATTACATTAGATGTTAAATTATATTTACATGTAATTTTATCAAAATAATATTTATGTTATTATTATTAATATAATTTATGAATTATATTTATTATATTATATTTAATGTTAATTTATTTAAATAGTTTCAGTGAATTGTTGCCATATGCAAGACTATAGAGCTATAATATTTTGGTCTTGATATGATTTCATGAAAAATGAGGAGCAGGAGACATAAATACTGGAGGTCTCTATTTACTCTCATTGCTGTCTGAGAGAAAAACAAAACTGAGATATTATACAGACTCCAACAAGATTAGCATCTGTAAACACAAGTTAGCGAGGTTAAGTTGTTTACATCTGTAATTTGGCCATCTTGTCAGCAAATGACTACAGAATCATCCAAAACTAAAAACTACCGCTTCACAGTACAAACTGGTGCGAGTCTCTGACAGAGACCGCTAATCATATAGTGAGAAACATAATGCAGCCGCAGCATATGACCTAGTTAAAGTGATGAAGAGCGAGTGTGCCTGACGCGTGGAGTGTATTTTGGTGTCAAGTCAGACACACTTTGTGCAAATATCCAGTTTCAGGTGTTGCAGAAGTGCAAAGGCATGTCAACGACTCCTATTTAATACTGAAGGCACTGAATCACCCTAACACACGTTACTAAGAAAACATTTGTGCATTAATAATCATCAAACAACAATCCTCCTTAAAATACCACAGTGAATCACTGTTCTTAAATAGCCCCTGTTGAGCCGCAACATTCATTCGCAATCATTCATGAGACTTTCAGACGCACATTTCACAATCATATGTTTCAAAAGTCAGAAAACGGTGTTAAATTATTAAAAAATAAAGGCAGAGAGTGATTTGAAAAATACCGTGGTAATACCATGTTATAATGATGAAAGTTATATTATATATATATATATAAAATACTACTGATCATAGCCATATTCATGAAGTATGGTAATTATGGTTGACTCAGTTTAAAATTTAAGGCATATTTCAGCCCAAAATTAAAAGAAAATAACGATTTTTTGCATTATTTTTATGACAATTCAGCATCTTTTTCCATTTGAGCAAAGCATATTATCATTATGCATGAATTCTTTACAATTTACGTCAGTTGTAATTGTTTTAATATCACAGTAGCCAGAATTTATTTTCCTTATTATCTTTGGATGAAATATGACCCAGGCTTGTTTTGTGAGGTTTGTTCTTTCATGCTGTTCCAAGTTACTTCAAAGAATACCATGTAGCATGACTCTTCTCTAATTGACATGTAGAGAGTCTCTGATTTTCTGTGTTATCTGATCAAACCGTGTCCAAAACACATAAACAAGCTGTTGAGCGCTGCAGCTTTCCTCAGGGCTCATCATGTGTGACTCTCTGACAGTCTTTTCAACACATCTGTGATGACCACGCTGTGTGGTTATTTCACTGCATACTTCACAAACTAATCAGATGTAAATATCTTCATTGATAAGGAATTTATCATGGGCCTCATCGATGAAAGTCATACATTTCCTCAACCTTTCAAACATCAAACGATTTTAGGTGTCATATTTCCAAAATATGTCCTCTACTATAGTAAAGAGAGAGGGCCAGTAAGATTTTTTTATTAGGAAATTATTACTTTTATTCAGAAAGAATGCGTTAAAAAACAGCTCGACTCTTTTCAACATTAATAATAATAATAAATGTTTCTTGAGCAGCAAATAAGCATATTAAAATGATTTCTGAAGGATCATGTGACACTGAAGACTGGAGTAACGATGCTGAAAATTCAGCTTTACATCACAACATATATTCAAATAGAAAATAGCTATTTTAAAATTTCAATTGTTTCGCAATATTATATCCAAAAATAATACAGCCTTGGCGAGCATTAGAGACTTCTTTAAAAACCTTCTTTTACATAAAACTAGGTGAAAAGGATTCATAAAATAGTAATATTTTTATTTGTAAATAATATTTTACGTTTATGACTGGATGTCTTTGTTAGATTTAGCTCACTTCTGGGGACAGTTCTGTAACCAAAGTCAAGTTAAGCGAATGCAAACATGCAGAATAACAATAAAACCGAAGCCGCAGAACATGAAGAGCTGACAGAACAAAAAGAATACAAATCCTTTAACTCGTCTGAATCGATACTGCAGGAGAGAGACTGCGAGTGAAGCCGTCAGCCTGCATTCTTGCACCAAGTGTGTGTGTGTGTGTGTGTGTGAAGATAAACATGCCGGACAGCCTGCAATGCTTCACTCGACTGCATTCAACACCTCTAGAATCTGCACTAAAGACAGCTCGCTTTCATTCCATTGCAAATATAACACATGTTGCCTTTACCAGCAGAATGCTACAGTTTAGTACTCGGCCCTCTATTACCTAAAATATCCAAATCACATTTAAATTCATGCATTTAAAAGATGCTTTCGTCCAGAACAAAATCAAATCTGTGCTTTTGGCACCAGTTTTGGGGAAAGTTGCTTTTAAAAGCAATGCATTACAATATTGCGTTGCACCATAACTAAAGTAACTAAATGTGTTAGTTACTCTTTGTTGAATGTAATGCACTACATTACTTTTGCATTACTTTTGTCACCTGGGCTGGGCTTGATTATTTATTTTTTAATAGCAAAAAAAAACTCAACAGTTACCAGTTACTTTTACTCTCAAAACTCTCATTACTGGTAATGCGTTACCTCCAAAACTGCTCGCCACAAGTGAGAAACTGTAAAACTAATTCAAGAAGCTGCACAACACAAATGAAGTACACGTGCACAGAAAAAAAAAATACAATTTCTGTTTTTTCTTCTTCAAAATGCCATGTTTAATTCAATGTGCTACTTGCCAATTCTTTATTTCTTTAATTATTTCTACTCCATTTTAGTCCAATGCATAATAAAACAACTAAAACGTGGACTTTTTCATCTGCTTTATTGTCCACAAGACACAAAATGTATGTCTGATCATCTAGAAAAGTAAAACCCTTCATGTCCATAGCATGCACTAAAACACTAACATTTAAAGAGATAGATCACCCCCCAAAAAAGCAAATTCTGTCATCATTTACTTATGTTTTCCAACCCTGCCAAAGTTGTTGGTTCGAAGAATGTGGATAGCCCAGTTTTGGTCCCCAAAATATACAATTGGTTAGGGGTCTGTTTAAATCTAGTAATAATGATGCAAACAGAGCTAATAAAGCGAGGGAGGTGGTCATCTATCTGCGGGACACAAACGTGCAGACAGGCCAGTGCATGCGTCCGCCCTCTCCTCCCCATAAAGACACTTCCTGAAGCATTCCAGCCCTGACCTACAGTCGGACAAACAGCTGCGTGACGCTTACTGACCTTTGGCCTTCTCCTACTCTTACAGAGCCTGCAGAGAGAGAAGGACACCACCAGAGAGGAGAGACAAGACAGCGTCCCGTCACACACCCCGGTGAGTCTCACATCTACCTGTCTTGAATGCAGATGACCTGTTTTGGATACAAACTAAGGAGCCAGAATCGAGGAGATGCATAAACGATCTGGTGCTGCAGCTTCCAAAACCACACATTTGGCTTGAGCTGGAGCGAAAAACCACAAAACATCCCGTCTCAATAAAACCCCCTCTAAAATCAGATTGAGAGCTTATTGAAAAGTCGTCTAGTAAGTAAATGTGTCTTTGTGTGTGTAAGCTACACAAGCATGAGGTAAACGTTTGAACCCGCGACGCTCAGGTTCCAACTCTAATCGAACACACCTGAACCAGCCAACCAGGGTCTTTGGGTTCAGTGGAAAAACACAGCTCGCTCTAATTTGCATTCTTATGCTAGGTGCTAAAAGTACATACTCTGCTTGTTATGAAAGTACAAATATTTGAGCATGTAATAACCCAGCTAACAGAAATATGTTCCAAAAATGTCTGACATCCAGATTGTTTTAAAGACGTTTTTTTTTCTTAGTTATGCAAAAATGAAAGAAAACATGAAGGGAATGCTCCATTTGATCTTTTTGCAAACATTATTGGTTACTTTGGAAACAAGCTAGTAACATTTAAAAACGTTAGGTGACCATCTATCTAAACTTGTTTTTTAAAACCGTAAATTATAAACGTTTTGTGCTAATGTTTTGAGAATGTTATTAAAGACAAGATAACATTTAATGAACGTTCTATTAACGTTACTGGAAAGAATGTTTGTTCATAACGTTGAGAGAAACATTTAGTTATGAAAACATTTATTTATGAATGTTCTCTGAATGTTTAAAACATCCCGTTTTTAAACGTTTTCTTTCGGTTACGAGAATGTTAGAGAAACATTCAGTTAACATTCTATTATTTTAGCCAAAGTTCTAAGAAAGCTTGGAAAACCTTGTAAATACTGGGACAAACTACAATGCCATAAAATTGCAATTTGATACCACAAACTCGCTGTATGAAAGTGTTAACATCTAAATTCATTATTATTCATTATTAACTTACAATTTGCATTCCACAGTCATTTTCAACAACTGAATATTACTAAATGTCTTGTAACTCAAAAATGAGAGTGCTTAGACCATGACCATGGGTTCAATTGAAATCAGTCTAGACTTCCAGAAACAAGACTAGTGACTTCTGGAGCACTGAAAGGCCCAGAGTGCACTGGAGCTGTTAATAGTGAGAGCTGGCTATAATCGCCCCCCTCTGCCTCCAGCTGTGGTTGTGTTTGTATAAAGGCGAGTGAGTGTCTAGTCAAGCATATAAGCGAGAGCAGAAGAGGCGTTTCACAGCCTGGTCGAGCATGTAGCAGCAGTCAAGCCTTGAGCCCATTTAGATGATGGGGGTTCCTGTATTGTACTGCCTGAGGTGGGACAAGGGCTTATAAAACAACTAACTCCCCTCAGCCTGTCATGGCCTGTCCCAACAGCCCAGGGGTCACTGTGTGTCCTCCATTCCCTGTTGACCTGGACACAAGTCAGGACTCAACAATAACTTATGCATCATATATCATTCATTTCCAGCAAAAGTATGTTTATGAATTAATGGAGTTATATATATATATATATATAATACAAATACATAATAAATTATAATTTTTATTTTTTAAAATTTTAATTATATTTTAAATCATAATAAACAAATAAATGTATTGACAGTATCTAAAGTTTGCATAGGTATACTGTATAAATAATACATTTGTATATAATAATTTAAAAAGAAAAGGTTATAGAACATATTCTATTTCGAGCAAATATGAAAATAAATGATTTTTTTATTTATTAAAATAACTATATTGTTGAGTGCTGCAAGTGAAGAGGGACGGCAAAAAGAAAGAAAGAGACAAGGTGATTATGTGTTGTGAGGTTCATGAACAAACACTGAAATGTTCCTGTAAAGGAATTCTGTCTCAAGAAGAAGCATCTGTATCAACAGAACATCTTTGGTTTAGCATAAAAGCTGAAGCGGCGTTACTCAATACTCGGGCACATAGTGACATCCTGCTCATATTTGTTCTACACTAAGCCTGCGAGTGTTCTGCTACATATCCAGTTCCCCTGTGTACACGCCGCGGTGTGTTCGTGTTTGGATAAGTTGATTGAGCAACACTAAAAGTTTGTCTCGATGCATTACCGCCGTTTGCGCAAGAGTACAGCGAAGGTGTTGAATTAGACCAAACTTACAGCACAATGAAGATCGACCTAACCTAAAAACACACAACGGAGCCGTGCACGTGAACACACACCCTGCATATATGCTCTGATGTTTACACTGTCACAGACCAGCCACAGTGACGTGTGACGGATACATGAACCCTTACACGCTGAAGCAGCGCCAGAGGCCGCGCGCGTGCGTGCGTGCGTGTGTGTGTGTGTGTCTGCTGATGGATGAAGGGGCTCGTGGGATTGCTCAAATTGAATGTTTGAAGCAGGGCAGAATGTTTATGGAGCACTTGGTTAGCGTGTCTGAGGATATTGGGCAGGAAGAGACCTTGTTTTCCCTTTGTACCTTTATGCTTTAAAGCACACTGCAATAAATAAATACAAATAAATTCATACTCATATTTACAGAAAAATAAGCCAAATACTAAACATTCTTAAATCATTCACTTGAGATTTTACACAAAAATTAAATAAGATGAAATTGCATAAGATATAAAGTTGTTGTCTGAATTTTTTTTGAATTCCGTGACTTTCTGCTTAAAATAAATATGCAAATATAATATATATAAAGGTATTACAATTTAGTTTAATTCATTAAAAATGAAATAAATTGATATTTTATTTTGAAAATGAATTATGTACATCAAGCAAATGTATATAAATGAACATTGACAATTTATAAAAAAAAATATTAAATATTTTTCATATTAAAAAATAATAGATATTTTATTTATAAAGAGGAATATATATATATGATATATAATTTTTTACGTCATTAAAATATTGATCTAAAAATAATATATTTAGTATATTTATACATTAATAGATTAAACCACAAATTAATTTATCAATTCAGAGTCATTTTCATTACTGTAACATGAAAAAGGTGATTAATATATAATATTTACATTATTTATACAAAATTATAGAAGTTATTGTACTCTCTTTAATATAATTAAAAAAGGAACTGCAAACAAGATAAAACGATAACATATCTGCCAATGCTGTAAGAAAAATAAACTTTTCCCCCTTGATTCTGTCATCTTTGAAACGCCTCTCGGGCATCCAAGTGCAGCTCCTATCACTTTGTATGGGGAAACATCAAATTCTACAAAACTGTTCATTAAGCTTATGATAACATTTCATATTTGAAATCACCAATAAAATCGGACAACAACTGTATCATAAATGTTGTTTCTTTTGCTCAAATAGCGTTATAAAAACCTTATTTCTAGATCAGCCAGTGCGCATGCGCAGACCTAGGCGCGCGTCTCAGAGCGCTGACTGTTTCTATAGCAACCGGGACTTCTAACGGCAGCTGCAGTGATGTGCTGACTTTACCGATTAGCGATTGGCTCTTTCATTCAGAAGGCGGGGCTTCCTGAGATAGAGCGGCCATAATTGAGCGTTGCATTTTTCCCCATTCAAAACTATACGAGTGACACGTCTTGGGTATTTTATAGTGTTTGTTTAAACTCACTTGATTTCAGTGATTTTGCATCTCAAATAAATGTATATTTATTTAAGAATGTTTAGCAATTTGTACTGAAAAATGAAAATCTTGTTATAGAAAGCCATTTTTTGTGGTTCTGTGGTAAAGAGCTTAGGATACCGGAGCACTAGAAAGTGTTACAGGTTGCAACATGTTGATAGTCCTGATGTTCTCGCATGGATGGTAACCACAGTCCGTAGCTGGTGGCGCATCTGTCATCTGTCTCTGCTGTCTGTAGGGTCTCGAGTCAAACAATGCCATCTATTGTAACCTTTGACGCAACAGATGAATCTGCATGGCATGTTTATCTTTTCCTCAAGTATAAGACGTTTGTGTGTGTGTGTGTGTGAGTTCTGGAAAACGGCTCCAGGGTAACCAGACTTGAAAAATCACCAACGGAAAAGAGGCAAGTTACACAAGCAGGTTATCGGTGGGCAAACATCACAGTCAGCTGGAATGAGGAAACACACAGCCTTGCTGATGCTGTCAACAGTAACACATAAAGACATTCCTAGACAATTACACGTCGTGATGAGCTCCTGGCTTCCAACAGACCAGTCAGCGCTCGTGTGCTGTGGCCAACGTGCTTCTGATGACAATCTGGAGAATGACAAGTCTTGAGTGTGGTCTTCATACAGAGTTGCCAGGTTTTCACAACAAACCCACCCAATTGGAACTGGAAACTAGCCCAATCATGTTTTGGTGGGGGTCCTCCGGTAAAATTGTGTTCTAAGTGGTAAAATACACTTTTTTTGGTGGAATTTCCCTGGTCAAAATCCGAATTCCAGGGGGGTAAATATCACGTTATTGGGGTCGCTTAAACCCAAGGACTTGGCAACATGGTCTTCATATCTGAGATCGGTGACATTTATAAAATAGACACCAAGTAAATTTCCCCTTTGTAGATCTCATGAAGACCTAGTGAAGATCAAATATAAACATAAAATTCATATTTTTAGAAACTGTATATGTGTATAATATAATATAAAATAATATAACATAAATGCATATAAAAAGAAACATTTAAAAAAAATAAAAAAAATAAATTCTAAGTTAATATAAAATACATTTAAATTATCAAATTGAAATGATTTTTTTTAAGTATATTGTTCTATAAGTCTACTGTTAGGAAATTCTATAAATTGTGGCATTAATTTCAAGACATTTAAGCTCATTTAACCCATTACACAAAATACTTTCATTTCCATTAGTGTAACATGCAAAGGGTTATATAACATTTCAATTATTATACATCATGGTAGCATTTGTTGTCTTTAAAAAAAAATAGTAAAAAATAGTAATTAAGTAAAAAAAAAAAAATTATATATATATATATTTTAAAAACTATAACATAAAATAATAATAAAATAAAAAATGTATCGCAAAAATGAGAATCCTTATTAAAACAATGGAAAATGCGCTTAACTGACCTGAAGTAATAATATCACAGTGCAAATCAAATTGTAAGGCTCCTAGAAGATCAAATGATCTTTATGCAAGAATATAATTTCTTAATTTTTGCCTTTGATTTTGAGTCAAAATGGGATATTTCTTGACAGGGGACTGTTTTAGCATTCACGGCACGCACAAAAGACCATGCAAAGACACCCAAAATATGCTAAACGTAGCGTAGCTGTCACATTGCCACCTGTATGTGCGACTAGCAGATAACGCAGATGGTGGGCTAATGATCGTCTAAAAGAGGAGCTCTCAGAGTGACGAGAGATTCAGACGCTCGTACACCTTCAGATTCTACACATTCTTACCTGCTGCACCAACAATAAGTGTCTTTGCATGTGTAAACAGGCACGCATGACATCCATGACCAAGAATGCTAAGCATTCACCTGATGCCGACTTTTCACGATGTCCGTCACAAGCGACGCTACGGACGAAGAGGTGAAGGTTCAGTTTGATTTGTGTGCTTGCAACCCACAGAAGCTGCTCAAGCAATCGCAATCAGAAAACAATTGATAAATAGGAAGCGCGTGCGATGGCTTGTTTGAATGACAAAACAGGTAGAGTCACTTCAAACGAATGTTTGGAGTTGCAAGGAAGTCACAGTGGTACAGAGGAATTTAACACACAATGGGTTACACAAGTTCATCCAGTGTTAACTTTTTAGTTGGCCGTTGTCTATCGCTGTATTAAAGCTACCACAGCTGCGGACATTAGAGAGAACAGCGTCTCTACTTCCTCTTCGGCCCAGCGGGGACCACAAACCCGGTGCCGGCCTCACACACATTAACACTTCAGCCCTTTAGACTGCGCCGTCTTCCTGACACTTAAAGGGACAGTTCAGCATTTTGTCATCATTTACTCGCACTCATGTCGTTTCATATGTTGTGTGACTTTTTTCTTAAGTGGAACAAAAAAGATGATTTTGAAAATGTCTTGGACCCTAAATATCTTTCAAATCATGCAGGCTTGGGAAGGACATGAGAAGAAATGACATCAAAATGTATATTTTTGGCATTCAAATAATTCAAGATGGCATGTTATAAATCTAATGCGTCTGTAACTATCAGTGGGCTAAGAAAAACAAACTTGTATTCACTTAATCTGCTCAGTTTTGTTGCCTCATTAACAGTCATGTATCCATATTTTCAAGACTGCATCCCGTTCATATCGGTGCTTCAAAAAGCTGTCAGTCTTTTAAGAAAGAAAAATAACATTACTGGAAAACTTTTCTAGCTCGCTATATGCACTTCAAAGGTGGCCACAGATTAGCAGAGCTCTTGTGTAACCGGAGAAAACCTGAAAGGTCCTGTGTTTACCTGTCATTGAGTGACTTGTGACCTTTGCAGACCTGAGGAACAAACCTGAACCCCACTCAAATGATCTCCAATCTGACTGCAGACCATGCAAGGTGTTTAGTTAATGAGATGAATGGCAGTGTAGACACTCCAAAATGGATTTGAACAATCTACATCAAGAATAATACATAGAATGCTGACTTGTGGAGCTCAGAAGTGTAGAGAAACTATTTTAGCCACAAAAGAAAACATTTTGGTAAATCATAATTATGACATTAAAAGATTGAGATACTAATTCATAAATATGCAATAAAATGATGAGATACAATGAGACACTCATAATTTCACCGGCAGCCATATCACCCTGCAGCCCAAGACTGGTTGCCCACTGAAGCTAAGCAGGGTTGAGCCTGGTCAGTACCTGGATGGGAGACCTCCTGGGAAAACTAGGTTGCTGCTGGAAGAGGTGTTAGTGAGACCAGCAGGGGGTGCTCACCCTGTGGTCTGTGTGGGTCCTAATGCCCCAGTAAAGTGATGGGGACACTATACTGTCAACAAGCACCGTCTTTTGGATGAGACGTTAAACCGAGGTCCTGACTCTCTGTGGTCATTAAAAATCCCATGGCACTTCTCGTAAAGAGTAGGGTGTAACCCGGTGTCCTGGCCAAATTCCCTCCACTGGCCCTTGTCAATCATGGCCTCCTAATAATCCCCATCCACTTGATTGGCTCTATCTCTCTCTCTCTCTCCACCTGTAGCTTGTGTGTGGTGAGCGCTCCACTTGATTGGCTCTATTGGCGCTGTTGTCCTGTGGCAGCCGTCATCCAAGTGGATGCTGCACACTGGTGGTGGTTGAGGAGAGACCCCCCCCCCACATGATTGTAAAGCGCTTTGGGTGTACAACAATACACAATAAGCGCTATATAAATGCATCATTCATTCATTTGTTTTCATTATTTAGACTCATAATCATGATATCTCATAACTACATTTGTAATGTAGACTCAATTTTAACTTTGTGTCATAATTATGACCCTCTCATAACTGAGTGTCATAATTTAGACCTTTTATCTCATACTTATACTTTTTTAAATCATAATTTTGTCGATGTAGATTTTTAAACACACATGATTCTATGATCTTAATGTTAATGTTGACTATCTTAATTTGAAGTTCTCATAATTATTTGAGTTTGTTGAATTGAGTTTGTCGTAAATTAAACTCATAATAAGCCTATGCCCATTTCTCTCATAATGAATTTGTATCTCATAATTTAGTTTGTTGTAAATTTATCTTTCTCTCATAATTATGACTTTTTAGCTAATCATTTCAACTCATAACTGCATTTGTCCATTTCAAAATCTCAATTTCAACTTTATCAATTTCAAAATCTCATTACATTTTGTCATAATGACTATCTCACAATCTCAACTTATTTCATATTTATGACTAAATATGAAATAAATAAATACATTTATTGACAATTTCAACCTTTTGTCATAATAATGACTCTTCCCATTTTTGACTTATGTCATTTTTATGACTTTTAATCTCATAATTGATGTTGTCAAATTTTAGACATTTTTATCTCAGTTTCAACTCTCAATTAAATGTTTTATCATAGTAGTGACTTTTCTGACTTAAAAAAAAAACTTATGTCATAATTAAGTTTTTCTATTTCAAAATTCTGATTTACCAAAGCATGAGTATTTTTTTTTTTATGGGGCAGAAATGATACATTCTTCAATACATTGCATACACAGCAGATCCTCAGAGAGCTAATCTTCCTGAAGAATCTCTGTGAAATGGAGGTGCGCTGACAGCAGAGCTTTGAGATCATTGACCAGTCAGTGCTGATGGAGAACATCAGGGCCAGGCATGCATCGAGACCTACACAAACATGAAATAACAAGTGTGCGTGCCTGCTAGTAGCCTGACATCTGGCCTCAGTGGCAGACGCAATGCTAATTCCTCAGAGCGAGCGCTTGTAAATCCATTTCCTTTGGGATTGCTCACTCCAAAGTGTACGGCAGACATCTGCAGTCTGTCCGTCCCTTTCTTTCCGGCCGCCCACACGGCTGGTCCCGGGAGAAGCATGCAGCGCTCCGGCTGCAGTCTGGCACGGGCCGGGGCATCTGCGCAGGCACACGTGTGGAGCGTTGGGTTTCAGCGCAGCCCGAGGGTGCACCTGCCCGTGCTCGGGATCGTACCTGCAGCGAAACATCTCTCTGATGTCGGAGGCATCGCCAACAAAAGGGCCTGATGAGATCCGGTTGCAGGGTCCAGACATGCCTCCTGCAGCCTGCAGACGAGCAGCTAATTGAACGGAGAAACACTGTCGGCTCTTTGTTTCGTGAATGAGTGTCAGGCTGAGGTTGTGGGCAAAGATGTTATCAGCACCACCATGAAAGATCAGGGGGATCGTTTTCAATGCATTCACTATGACTGAAGCTGATCTAACCGTTAAGGGGCTTATGCAACAATTCCAAACTCTTATGAAAATATAGAAGGAATCCTTTGTCTTGTCTAATGGTCCTGTCCAGGTAATTATAGCTAGCTTCGGATTTAAGTGGAATAGTTTACTCAAACAAATGTATTTATTAAATTTAAGAAAATTTAATTTTAAAGATTTAAAAATATTTATTTAAAATTATATGCACTATTTATTATTTGAATATATGAGACTAAATATAATTGTAATAAATGAAAATTACTTGTATATAATAAAATGTTAAATAAAAATATAATAACATTAAATGTCAATTTGGCTTATATATCACTAAATATAATTGTAATAAATGACAATTATATTCATTTAAATATATTTATTAAATGTATCAATATTTAATTTTTAAACATTTAAAATTATATTTGTTATTATAATAATATCAATGTGACTAAATATATTTTATTTTATTATATTCAATAAAAATATTAATGTATTTATTACATTTAGGAATATTGAATTTTATAGAATTTAAAATATTTAAAATTATATTTATTATTAGCTCTTACTGTATTTAAATATGTGACAACATATAATTGTAATAAATTAAATGTATATTTAAAATGTAATAATATGCTTATTAAATGTACCAATTTCGTACATTTTTTAATTATTTAATAGCCTGTTATATTTATTATTAGATCATTCTGTATTTTAATAAATATGACTAAATAAAATGTTAGTAAATTAAAACCATTTAAACTATTGATTTAAAATATATTTAAAAAAGCATATTTACATTTATCAATTAAAATACTATTATTATTAGACATTACTATATTTGAATATGTGATTTTGAATCACATAAGGACTTTGTTCTGTCACATCAAGAGTGAATATATTAGTTTAAGTCTTCTAAGGCCATATCATAAAATGAATACAGCGGATGAGTCATATGAACCAGTTTTATGGTCATTGTATAATTGTCACGGTACGGGAAATGGTAAACACTTAAGAAAACATCTCCTTCCACAGAAGAAAGTCAGTCATATGTGTTTGAAATGAATGACGGATTTACATTTTTGGGTGAACTACTCCTTTAACTCTCCTCACAATGCAGAAAAAGAGCAGTGTTTTATTCAGACAGGACCATCTTGTATGTTTACCGCAGACAGTAATGTCACTGACACGCTCTTATCCAGGTCACGGCTGTAAATCCTGAACCAAAGGAAAGCATTCTTCAACTAATGATGCCACGGTTCACAAAAACATTGACAAGAGCGCAGGCGGTTGTATGGACGTCTCTTCTGGTGAAAACACAACCGTCCTAGTCATCATCAATTCCTTCAGCTTTGATGTGTGCTGTTTTGTTGTGGTCGCATGAATATATCAGAGTGAGTGTTTAACCCAGTGAACTTGAACTGAAGCCTTCTTTGTCCTGTTCAAAACACAATACTCTCTACTCGACTGAATGACTACACACTCCACAACAAAGGGAAAAACACACAACATCAGGTTTGGCAGGTATAGTCACATTACATAACACTGAAACTCTTCCTGTAAATAGTAGCTGTTAAAGCGGCATGTGCAAACTGACATGTTTCTGTATGAAGATGATCATTTCCATCCTGCTGCCACGAATCAGTGTTTTATGGCTGCATGCTGTCAGGTTGAGGGATGTAGTGGTGCATTGTGGGTAACGGGGTCCAGCTGTGGACAGGTGAGGCGGCTAACTGGAAGTCTTTGTTTCATCTCACAGAGAACAGGGATGTGGGCGTTTAGGATTAAAGAATCAACCCTCGAGTATGTTACTCAAGCAAGAGCTCAGTGGCTGTAATTTATAAAAAATATCTTTACAGTAGCTGATGTGCAAGTCTTGCGCAATATCTATTGTAAAACAAAATTACATGAGATGCTGTCAGAGAACAAAATATATGTAACAAATATATTTAGCCTCAGTCGATTTTTTTAATTGCATATTTTAATATAAATTGTGTAATTACTTCATATTTTTTATTTGTTTTTAACTTTTTGCAGTTAATAAGAATTTAATATTTTATAGAATATTTAAACATTTATAGCTGATAAATTAACAAATTTTTACAAGTTAGACTAATAATTAATATGCAATTATACTTGTAAAATGTAAAAAAGGTATACAATGTATATAAATCAATAACATTTCTAAAATATAAAATAGAATTTCTAAAAATATTTAAACTTACACACATACATATGAAAACAACGCATTTAAATCAAACAACTCAGACACATAAAAATATAAAATGTATAAAAATGATAACATTTCTTGGTAACACAAATCAATGCATTTAGCATCTAATGTCAATGAAGACACTTGCTGAAGTTCAAACCGAGCATCAGAATGGGGAAGAAAGGGGATTTAAGTGACTCAGAATGGGGAAGAAAGGGGATTTAAGTGACTTTGAACGTGGAATGGTTGTTGGTGCCAGACGGGCTGGTCTGAGTATTTCAAAAACTGCTGATCTACTGATCAAACCTTATTTAGTTTCTGAGAATCGCCGGTACTGCCGCACGAGTGCGAGGTCTTGCTTTTCCAGCGTGCACACCTCTCACTCTCTCTCTGCGTCTGCTCAGTTTCTGTTCAGCGAGTGGCAGAGAGGAGCAGCGCTTTCAGTTAAAACACAGATATTATGTTGCTTCTTTAATTTTACATGCAAGTATAGCCGAAATAACAGCACAGCTATTGTCTTTATCTTATGTGTATTTGATTTCATCAGACGACGGCTCGATTATAAGGATTGTTGTGCAGATTAACATCTTGTAAAGGAGAGTTATGTACTCTTAATGGGTTGCGTTTCAATCACTTTTTCATATTCATTCCGTTGTCTGACAACAGAAACGGTAAAATATATAAATGAAAACTGTTTTATTGAGAATTTAGCTGCATCAAAATACAGTATGTGGGCACAGAGAGGCAAACAAATGTAATGATAATTAATATATGTACATTTTGCATGTTCAGAAGAAGTGAGCTGCCCTGTGTGCAGAAATGTAAACAGGTTTGTGTCAGTAAATTGCTCAGTGCAAAGAAAGAGAAGTAATGGGAACCTTGTATTTCTTTTTTCATGTGTCTAATAGACATGAACAAGTTCTTTGAAAAACATCTATGACCTTTGAAACATGTCTAGTCTTCATGCTCTATGTTGACTATGGTTTAAATAATAATAAACATACATTTGCATAAAGCATCCATATTTGTCCATGCCCATGTTGATTAGAGTATTAAAAACTTGAAAAGTATTAATTTAAGGTAAATTTAGAACAAATAAAAATGTGTGATTAATTTGCAGTTAATCGCAAGATAACTCATGATAATCATGCGATTAATCGCGATTGACAGCCCTAATTATATATATATATATATATATATATATATAACATCTGTTTTAACATTAAAATTTCAATATATTTTTTTTTACTTTTATTTTATGATATAAAATATATATTATTAATAAATACAAAAAGAAAACATGTTTTTTTTGTAGAAAACTACAAAAAATGAACTACATTTTGTTCCCTACAGCCAATATTTACAATATTTAGAGCATAAAATGCAAGAAAAGAAAGAAACAGGCCCGTGCGGGATATGCAAAGCACCAGCCGGCCGAACACACACCTGATGGCCAAAAGGGGGAACTTAAAAAAGACGTTGAGAGTCATTCCTAGCGATGTGCAAATTTTCAATTAAAACTATCATGGTCTCCACAAAAAAACTAAACAAAAAAAAGAGGCCTAAGAAATATGCTTCGTAATGGCAAAATGCCTCACTGCAGACCATTTGCATCTGCAGACCAAGTTTGGTTTGCCAGTTACCAAATGTTTTAGATATGTTAATAATAAATAATAATGAAAAAAAATCTTGGCAAATTCTAAGGCCTAACAACTATTTAAAATGTTTTAATTATTCCAAACCATCTGATCTTCTCAAAAAGAGATCCTCTCAAATTAACATCCTACATTTTTTTTAAACGAATAGTAAGTGAGCAGGATGCGTAGAGGAAGAAGATATAAAGCCAAAGCGTGATGTAGAGCTGAGAGTATCCATCTCCAGCACAGAGGCACTTAAAGCCACACAGCAGGAGATTTACTCAGAGCCGTTTTCTCATCCGCTGCTTGATAAGATGCAGCCGCTGGAGTATCTATGAGATCCGACTCAACTCCCACTGCATGTGTCTACCGTCTGACTAGATCACTTCTTCTGATGCTTTGGATCAGTGCGCACTAGGATAAACATCAGCATCAGCTTTATCTTCATACCTGGCCTGCGTCGATCTTTCCACAGATGCTTTCCTTCAGAGCCACTGCTGCTTTACAAGTTAAACTAAAGTTAAACTATCCTTTAAAAAAATGTTAAGTCAAACTAAATATTACTAGGATTGAGTATCAGCAACTACACTGAACAAATCGCAATTCATCATGATAGCATAATTAGAAATTATGTGGTACCATAAGACGGAGTGAAACTGATGTCTCTATCAAGCTCTGCTTCTCTGTAGTTCAGGAAGGGAGGACTGGGGTTGTTCATGATCCTGATTCACCTTTATCAGTCCCAGCAGGTCTCTCTTCACATGTCAGATGATGCTGTGAAACACTACGCTTCATTCTGAAGGCTTTGTGCTCTAGAGAAACGGAAGTGGACTTTGCCCTCCGACCAAAATCCATCACAGAAAGCCTCTTTCATCCCTTAGTCCCCGTTTTTCTCTTTTGTATCTTGTATCGACTTTCCCTTCATGTTTGAAAACACCACCCTGCATGTTCAGCTGCCTTATCTGTGTCTTCCCCTGGTGTACGCCTTATTTTCATCACTTACACACCCAGCCTTTTATGTTTTAGCAGTGCCTCAGTCATCTTCTTCAGTGGCAGTATCTTAGTTTGGACTCTTAACATTATCTTGGTTCTTTAAAACTTGACATAACACTTAAATAAATATAAACAAATATATATATAACATGTTTTCAAATACAAAAACAACAGTAATTATAAATAATATTTTCATTATAAAAATAAAATAATAATACATTGTATTAATGAGATTTATAATAAATATTATAAATAAAATATTTGTATTATTATTATTACAAAATTGTAAAATAATAATCAATTAATCATATAATAATATAACTTAATTTCATATGAATTATATTTTATAATATGAATTATATTAGAATAAAATAAAATGCAAATAATAATATTTTTAAATAATATAAATTATTATAATAATTAATTTGATAATACTACTACTACTACTACTAATAATAATTATTATTATTATGCAATTTTTATATAAATTATATTAGAATAAATAATATTATTATAATACAATAGAAGTAAAATATTGTTATTATTATTAATAATAAAATCATCAACATTTTAAATAAATTATAATTTACATATGAATATCATGAACCCTAAAAATGAGCAATAGCACTTCTAAAAACATTTCTGCTTCATTAATTGTGTATCCTCTGATATCGCACAAATTCAATTGAGGACATTCCCACGGTACTCTGAGAGCCAAACACCATGGGACAGGGCTGACCTCTGACCCCCTCATGATTAACTGCCCATAAAGCACTGTGCTCCACCTGTTATCGGGTTATCTGGAAGGTCTGCGTGTTTTTTTCCCAACACTGCCTACAGTAAAACAACTAATCAGCTCTCACGGACTGTGAAGCGTCATGCATCGCTGAATGGAGAGCTGTGGGTGAAGGAAACGGTGCATGTGTTACTCTTTCACTCACCCCCTGTTGTAAGATCTTGTCGATTCCAACAAGATAGATCACAGCTAGAGATTATTACTACAAGAACAGGTATATGGTGCCAAAACACGCCAGAGAATCAATATCAGCGAACGTACATAAACATCATCTTTCTCCCCTTCTGAACCTTATGTGATCTTCCTTCTAAGTACTGACATTTCAGACACATTTTTTTTCGCTTTTGTGCTGAGAAAAAGTTTCATTAAATAGGAAAAAATGCAGACATACCAAAGCAGCGCACACGTAATAAGCAGAGGATTAGTTTCAGAAAAGTATGCATGTGCTTGGCTGCGGGCCTGAGTTTTTTTCCCCTGCTTTATTTGCACTAAGCCTCAACTAAATCCAGTGTCAAAAGACTGACGCTTGCATCACAGCCAGCAAGCCAATGGGAGGCAGCAGCGGGAATGTCTAAACCTGCTCCACTGCTTTTAGACAGAGGAAAAAAAGACAAGACAAGCCAATCATCTCTCTCAGGATGACTGTCCCTGGCTGAACTTAAAAAATATATTTGTTCATTTAAATATTATGAAATCAGGGAGAAATAATGTGATATTATAATATAAAAAAATATAAAAACTACAAAAATGCTTTAAATAAAAATTTAAAATAACAAATTAAAGCGAATTCAAAATGAAACGATTAAAATGCATTAATAAATGCTATAATAGTATCTGAATGATACTAAAATAACACTACAAATGGTCACTGTCGTTCATGTCACATCTAAAAAATTGATGATTTCCAATCACTGTCAGCATGAATGCACCTTAAAATATAATTAAAAAATATCCAGATATTATTAAAAAGATCTTTAGAAACTTGCACTGACCTCACAAGAAGACTTGTATATTTCTGTCAGCCAACACAGAATAAAATACGCCTAAGAAAGCTAACTTGATTCAGAGATATTTCCTATTGTAAATAACTGCAGAACAACACAGGGATCAGCAGCAGGGCAAGGAGAGTGATGCTTCAATAATGCAGCAGGAGGGAACATAATGATCCTACTATCTCTCTGTACTATCCAATAAAACCGAGTGAGGGAATTTCACCTTAGCATGAACTTCTGATATAAAACCCCACACTGTCCCGGAGAGAAACAGTAGAAGGAAATTTGTGAGGGAGATTGGAACGTCTCCACCCCTCCTTTCAAGGCCAGATATGGCAGCGACTGATCTCTCAGCAGATGATAAACCGTTTCCCCATCTCACTTCATTCTCCCGGCTTCATAGCTCTTTATCTTTCTTGCTCTTGCTCTCTTCACTGACTCTCACTTTCCTCCCTAAAGGTGTCTGAGCTCATCTGATGAGCTCTGTGTCTGGTGTTCAAGGTCAAACCTTTGTAAAATGTAAGACTCACTAGACCGTCACTGGCGCACACCAGTGCATCTCTAGATCTTAATATAAAACTGATTAATATGAAATGACTGAATGATTGTAGAAAGACACAAAGTGTACAAATCACTCCCTCTCTAAGGCCACAATGTGCAACAATGATTCAGTATGTGTGCTGAAAACAAAGATGGAACTAAATGTCCAGCAAACAGCTGCAATTAGAGATGCTCTAATTCAAATATTATTACATTTTGTTTTAAATAAATTAAACATTAAACACTAAGAACTACAATCAATTGTAGCGTTGGGTCCGAGAAAATGTCAAAATCCAAGTTAATTCACAATTGCAGTTCAAGTTCAAGTCCTGATTCCAAGTAACCCAACTCGAATCAATTGTTTTAAATGTTAATTTAAGCATCATAAATTATGAAAAATTGAGTATAATTTCAAAATCTGCTAAATATTACATCAAATAGAATTATTAAATTTATAAAATGTTATTTTTTAATAAAGAAAAATAAAGTCAACATCGCCTTTAAGTCCAGTATGAGGATCCAGCAGGACCGTATGTCACTATCACAACCTATTGTTTTAGTACAACCATGTCAAAAGACCTCGTCTTTGATTACCCTTTGAAAGCATTTGGTCTAAAGCAAACCTTTACTTGGCCACATAAAAAGGCTGACCTCATAGAGAAACAAACACTATGGCATGTACTGCAGTATGCTTTGAATTTGCTAAGAGTAAGTTAGAAACAAAATAGTAACTTTACCAACCGTTGACAATTTACTTTAAAGGTTTGATCGTTGATTCATGCCATTTCTAAATTCAAAGTCAAAGTTCAAGACAGGACTGTTAAAATGTTTCAAAGTGAAAAAGAAATACAATGTGAAGTCAATCGTGCAAATGTTTACTTTGTTTTATTGTTGCATTGCAGGCTTGAAGGGGTGAATGTAAGCAGCAACATGAAGCTCTGCCTCCCTCTACTGCTGCCCCTCCTCTTCTATCAACACTTGTGGTCTCCGGCATTGGCCAACTCCTGTCCGAAGGACTGTACCTGCCAAGCCCAAGACGCCATATTCTGCTTTAACCGCAAAGACCCTAAAATACCCAGAAACGTACCCACAACAACTAAGAATCTCTATGTGTTCAAGAACAGCATTGAGTCCCTTTCCCAAGAGGACTTTCTTGAGTTGGAAAGCCTAGAGATGCTGGATCTAAGCCAGAACCAGTTGACCGAACTGCCAGATTTTGTGTTTGAACCCCTGTCCTCTCTCCACAACCTGGACCTGTCGGCTAACCAGATCGTCCACATATCCAAGGACAGCTTTGCTGGACTGGAGCACCTGGAGAGGTTATACCTCTACAGCAACCTCATAGAGAGCATCCATCCTGCTGCTTTTGATGGCCTACAGCAGCTGCTGGAGCTCAAGCTGCAAGGTAACAAACTGACAATATTGCCTGCTCTGAAAATGCCCCATCTGCTTCTACTAGACTTACGGTTCAACAGCATCCCATCGCTGGGGCCAAATGACCTCCAGACACCCAAGTTGGAGTCATTGAAACTGAGTGGGCTGGAGCTTAGCAGTCTGGATGAGGAGCTCTTGGGAAGCTTCAAGAACCTCCATGAGCTCGACATCTCCAACAACCAGTTAACAACTTTTCCAGCGGTACTGCGGGAGGCAAGGGGCTTGGTTTCTCTGAGTTTGGCTGGGAATCCCATGGGACCTGTGAAATGGGAGGACTTTGAGAAACTCTCAGAGCTTGAGGAGCTGGATATCAGCAATCTAAGCTTGCAAGGGTTGCCAGAGACCTTAACACAGCTCTTTCCTCACTTACAAAGACTGACCATTGCGGAAAACCCTTTCAACTGTCTTTGCAATCTGGCTTGGTTTCCTAGTTGGCTGCGAATCAAGCAAATTCAGTTGGGTAGGACAGAAGAGACACGCTGCCACTTTCCTCTTTTCAATTCCGGTAAGGTGCTGGAGAGGCTCTCGCACCGAGAATTCGGATGTCCGATTACCACAACTGTTACGACTCGGACAGTAAAGACCACTGCAGTACCTCCTGCCCCGGTCACCAATTTACCAAGTACCACTCATGCAGTCCTCCCTGCCAAACCTAGCGATAACCCCTCTACAGAAACCGGCAATGACCCTCCACCTCCCACCCCAAGTTCTACTATCGACCTTGACCTAGGATCAATCTTTTGCCCACCCAATATCTGCCTAAATGGAGGAACATGTTGGCTGGACAACAAAGGACGTTTGGAGTGCATTTGTCAACCAGGAACATCGGGGAGATACTGTGAAAAAGAGAAAGACCCACTACCCAATGAGGAACATACAGAGGACCCTATTGTACCAGAACCTGAAATTACAGCAACATTGGTAACTAGCTCCTCAATACTCTTAGACCTTCACCGGTACATCGATATGCGCCCCAACATCCGTGGCGTAAAGTTAACTTACAAGAACCTTTATGGTCTGGATAAACGTGCCAAGCACCTCAACATTCCGCCCAGATACCCGGAATACACAATCCGTGGACTTCAGCCAAACTCTACGTATTCTGTATGTGCCAATCCGCTGGGTGAACCTGGGGATGTGGACAGATTATGCATAGAAATCCAGACAATCAGTCAGCAGCTAACTTCCACTGGAGCACAACTGGAGGACCCGAAGCTCACTAAAATGCTCATCCCTGCCGTCGCCATCCTCCTTCTGCTAGTCCTAGTAGCCGTGGCTGTTGGGGTAGCTTGCTACATGCACAAAAATAAATCAAAGGGACAATTGGACTTAGAATGTGATCCGTCACCATTGGAGCTGGAGGGTCTGGAAAATGGGGAGCTACCCCAAAAGCAAGAGATTATCTCCTGTCCATCAACAACACAGAACGGTGGCTTGGACTACGAGGTGCCCCTCATGCAGCATCACTGTACTGCGAACAACAACAAGAACAGTTTGAAACCCTTATATTTCTGATAATTGCAAAAGGTTTGTGACTTACTTGCATTCTAAAGCATGAACAATACTGCCTTACAAGGTGCCACCATGGACAGTGAGATCAGCCACCAGGTTCTTTGTACAGAGACTGTGGCATTTAGGTGATTCCTGGTGGAATCATTTAAGGGAATTTCTGTCAAAATGACATCTTCCTAAGTGCCTTTTATCATCGGAAAGACTTTACATGGCAAACTTTCAACCAAAGATTTTGGTGCATTTTAAAATGGCTGCCAATTGTACAAAGGACATACGGCTGACTGAAAAAATGAAGATTAAATTGGAATGTGTAGCACTCGTGTGCAACTCTTAGGAGCTGCACTAACTGTGAACCGTAAGACCTACATGTGAGTGGGTAATTGAAGATTATGGACTTAAGTTACGACGCTGACTCTTATGATGCTTTGTCTAACTGATACACATTGTTTCTTTGTTTTATATTTGTACCCTTTTTGTAAAATATGTGACTGTTCCCAGGCGGCTGCTCTTCCCCATATCTCGTGCCTTAAAAAGCAGACAAAACACCAGATTAAAAACTTTGGAGATTAAAATGTACTTGTACCACCAAGTGAATCAAAGGCTTTAGTTTGGAAATGTCAGACAGTCTAAGCAGTTGAAAGTAAACTTTCAACTTGAAACTAAATCCCTCCTCTATGTTGTAGCCCCTATCCCCCTTTGCCCTCAGAAAAAGAGACTAAACTAAGGTCGAACAGGAAAATGGCTGATTCAAAAGCAGATTAATAAACAGTATGCTCTGTTGTAAACACAAATTAGGCTCAAAATATCTAATTGAAAGCTACAAACTGGTGGAATCTTTTAAATTATTTATTTCTGTACTAAAAAAGGGGTTGTTTCCTAGACATTTGATTTTGCAATATTTACATTACTTGGCAGATATTTCCAGTCACTTGCAGTCAACACCATTTTGCCTTAAGACAGGTTTACATGTTCAAAAACACTAAAGCATATGTTTTGATAGCTTTTAATATTAGCAGTCTACCATATTCAAACCAGTGTAAAAACATGCCCTCCAACTCCCAACTCCTGAATTTGCCACTCACGTGCAATATATAATGAAAGAGCATTAAACAACCTAAAAAAATGCAGGCAGTCATTGATGACTCTGTTAAATTTAAGAATCTTTAAGTTTCCAAAAATTGTCAAACTCAGAAGAGACAGTGGGAAGCTGTGCTGATTTACCTCTGTGAGGAAATGTTACTTTTTAGCACTAGTTCTACTAACTGTCAAATGGTGTTTCCAAAAAAATACACAATAAAAATTGTTCACGTGCATCTGAAACATTCTGCTTAAAACGAGGAGGATTTGCAATTGAAAATATGTTTGTTGTTGTTGTTGGAATATCCAAACTGGAAAAAAAATCTCAGCAGTATGAAGTATTGAAAATATTTTTGAATATTTTTGATAAGATCTGTCTCTAATTTTCCCTGTTTAATTTGGGAAGCTCTTTTTATACTTTTTTGTCTATATGGAGATGTGTGTATATGTATGATGTGTATTTTCAAAAAGCTGCAAATAATAAAAAAAATGTTTTAAACTAGCTTCATATTCTGTTTCTCGCTCAAACGAGCTGGTCTGATTAACAGCAATTGAATTCACTGACATTCATATGCATATTCACTGACATTCATATTAGATTCAAATGCATTTAATGTTTTTGATAATACATTTTACCGGTAATGGATGAAAACAAAATGTTTTTTTTTCTTCTCTCCAGAGGAGTTTGCACACAGAAAGAGAGCACTAGCATCCTCAACACCATCTGCAAGCGCGCCACCCAAAGCAAACGTTTATGAGGAATTTTTGAGTTTGAGTGCCAGGGAAAGGTAATAGATTTTCTCTTTATGGAGAAAGCTTGAGGTAAACAGGATTTTTTATTAAAAACAAATTATTGCCAAATCCAATAGGGGTATGGCCTCCATTTACGTCACTGGACTGAAGCTAATGAGCATTGTTTGTTAATACGCACATCCTTAGACTGACCACCCACATGTTTTACAGGTACATTTGGAAGGGTTTGCAACAAACGCTCACACCACCTCCAAAGTCTGCTTATCTGCAAGCATCCAGCAGCAATCTGTTGTATATTAAACCCGTTTAACAACACAAACACATAAAACAGCCAACCGCTGTCCAGCACTAATAGCATTCCCATTTGTAATGAGCGCAATCATGTCAAACAATTAAAAACAACAAAACTCTCACACAGCGAGAGAACAACAGCCAAGGCATCAGATGGAGGCCAATTTGGGCAGAAAGCGTAAAAGCGCACGTCAGTCACGGGAGAAACAGGCGTGTGTGTGTGTGTGTGTGTGCGCGTCTGCTTTCCAGCTTTTCAATAAAAGGCCTCCTTTATTCTGTGATTTTAAGAGAGCTGGTCCTCTGGCCGCGTTCCAAAGCCTGACTCAAACTGAGCGGCTCAAAGGGCCTATTGTAGACACCCGAGCTGACTTTTTCAAATTATCTTCCAAAAATTCCACAGAAAATTACTGCTGAGTCAATATTGTTCTGCTTCTTGTTTTTAAGTCAAGCTGCAGAAGTTTCATTTCCAAACTCAGTTCTAGAGTGATGACGCCAGGCCTTAACACAGGGTCGTGTGTCTTATGAAAAGAGCCCCCCCCTCTCACATTTTTGTCCTGGTTAATGCCTCATTCTTGCCGTAGATGCTTTACTGTTACAGCAAACCTACAGGTACAGACATGAGCATAAACCTCAGTCAGGTAGACAGCATATTTCACGATAAAGAGGCGTAAATTTACAGTCTATGGATGCAGTTATATTGAAATTCTGGCCATTATTATTATTAGTAGTATTGTATGTATACTTCGGAGAATATCAAAAAAGCAGTAAAAACTAAAATGAAAAGATTGAATGCCACCTTAAGAATGTAGACATGATGGTTTTATAATGTGGACAGATCAATATAGCTTTTAAAATTTGCTTTAAAAAAGACTTAAACTGAATTATGAAAAATAAGTCTTGTAAAGGAAAGATCTAACCTGCTAACCCTTTAACCGTTTTGGGATGTTACAATACATTTTAAAATAGGCAGGAAAAAGTTTATATTTGAGCAGATAACAATAAAACCAATGCATTTGCAATATATTGTGCACAGTGCATCAATAACTGGCACCAGGGAGTGTTATTTTAGTATAATTATATATATATTTTATATTTTTATTACCATTTTTAATTTTGTAATATACTGTAATAAAAAAAAAATATTAGACAAAAAATATTTTGTTTAATTTTTTGCTTTACTTTTATACATTTTTGTACTTCAAATGCAACTTATTTCAATTATTGCCATTAGCATTTTTGGATTATTATTATTATTATACAATATTTCTATTTAGCTTTTTTATTTTCGGTTCTTCAAATTAACTTATTTTCAGTTATTTTCACTGGTTTTAGTGTTATTTTTTGTAATATTTATAATTAGCTTTATTTTATTTCAGCTTTAGTTGTATTTTCAAATTAAACATTTTATTTCAGTTATTGCCAATAGATTTATTGCCATTTATTTATTTACAATATTTCTATTTATCTTTCATTTTTAATTCAGTTTTAGTTGTATTAATATTAGTACTTCATATTAAACATTTTATTTGTTATTGCCATTAGTTGTAGGTATTTAGCTTTATTTTTATTTCAGTTGTATTAATTTTAGTACTTATTTTAATTTAAGTTGCCGATGCAGTTTTTTTTTAAGTTTTCCATCTAATATTTACATTTTAATTTAGTTTTTTGATTAAGTAAAAAAAGAATAATCTCATTACTAAACAATAAGTTAGCCTGAAAAGTTTTGGAAAAAGCAAAATACATAAATGTAAAAAAAAAAGTTACTCAAAGCCTGAAAAAATATATTCATACTTAAACATACATGCAACTATGTGAACGCAAACTAACTGAAAACTTCATAAATACGGAATCGAGCTTTATACAGAGTACCACTTAGTTTAATGCAAAATAGCTCAAGTTTTATAAGAATATATCTTGTTTTAATGACTATATGTACTAGCTTGTGAGTAATTTTGCATAAAAAAACTAAAACTATACAACACATTCACTGCTAACAGGCTTGGAGTTTGGCCTCAAAGAAAGGGAAAGCATCAATCTATCACTACCTAGTCTGTCCTCTGTGACCTGAGGCTGTTGTTTGATATGTGTGATACAGTAGCGGGAAAACAGACCATCAACATCCCACCACATCACATGACTCACAGTTACGCTGGAGGAGAGTCATGGAGGAGATTTTGCCTTTGCTCTTATCAGATTTCCTGCCGCAAAACCACACAGGCCAGTTCATCAGCAGTTCAAGCTGTTCTGAAGATATCAAAATAGAGACGTCTCTCAAATAAAGTCATTTTCCCCCATATACACACCCTGCATAGACTCTGAAAGGCCCTTGAGTTGTGCAGATTGTCCTCTCGCAGGGTTTGAATCCGGCCCTGGGGCCAAGGACCACAGGAATGCTGACACTAGCATCGCAGATAGAGAAGATGGGGACTGGGAAGACTGGAATGATGAAGAAAAAACAGAGAAAACGAAAGAATAATGACATAAGAATGCAGTGAACACTGAGCTCCGCATGAGGCTTGTGGATATTATGAACCGCAAATGTGAAAGAGAAGGATGAAGGGGATTTCACTGAACAACGGAGAGGAATAGAGGCATGAGAGGAAAACAAGCTGGGATACTAATGCTGGATCCCGGAGACGCTTCTGGAGGGACGTCCACTTTTAGCAGACAAAAGTTTCCAATCTTTGCTCCAAAGGTGCTCCAATAATTTTAGTGTTTTTGAGTGTTGGCCAATAATTTTATGCATCAAATAGAGAAATCCTTGACCTATTATACCTGGTTTTAACATCCATCTCACCGTGCCGCTATATATGTTGATGTCTATTACACCACAACTGTTCCACAAAGTCTATATGAACAGGCTTTCCAAACTTCCAGATCAGTTTTCCTCTAAAGCCATTTTTTCAGTACTTTGTGGTTTTATTCAATTTTATCATAAAAATAGGTGTCCAATCAAATCAATTTATACAATTTTAATTTACTTAATTCTCTAACATTTTGACCCTTTCCTTAAAAGAGAGAACAATTAAATTTGTAAAGCTTTACAATACAGTTCAAATTAGTTAGCTAATGTACAAACCCGATTCCAAAAAAGTTGGGACACTGTACAAATTGTGAATAAAAAAGGAATGCAATAATTTACAAATCTCATAAACTTATATTTTATTCACAATAGAATATAGATAACATATCAAATGTTGAAAGTGAGACATTTTGAAATGTCATGCCAAATATTGGCTCATTTTGGATTTCATGAGAGCTACACATTCCAAAAAAGTTGGGACAGGTAGCAATAAGAGGCCGGAAAAGTTAAATGTACATATAAGGAACAGCTGGAACCAATTTGCAACTTATTAGGTCAATTGGCAACATGATTGGGTATAAAAAGAGCCTCTCAGAGTGGCAGTGTCTCTCAGAAGTCAAGATGGGAAGAGGATCACCAATTCCCCCAATGCTGCGGCGAAAAATAGTGGAGCAATATCAGAAAGGAGTTTCTCAGAGAAAAATTGCAAAGAGTTTGAAGTTATCATCATTATAGTGCATAATATCATCCAAAGATTCAGAGAATCTGGAACAATCTCTGTGCGTAAGGGTCAAGGCCGGAAACCATACTATGCCCGTGATCTTCGGGCCCTTAGACGGCACTGCATCACATACAGGAATGCTACTGTAATGGAAATCACAACATGGGCTCAGGAATACTTCCAGAAAACATTGTCGGTGAACACAATCCACTGTGCCCATTCGCCGTTGCCGGCTAAAACTCTATAGGTCAAAAAAGAAGCCATATCTAAACATGATCCAGAAGCGCAGGCGTTTTCTCTGGGCCAAGGCTCATTTAAAATGGACTGTGGCAAAGTGGAAAACTGTTCTGTGGTCAGACGAATCAAAATTTGAAGTTCTTTTTGGAAAACTGGGACGCCATGTCATCCGGACTAAAGAGGACAAGGACAACCCAAGTTGTTATCAGCGCTCAGTTCAGAAGCCTGCATCTCTGATGGTATGGGGTTGCATGAGTGCGTGTGGCATGGGCAGCTTACACATCTGGAAAGGCACCATCAATTCTGAAAGGTATATCCAAGTTCTAGAACAACATATGCTCCCATTCAGACGTCGTCTCTTTCATGGAAGACCTTGCATTTTCCAACATGACAATGCCAGACCACATACTGCATCAATTACAACATCATGGCTGCGTAGAAGAAGGATCCGGGTACTGAAATGGCCAGCTGCAGTCCAGATCTTTCACCCATAGAAAACATTTGGCGCATCATAAAGAGGAAGATGCGACAAAGAAGACCTAAGACAGTTGAGCAACTAGAAGCCTGTATTAGACAAGAATGGGACAACATTCCTATTCCTAAACTTGAGCAACTTGTCTCCTCAGTCCCCAGACGTTTGCAGACTGTTATAAAAAGAAGAGGGGATGCCACACAGTGGTAAACATGGCCTTGTCCCAACTTTTTTGAGATGTGTTGATGCCATGAAATTTAAATTAAACTTTTTTTCCCTTAAAATGATACATTTTCTCAGTTTAAACATTTGATATGTCATCTATGTTGTATTCTGAATAAAATATTGAAATTTGAAACTTCCACATCATTGCATTCTGTTTTTATTCACAATTTGTACAGTGTCCCAACTTTTTTGGAATCGGGTTTGTATAAGGTTGCACAATTCTGGGAATTTTTTAAGACTGGAAACTTTACAGGGGAATTAAAGGGAATATATGGGAATTAATGGCAATAAACTGGACATTTGCACAATTGCAGGAACTGGGAACTGAAATGTAGTTGAGAACAAAGTATTGCAGCATAATCTTGGTTAAAACAACCAGATGTAATGCAATTTCAGTTTAATTTCTACCCTACACTTTGCTCAATCACATGCACAGCACACAGTTTACTGAAGGGCTAATGAGACACACACCCTGCATGCACTGTGCTTTCCTCCATAACATGCACAGATCATTTCTTAAATACTGCACACAAAATATCAACATGTCCATCTTGGTAAGTGTTCACGTAAATTATATGAATATTACAAAACATTGTTTAAAAGTTCCTTGTGCTCTGTGTAATATACTGTGTAACTAAATTCGGCTATACCATAGTAAAAACAAATACACTGACTGAACAAACATTTAGGTGAGATAATAATAAAACAAAAGTCAAAAATGACCCTCCCACACACAATCCCCTCAAGTCACCAGAGGGGGATTCCCTCTATTTTCCCTGAAGCCGCACTTGCAGCATTTGAGCCCAAAGAACACATCTGAATATATTTGCTCTATGGGATTCAAGTTTAACTAGTAAATACCAAAATGTGTTTGTACAGTAGCAAGACAGTTTATGAGGTATTTGCTAGCTAGCTCAAGCTGTGATGCTCTTTCTGCAAGCCAGTTTTCTGTTATCATACAGAAGTACAGTACTGGTCAAAAGTTTGGACGCATAAAAATAATTTACTTTCGGTGGCATTTTAAAATGGATGATGTTTCTCGAATTTTAATGTTTGTATTGTATTATCATTATTTTGAGGTATTATTGTCTGTCTATTTTCAACAAGGATGTTAAATTAATAAAAAGTAGTAGCAAAGACTTATATTGTTAGAAAAGATTTCTATTTTGAATAAACACTGTTCATAAGTTTTTATTCATCAATAAATCTTGAAAAAAGCATCACAGACCCCCTTTTTTTTTTACATTTGCATTAGCTTGCATGCATGTGAGCCTATGATCAAACAAAATGTTTATATTTATGTTTGTTTATGATACAGTTTTATACATTTCTCAAAATGTCCAATTAATTCCCATAAATTCCCAAAAGTTTGAATAAATTCCTGGTAAAAGTTTCAAACTTGAAATATTTCCAAAGTTCCCCAGATGAAGTTCCCATGGAAAGTTATTTTCCGTTATTTTTTATTCATTTTCCGCTCCTTTGAACCCCAATTAGGTGTCATGAAGTAACAATGAACACTACTTTTACAGCATTTAATAATATTGTTTATTGTTAATTTCTTAATATACTATTACATTAAACACATTTTTGTATAAATAAGCAGCTGTATTATTATGAACAATTAAATTGTTAATTATTCACTTAGTGTCATTATTAAAAATAAAGAAAATACATTTATATCAATAAATATATAAATACATATATAAATATCTGTAAATGTTAATAGATATGAATAGACAAATGTGAATTAACTATTACATACATTTAAATATAATTAATTAATTAAAAAAAATGTGACAACAGAGAGCAGAGTTGAAACATTTTTTGTTTTGCTTGGATATAGAGTTGTCACTCTAATAATTATGAGTTCCAACACATCACACTTCCACCGATTACCTTTCTCAACTCTCTTGATAACTTTGGGCATGTACAGTCTTTGAAGTCTCTCCCGTTAGCACGGAATTGTGACGAATGTCGATCTAGAGTGATGTAAAAGTCGCATGAAATCCAACATGACCGTTCACACTGCTGTCGCATTGCAAAACAACAGACCTGTATCCGATTTAGTATCACATATGGAAGTGGCACAAATCGGAATTAAAATATCAGATTCCATGTGGTTTGTGCTGTTCTTGCTGTCGTGACAAAAACAGATCTGAGTCACATGTGAGCAAAAAAAAAATCAGATTTGGGCCACATTTGCCTGCAGTGTGAATGTAACCTGAATCACCTGAATTTGGATCACCTGAAACTGAATTCTGATCACCTGAAAACGGATCCCCTGAATTAGGATCACCTGAAAACGGATCACCTGAAACCGGATCCCCTGAAATCGGATCACCTGAAACGGATCACCTGAAATCGGATCACCTGAAATTGGATCACCTGAATTCTGATCACCTGAAAAGGATCCCCTGAAATCGGATCACCTGAATTCGGATCACCTGAAACCGGATCCCCTGAAATCGGATCACCTGAATTCAGATCATCTGAAACCGGATCACCTGAATTCGGATCATCTGAAACCGGATCACCAGAGACTGAATGAGCTGAGACGGACATTAATTCCAGTGATAGTTGGGGTCAATGATGACTAGAACAGTTCTGCTGAACTACACAGCTCCTCTAAATCACTAACACTTGTCTAACATCTTCCACACGCTATAAAGGATGATTTGAAAGCGATTTGTGGGTGTTTATTGTCAGGATACAGAACAAAGCACTGCTGGAAAAGGTGCTGTGACTTAAGAAATAAAAGCATTAACGGCCACATGTAATAAAGCTCAGCGTTGCTGCCAGCTCCAGGCGTAGCCCGACTAAAACCCAAAACACAGCACTCTCACTTGCAGGACCGCAGCTTGTGCAAATGCATGTTCATGTTAGCATGGGAAAGCCTGCTTTTCGTTATCAGACATTCGTTCTCAATTTGGTTAAGTGTTTGGCCCAAAACGGAGAGCCTTCGATGCACCGTCAGCCAGCAGAACGTGACCTAGAATAAAGACAGGCAGTGAATTACAAGAGCTGAATTTTTCACACATCTGCATCTGCATTATTTCACAGCTTCTCAGAGGTTTCGACGCAAATCAGTGCCAGGCGGGATGAAGCAAGTGTGAGCTCACAAAAGTTGAACTGAAAACAAATGACACAAGCGCATTAGTCAATGTTTAGAACGTCTTGCAACCTAATGACCTGGACCTACATCAACAGAGCCGACCGCGCCGAGAGCTGATTCACACGCCACACTCACAGACGTCTTCTGGCCTGCTTCGGTTTTGGGTGAGGAATGTGGTCTTGGCAGACCAGAAGTTTAAACATCAGCTAATTGCCTCTACCTTCACCCAAGAGCAGAGAAAGACCACATCCAGAGCAAAAAAACACACCCTTGTAGTCTAATGTAGTCCAGTTAAATAATAAAACTATTATTATGATTATTATTTCAATTAATTAGATTTATATATTAATCAAATTAAAATATATATATATATATAGTTAATATAAATTAATTGATACATTAAAGGATTAGTACACCCCCTTGTCATCCAAGATGTTTAAATATTTCTTTCTTCAGTCGAAAAGAAATTAAGGTTTTTGATGAAAACTTTCCAGGATTTGTATCCATATAGTTAGTTTCTAAACGGTTGAAGGTCAAAATTTACAGTTTCATGTCATCCAAGATGTTTACAAATATATTTCTTTCTTCAGAGTCACGAAAAGGTAAAACAACGATGTCGGATGATTTTGAACTTGGAACGTGCGAATACTACGTCAAACGCAGTTTACAAATAAAAAGAGTGAAAAGGTAAAACAACGATGTCGGATGATTTTGAACTTGGAGGAGAAGATGAGATGGAGCCTACGTCAAGCGTGACCTTTTCAACGTCATTACGTATCACGCGAAGTCTAGGACGAGCATCACAGAACAGAACAGGGGAGCATTTGTGTTTATAAAGCATATCATTTTTTTTTTCTTTTCTAAATGACCGATCGTTTCGCTAGATAAGACCCTTATTCATCGTCTGGTATCGCCCTTTGAAGCTGCACTGAAACTGTAATTTTGACCTTCAAAACTGGGCAGTCGTGGCTCTAGTGGATTGAGCGTCGGACTTGTAACCCGAGGTTGTGGGTTCGAATCTCGGCTCCGGCTGGAATTGTCCACGACTGAGGTGAGACCCTTGAGCAAGGCACCGAACCCCCAACTGTTCCCCGGGCGCCGCTGCTCCAGGTGTGTGTGCACTTGGATGGGTTAAATGCAGAGAACACATTTCACTGCTGGTTATACTCTGTATAATTGTGTATGTGACAAATAAAGCTCATCTGAGTTTAATATTTTTATTTTTTAATCAACCGTTTGGAGTACATTGAAGTTCAGTATATGGATACAAATCCTGGAAAGTTTTCATCAAAAACCTTAATTTACTTTTCGACTGAAGAAAGAAATACATAAACATCTTGGATGACATGGGGGTGAGTAAATGATCAGAAAATTTTTATTTGAAAGTGAACTAATCCTTTAACAAGAACCTAGATCAACCTAGATTATTATTTAAATGCATTAAATGTCTTTATTTATTAAATATATAAATAAATGTAATTGTTATAAAATAATTATATAAATAGTAAATATAAACAAAAATAATTGATAAACTTAACATTAACCTAGATCAGAAAATGCTGTAAAAAATTTTTTTGTTTGAAGTGCCAAATACCAAATGCATTAACTAATAATAATACATTGTTATTATCATAATTAAAAGTCATTACATTTATATATTTATTAAATATATTAAAATGCAGTTATAAAATAAATGAATGTAAATGTTAATTGATAAATTATCATTAACCTAGATCAATAAATACATAATTAATAAATTATTAAATCAGTTTTATGAATAAGAATATTTAAAAAGACAATTACTGAATATTATTAATATTAGTAGTAGTACATTCTTTAAAATGTTTAACATTTCTATATTTATTTTAAATATATCTAAACATGCAATTAAAAAAATATTTATTTAATATTTAATTTATTATTACTTTAACTATTTAATTTTAACATGATTATTTAAATTAATCAAATGTATACATTTATTAAATGCATACATAAATGTAACTGTTACTTGATAAATGAACATTAGCCAAGATAAATAAATATACGATTAATAAATAAATATAAATGTTATTATATATATTAATATGTTGATTAATATAATATATACATTATTTATTTTAACTTTTAATTTAAACATGATTTAAATGAATTAAATGTGTATACTTATCAAACACATAAAGGAATGTAAATGTTAATTGATAAATTAATATTACCTAAGATCACTAAATACTGTAAAAGCATTGATGTCATTGATACAGCATTGACTAATGCTAACAAATTTTAACTTATAGCACAGTATTCCCATTACATCTAAATAATAATATTGCAGTACTTATTGCAAATAAAGTTTATTTTACAGTCATTTCTTTGTTTTAAATCAGCTGTTACACGAACAGGTGGTTCATTTCTGTTGTACAATGTGTTCTTATGCATTTTTTGCATGGCTAGTTCATTACCGAACGCCAGCTTCAGCCAGTTCTAGTCTCATAGTGAAAAATTAATAGACAAAGAAACGCTGTGAAAGGCAAGAGGATGTGAACTACCTTGAATTACAACAAAAAGCCTGAGAGCACGCATTTTTGCACTGCGGGTGACTTGAGGAACACACACACACACACACACACACACACAACAGCACCACGCACACACATGGCTACACACACAGCGCACACACACTACACACAACACATGCACACACACACACACACCACACACACACACACACACACACACACACACACACACACACACACACACACACACACACACACACAACACACACACACACACACACACACACACACACACACACACACCACACACACACCACACACACAACACACACACACACACACACTTGGTGGAAGTGTAAACACAGGCCTCATAAAGCAGTGCAGCTAGAGGGGCTCAGAGCGTGACAGTAGGAACACGGCCCAAAAACACAGCCTGCAGTCATCGCTTCTGCTCATGAAAGAACAATATCTTGTGTGTGTGTGTGTGTGTGTGCGTGTGTGTGCGTGTGTGTTTTGTGCTTCACTGTCCCTCGCAGACAAAGCCTGAGCGGGATTCAGAAGCAGCTGTGTCGGACCACACAGACACTAGTTTGACAGCAACACAAACACATCTTTGGTCACCTACGCCCAAGACTGGACTCACCCAGGGAATTACAATGGGTCTGTTCTTCATGTTTCTACTGCCTTCACCAGAAGGGCTCTTTTCTTGTGTCAAAACTGCAAATACAAAAACCTCCAGGAAGCTTGTGAAATCAAGAGAACCAGGTCTTATTCAGAACCAGTCCCATTCTTAAAAACAATACTAGAACCAGAACTGAACACAAAAAGGTGTGCAGTGTGTAGTGTAGTCAACCAAGTAGTACAGTAGATTAAGAAGTGAATGAGTCTTATGAACTGGTTCTTTTTAGTGAATCAAAAACATACTGAACCATGCAACCAGTGAGAAACACATCCAGCTTACAAATGTAAATCAGTGTGGTTACTCACTGGCTGTTCATATGACAGAGTCCAGAGTTTGTCAGTAGGATTCATAAAATAAAATTCAATGAAATGTTACCACATTTGGTAAAACTAATGTGTTTAATATATATCCAAGGCCAATTTATTGGATTTAAATTTATGTCTGAAAAAAGTCACTAAAATGTCCTAGAGTGTGTTTTGATTCACTAAACCGAACCTGTTCATAGGAATCACTTATTAAAGATTCAGACTTCACAGCTCACGCTGTCTATTTCTGATTCACTAAAAAGAACCAGTTCATAAGAGTCATTTGTTCAGGAATCAGATGACAGATGTTCAGTATCAGTGAGCGTTTAAATATCGCCCATATTTCTTCTGAAGCACACAATTCCGCAAAACAGTTAAAATGATCTTCTAAGATTTGATAATTTAGAGTGAAATGAAGTCGAACTAACTACACTAACACGTGCTTGGGTGGGCCGTAACATCAAATTTAGTTAAATCCCAAACTCAACAAACGCACGGCCCTCCCACGCTGCACTGCTCATAAAGAGTCTTATATACCACGAGCCAGGAGGAGACGTGACCTCTGACCGGCGTGACCTCGGCGAGCGCTTCAACAAACAGACGCTCACACGCAGTCACAGAGCAGGTAGTAATTCAGAGAGAGACGCACGAGCTGGACTTTAATTGCAGGAAGAGTCTGGACATTGACATGCTGTCCGAGGCTGATTCACACTGAGAGCCTGAATGGCAGCTCAGGAAGCACATGCGCTTTATGAGATGTTGTCAGGGCAGTTAAGAAGCAGTTTAAACCAGCAGAACCATCAAACACGAGCACAAGAATGACACTGATGGGGAAAAGGAGGAGAAAGAAGAAAAAAAACGCTAAAAATGAGGCAAAAATGAACTAAATTAAGTTAAAGTGCATTCAAAATGCATTTTACTCATCCTCGTGTCGTTCCAAACCCGTATGTTGATATTTTTTCCATGAAGCACAAAAGGAATAATCTTTACAAAGCTCATTTCCACACAACGGTATATTTGAAGTCTTCTGAGGTCATACGATAGCTTTGTGTGAGGAGCAGATGAATGGTCTGTGCTCAAATCTCCTTCTCATCTGCAAATCTGAACTGACACGTCGTGTTTGCTTACAGCACATGAGAAAAGCCAATGCAGTTTTGGCATCAAGTGCCTCAAAATCTGCTTTTTATTATTATTACAGTTGTGAATGAGCTGTGACAGTTTAGGAAGACTGTCAGTGTATAAATATAGCGAGTGAACTTGTTTTAGTTTCCTCACGCAAAGCTTTCATGTGACTTCTGACTCTACTATTGCACATGAGTCATATGGACTACTTATATGATGCTTTTTAAAACGCTTGATAGCTACAGTCACTGATGCATGAACTGTTGTATGGAAAATAGTCATTTGTTTCTGTGTTAAATGGAAAAACAAACAGCTTTAGAATGAAACGAGGGCAACAAAATAATGACATAATTCATACTCTGCTTTATTTACTGAATAAAGATGATACATTTTGGTCACCAAATAATAATAATAATATTTTTATTTTTGTATAATATTTTATATAATTCACATACTTTATACTTAAATAATAACATATTCATTACACACACGTGTGTATGTATGTGTGTAATAATATATAATATATATATATATATATATATATATATATATTAATGTATGTATCAGGGTTCGTACAGATACTGCAAAATGAAATTCCAGGACTTTCAAGGACTTTTCAAGCACTACTTTTTTTGGTTTTCAAGGAGATCTCACTTATAATAATAATAATTATTTATATAGACTCAAAGCATTTTTACACTTCACATTGTCAGGGGGTATCTCCTCATCCACCACCAATCAACAAACAATATTGTTATTGTTTCAAACAATATCATTATTATCTTTCAAATTGTAATAAATAAACTAATAAAACAAAATGGTCTAAACAAAATGTGCAGCACGTGCAAAGCATGCAATGTGGCAACTTTAACATTAGAAAGGATACTATGGCAAAGTTATGGCTTTCCTTATTCAAACTGATTTTCTGTTTTAATGAATATATGATTGACCTCAAGAACGAAAGCTATATCATACACTTGGGAAATTATGAGCTATTTCAGCGCTTATCGACACTAGGGATGTGACAATACGATTAGCTCATGAGATGAGACTATATACAGATACTTGGTTCACTAGAACAAGACAATATTTTAATACTAGTTTTAAGAAATTTTCGATGGCAAAATATTTATTTTAAATCACAAAAGGTAAATCACTGCAGTTGTATTTTGAAATGCTTTATCTAATCTAGGGCCATAATCAAATCAAGCAAAAATTGAGAAATACAATAATACAAATCTTGTATTATTAAATACAATCTATGAAAACAAATCTTGATATCTAATGCACTGTTGCTTCTCCAGCAAATGCATCTTATGTCTAATTAAAACTCATTTCTGCAGAGCGTCCTTGTGTCCAACACACTCAGAGCAGTCCTCTCTCGAACATCTCCATCTCTAAACACGGCAAAAGGCCAAAAACGGCAACCACTATCCAGCGTTAAGAGGGTTTGTGTTCACGAGCTCAAGGCCGTGTGCCCCACCAGCCCACAGCATGGCCTGGCTCATGAGTGTGCGGTTCAGAGCGTCTGCTCTCTCTCTGTAATAAACCCGCTAAACGTAGCACTGCGCTACACAAATACCAGCGTCAACTCGCAGCCTGACGCCGATCCACTCCCCAGTGGAAAATTCAGATCAGCACTAATGCCCCTCGTCTCACGGGCTCACGGACGCTCGACCACAACAGCTTCTAAATCCATCTCCTGAGAGCGAGAGGAGGGCTGGAGAAACTGCTCCTCGCCACAGCATTTTTACCTCTGAAGAGATGCAATTTAAAATGAACCGCAGAAAGGTCAACACTGGAGCGGCCGCTGCCAGCTCCTGCAGCCAGATCTTTTCATTTCCCGTCCTCGCTCGCATGGATAGGTGTCTATTTATTCGGGGTCGCTTCCAGAAAGGTGGTTTGAGAAGTACGGGTTGAGATACGTGTCGTGTTGGTGCGTGCGCGCGGTTTCTCTGCCGCTTTAAAAAGAAGCCTTTCTTTTTTAGGCTCTTATGTTTTCCATCACGCTCAAATCGAGGGGCAGTTTTGCTCCGGTGGGCTTCAGGACGCTGTGGTTTCACTGCCTGCTCGCACACAAGAAGAGCGTTATGTACGGGGAAAAGTCCCAGAAGAAGAACAACATTCACAAACGAGGTAAAGGAGCATCAGAGCGAAATAGACGCCGATGAGCGCCAATCTCAGCAAATCGCTGCTGCTGGAAGACCAAGAATAACAGACAGATTAACACGTCAAACCGTACCGTCAAAAAACCCTTTGGTTTCTCAGAAAGTCCAGTCAGACAAATGCATCGTCCCTAACAAAAACCTACTGAAACTGAAATCAAATCTAACGTTACTGGAGCAAACTGAAACATACATTGTAAAAAAATATATAAATGAATAATTATAATAAAACTAATACAAATAATGATATTAAAATAATAAATAACTATTTATTATAAACATGCACAAATTAATTAAACATGAATATAAATATCACTAAACTGTCAACGCAAAACTAACTAACCAACCAACCTATAACAAAACTGGTTTGAAGAATAAATTCAACGACAGTAAAGATGCATGAGATGTTCTGAGAGCATGACTGAAACCCGCTGAACAAGAGAGAGGAGAAAGCTCAGACATAATGTGCGCTTGCGGGATGATGGACTTCCAACAAAACACAACAGAATCCAGTCCAACACAAAAGCGGTTTGTTGATTTCTGGAGGAACTGAAGACAGATGTGAATTAAAGCTACCGTCTTGTCTTTATCTGAGCGTGTGTAAAGAGCTCATGTGTGACGCAGGAGCACACAGCGCTAGTGAAGAGGTCAAACACTGTCCAAACCCCATGCAGTCAGTCATCATCCGCACCTAGTGACGGGGAACACTCACGCCGGGCAAAACTGAAAGAGTGTGATAGAGTGACTGACCACCAATGCTAGTATTTATAGTCCAACATTATCACCTTTTCTTTTTTCTGCAGAACACACAAGAACATATTTTGAAGAACACTGGTGTCCAAACAACACTGGAGCTCATTGATTTCTGTTCCATAGAAGAAGAAAAAACTGTTCCATAGAAAGAAAGAATGTAATACAGGTTGAGGAATGACATTAAATTGAACATTTAATCAAATCATTTTAACACAGTTTTAAAATAAATTATTTCATTAATAAAAAGAAAGAATTTAAAACTTTGAAAGAAAATTTTATACAAATATATATATAAAAAGGTTAAATATGTTCATTAAAACAAGTGTTTTTAATTTGATATTTTGTGTTGCTTAATTTTTATATATTTATGGTAAATAAGACAAAAATGGATTTTTGTCAGTATTCTGGTGATTTTTTTGCTGACCCTCTTTAAGAATAATTGTAATAATTAGTTAAAATATCTAAAAATCATTAAACAGTATGAATGAACAACATTAAGACTTGTTTTCACACAGACTCTATCTTGATTAATAGTGTTTTACTGCAATAGAATTTTTTTTCCATTGTTTTTCAAACTGTTTTTTACCTAATTGAAATCTAAAACTTAAAAAAGCAGAGTTGCCTCATGTAAATTTATCTTGTTTTAAGTTTTTATATATTTTACTGAAAACAAAATACTTAAGAATACAAATTTCTGTCATGAAACTATAATTACTATAATAATCACATGATTATTCACATGGCGCAGCTGATTGGTTCTTTTTGTATCAGCAGCCAATGAGTTGCTCAACATTCAAATATGCTTGCTTTAGCAGTTGCAGCGCACTTCAGGAAACCTCCACCTTCCCCAGCTCCACCTGTATAGATCTGCTAGCGGGTAATTTCATATATGTTATATTTGCAGCAGCAGTGTTTCTTACAAGCTCACAGCAGCATGTTGTGTACTTGCTCTGTCGCAGCAGCAGTGTAGCAGATATTTCTGCAGTGTTTTGATGTCTTAAGTGCTGATCATCTATAAAATGAGTTTGGACGTGCTGAGCTGATTCAGAGTCAAAGTCTTAATCAACACTGCATACAGCCTGAGTGAAATAAAAATGACTGCTAAGACAAAAAACACACTCGGCAGCATGGCTTCGGGTGATAAAACAGGAGTGAAAACTATAATCATACAGGAATGTGGATGTGACGCTGTGATTTGTGTTAGTCTGTGAGTGGTATATTGCATGTACGTATATTCCCATCCATCTGTTTTATAGCACCTACTTTATAAGCCAGCTTGATGAAAACTTGCTCTCAGCGTTATCAACACATGCCTACTCTAATCTGAACCAGCTACATATAACCACGTCAAAACTTCAGTCAAAATGCACAACACATTAAGGTCCACATATTACAATCAAATAATGCTTAAACTTCACATTGAAGCCCTAAAATACATTAAGCACAACGAACAAAACACAGAGAGGAAAACTCATCATGAATGACCGCTGCTGTTCTTTCAATAGCCTCTCCACCTTTTCTTTTCATTCTCCTTCTCGCAGCATGAGGAAACTCTTTCATTTCCCACCCACGTCCCACTTGGATGAAGTTGGGAATCTCATTAAAGTCCTAATTTCTTCCGCTCGCCCTCCACGCAAGCAGATGAATGACTTATGCTGTCATAACATCTTGAGGACCTGACAGACGGAGACGAGTCCACCCGTCTACACCGCCAAGGAAAACTTCTGCACCTTTCTGATCTAATGACTGGTGAAAACAGAGCATGATGGGCAGGTGTGTCCACAAACGCTCGGGCTAAACGGCCATCAGATCGCTGGAGTAATTGAGCGGCTGTTCAACTGACACTAACACGTTTCTGTTATTCTACAGACAAATAAACGGCATCAGATCACAGCGCCGCACTCTTTACCGTCCTGTCAGGAGCTAAATGCAACATGTTCGCTAAAAACACAAACGCTGACTGCTGGTAACAGTCCTGGACGCATGAATCTGAAAGACTCCCGTCAGCCGCTGTGTGTGATTGTGTTTGATGTTAAGGAGACCAATAACAGATGAAAAGGAAGCCGGATAATTTTATGGCATTAGTTTTGGCGATTTATTAGAGAGAAAATCTAGTTCATTACTTCCAGATCAGTGGTTTTCGACTGGTGCGTCATGAACCAAAAAATGGGTCGCCGGTCTGTTCTGATGTATACGGTAGAATACATCAATACTAAATGCAAATAATACAATGCTATTAACCATTTAATAATGCATAGTTATAGAAAGCTAAATAAATAGGCTTAAAAGTTTAAAAAGATGCTGAATAATATTTTGTTGTTGACATACAATGAAATAAACTAGCCGTTGTATCATCAAAAATCATGAACAAAACTAAGGTCAAATAAAATAAACTTAAACCACTTTAAAATCAGAGCAGTGAGGGTTAACATGATTTGTGCCAGCAAAAAAACGAGTATGAAACTCAAAAAAAAATTCATTCATATATATATATATATATATATATATATATCTTAAGGCATTATTTTGTAATATTCTTTTCATATAATAATTGTTTAGAAATATTTTTGTTTACTTTCACAAGGCAAACTATTTTGAGTCGGTGATAAACGTTTTTCTTTGAGCTCTTGAAAAGTTTGAAATGCCAAGTTACATTAAAATAATTTCAATTGATTTAATACTTCAATGTAGCATTTTTCCATATTGCAAACTCTCCAAACTTGATTAACTTAACTTTAGGCCTTTATTGATGGGAGTCAGTGTGTGTGTGTGTGTGTTTGGCCTGTTAAAGTGGCAGCAGAGTTGGCAGCAGTTATTGGCCAGTGTAGTGCAGGCAGTGCAGGAAAGCATGCGCTAATGTGAAACACACGCTCACTCTGTGTCCGTGTGTGGAGGACGGCCGCTCAACACACAGCTCCAATCCATTTACAACCAACCCACAGACACTTTAGAAAAAGATTACAACACAGTGCAGAAATGAGTACACCCCCTTTGAAAAGTAACATTTTAAACAATATCTCAATGAACACAAAAACCATTTCCAAAATGTTGACAAGACTAAGTTTAATATAACATGTTTACAAACATGAAAGAGGTTAATAATATAACTTAGGTTTTACTCAAATTAGGGTGATGCAAAAATGAGTACACCCCACAACAAAAACTACTAAATCTAGTACTTTGTATGGCCTCCATGATTTTTAATGACAGCACCAAGTCTTCTAGGCATGGAATGAACAAGTTGGCGACATTTTGCCAGATCTATCTTTTCCATTCTTCAAGAATGACCTCTTTTAGAGATTGGATGCTGGATGGAGAGTGATGCTCAACTTGTCTCTTCAGAATTCCCCATAGGTGTTCGATTGGGTTCAGATCAGGAGACATACTTGGCCACTGAATCACTTTCACCCTGTTCTTCTTCAGAAATCCAACAGTGGCCTTAGATGTGTGTTTAGGATCATTGTCATGTTGGAAAAGTGCACGACGACCAAGGGCCAGTGATGGTAGCATCTTCTCTTTCAGTATAGAGCAGTACATTTGTGAATTCATAATGCCATCAATGAAATGCAGCTCCCCGACACCTTGCAGCATAAGGACACTGCCACCACCATGTTTGGTAGCACTGTAGGCACCATATTTTTCTTTGATTTCACCTTTGCGACGCCATACAGTTTTGAAGCCATCAGTTCCAAAAACATTATCTTGGTCTCATCACTCCAGAGTATAGAGTCCCAGCATAGTCTAGGCACCATCATTCTTTCGTGGAGCATGCACAGGAGAGGCTACGCCGTATCATTCCTCTGCAGTGTACATTTATCTTGGTCTCACACTTCTTTAGGTGAGTCTTGCATGTCTTTTCAATGAAGACGCTTATGTTAACCCTTCCGTGGACGACCTGGACGAGACGTTTGTGTCAGATCTTTTTTAATGTTTTTAAATGTTTGCTACCAGTACTGACTGTGTATTTTGCTGATCTTCTTGTAGCCTTCACCTTTCTTGTGTAAAGAAATTATTTTCTTTCTCAGGTCTTGTGACATTTCTCTTCCATGTGGTGCCATTGCTGACAGCATGAAATGGGAAGGGGTTTTCTTTAAGTAACACCCTTTAATAGTCAACTGTCACCTGTGTAATGAATAATTAGACTCACCTGTGGTTGAATTCTTGTTAAATTAGACATTTGATGTCTAAAATTTAGCTTTGTTTCAGAGACTTTCAGGGGACATATTGGTTTGCATTAAAGTAAATGAAAATTTTGTTCTCTAAGTTATATTATTAACACTTTCATGTCAAATGTGTTATATAAAACTTGTCTTGTCAACTTTTACATTTGTAGATATTGAAGACTAGTGTACTCATTTTTGCTGAGCACTATATAGGGCAAAATTATTATATTATTAACCTTACTTTCATGTATAGCTTAAACAAATATAGAAGCACTTATATACAGTCTTGTATTTCCAATGGAAAAGTTCAAATATTGTTTAAAATATTACTGTGTACTCAATTTATGTCGATTCAATGAGAGGAAAGACACTTGCTCTCCTAAAATAATGCACACAGAGCTGAAGTAGTTTAAGTCTTTGGTTCTTTTAATTGTGATGATCTTTAATTGTGATGATTCCATGTTCCATGTGGCTCACATGGTTAGCATTGTGGGTGGAAAAGTTCGATTCCCAGGGAACACACATACTGACAAAAATGTATAGCCTGAATGCACTGTAAGGTCGCTTTGGATAAAAGCGTTCTGCTAAATGCAATTGTGAATGTAAATGTTCTGTGGCTCATGGGGTAGAGCATTCTTAAAAGCTTCATTCTCATGAAATGTCAACAAAAAAGTATAATAATGTATGGATACATTATTGTATTTTAAATGGTAGAAAAACCTGTTTTGGATCTGAAAATAAAGCTCTTTTCCTCTGTACATGGCTGTGGGGCCAAGCAGTTTTGTGGCGCTTAAAATCTATTTAATTAAATAAAAAACAATTATTGCCACATACAAGGAGGCGTAATTGTTCAAATAACATATTGTTTCATTTTAAAATATGAAGAAATCATAACCCTAAAATGTTTTTCAAGTGTAATGTTTCTGTAAAGGCTAGGGACAGAAAAATGAACATTTCCATGGAATGACCCTAACAGAACATTATGTTAATTAGCCCATCGCCCATTATAGATTAACTAACATGATATATAAAGGTGCAAAATGCATTTACCCACAGTGTAATTACTAGGAATATTTTGAATAGCCTAAAAAAGAAAGATTAAGTAAAACATTAGCCTACTGGTGTGTCGTGTCAACCCCCCACCCCCCCTCCTGTGCCCCCTCAAAAATAATAAGTGCATGACGCCCCTGAGAGGGATCATTCAAAATGCATGCTATTGTTTATTTAGTACTGACCTGAATAAGATATTTCACATAAAATATGTTTACATGTAGTCCACAAGAGAAAATAGTTACATTTATAAAAATGAACCCCGTTCAAAAGTTTACATACGCTTAATTCTTAATACTGTGTTGTTACCTGAATGATCCACAGATGTGTTTTTTTTTGTGATAGTTGTTCATGAGTCCCTTGTTTGTCCTGAACAGTTAAACTGTCTGCTGTTCTTCAGAAAAATCATTCAGCTTCCCACAAATACTTTAGTTTTCCAGCATTTTTTTGTATTTGAACCCTTTCCAACAATGACTGTATGATTTTGAGATCCATCTTTTCACACCGAGGACAACTGAGGGACTCATATGCAACTATTACAGAAGATTCAAACACTCACTGATGCTCCAGAAGGAAAAACCATGCATTAAGAGCCAGGGCAGTACTACAAACAAGAGAGCCCATATTATAATCAACCCGTTTAACTGACAACAGAACACTAATAAGACAATACAAAATAATTCCCAGTACCAAAGAAAACCAGCGTCAGGACAGTTTAACACGCCACATAAGAATAACAGCAGCTCAGCAGATGGAACAAAATTCCTAATTAAAACCATATTTGTGGAGGGAAAAAAGGTGGAAAAGGGAGCATTTTTCTTCTTTTACTTTGTTATCGATGGCACAAAAAGGGACTTATTCCACAGACACTTTGAAAATACCTGCGGGACGGATACAAAGACGCAGGGGATTTATGGGGGATTTCAACCGCCAGCTGTCAAATATTTCCACATCCATCTTTCCACATCGAGAGGCCCGAGAGCTCTTTATTAGTCCTCGGCATGCGCCGTTTAATTGGAATCCCATTGCATTTGAGTTGGAGGTCACCAGGTAAAAAGCACAGACGTGGGGGACAAGCGGCGCGTTTTGGACAGCTTACGCAAGCTCTGGAGAAAAGATTGAGCTGCGGTACTGTGCTGGACCAGACTTGGCGGCCCAATTTTTCCACCTCAAAACGTCTTCCCATCACCCCCCATTGCTCCCAAACTCTTTATTTCTCCAAACTAAAGCATTAAGCTAATGACTAACAGCATCCATTGACCTCAAAACTGGGCCGTTTCACCTCAACACCTGGACTCTGAATCCTGACGTGACCTTCGCGTCCAGATCAGAGCGACGACCGCAGCTCTGGATCAGTCCACACAAAGTAGCTCAAAAGAAAAGGAACTGACAGCAGAAAAGAGCGCCGAGGGAGGAAAATGAAACTACTGTACGGTCGGCCCAACACACGCCAAACGTAAACACAGCGTTCCCCCTCTTTCTGCAGTGCTGGTACTCAAGAGTACAGCTGCCGGTAACCCAGGCCTGCTGGCTTCATCTGGGTTTGATTTGAGAAGAGGGGAGGAGGAGGGGTCTTTATTAGCCAGGCTCCTCAATCCGGCTGATTAAAGCCAGTTTGGATGGATTACAGCAGATGCCTGAGCATGCCATGGCCGGAGCAGGAGCAGAATGAATAGGCAAGTCAAATAAACCAACCCCACCCAAGCCCCTGAGGCCCTGTTAAACACAAAAGACCCGTGGAGATCCAGGACTTGACGATTTTGCTCGCTGTCAACAGCTACAACACGTCCTCAGCGGAGAAAAAGCTACAGGCCTTCAGTCCTCTAATACACTCTTACAAATAAAGGGGCATCTCACTGTGATGCGTTTTGGTTCCCCAAAGAGCCTTTCAGTCATCAGTTCTCAACAGAATGTATTTTTCTTTCCTTAGTGTGAAGAACATTCTAAAGAACCTTTTTCCACTATAAAGAATCTTTTGTGAAATAGAAAGATTCCATGGATGTTCATGTGGGTTTTTCACATGAGGCCGTAGAAGAACCAGTTTTTGGTTCCCCAAAGATCCTTTCAGTGAACAGGTTCTTAAAATAACCTTTGTTTTATTCATATAAAGAATTATCTAAATACATTTTTCCACTTTAAACAATCTTTTGTGGAATGGAAAGGTTCCATGGATGTGAAAGATTCTTCGTGGAATCATTGCTGCCAATAAAGAACCTTCATTTTCCAGACTGTAGACTGTGTTAAATCAGAGCACGGCGAGAAACACTTAAACATCTCCAGTGCTTCACAGTTGGGCACAGATTCATGCGATCGCATGATAGCAGTACACATGGATGCATATATGTGTGGGTATTTGCAACAACTGTGGACAATTAGCAAGCGAAACTCAAGCCTCCTGCAGAGTTTACGGTTTTTGAGCTACATCCGTAACAGACAGACCTCCATTCTCCACAGCAAGACCAACTATAAATAAACAAACAGTCACTAAACCCCATATCCATGATCAACTGCCTGTGATTGTCCACCTGAGTTTGTGTCCTGGAGGAAGTGAGTCTCCAGAGAGCCTGACTGGGATCATGAACTACACTGCCAATGTTTACTCAAAAAGCTGGTTGCAATTGAGTGAAATTGTAAAGTTTGCTGATTGCAACCGGGCCAGAAGGTCCAATTAAAGTCATTATAATTATGTTTATGAGGTGGGGGTGTGGACACAACAAGCTCCAATTGAGATTAAAATCAGTTCAATATGGAAAACAAGCATGAGGACTGTTATACTCCATACCAATTAAAACACCCATCCATTTACCCACAACAAGTCCAACTTGCAGACTGCAATGTGTTCATTACAGAAAAAAAGAAAACAATACAGTATCAGGGTAATGTCACTATATGAAAAAAGTGGGTGGGGGGGGGGGTGCATGTGTTATTAATAAGAAATTATTAGAAATGTCTATTAGTAATTGTTGAATATAAATATTAAATAAAAAAATAATGTTCATTTTTATAATTAATTATTAAATATAAAAATATAAATTGAATGCAAAAACCAAATCACGTATATTATACCATATTCATGTACCATGGAACAAAACAAATATTACCATGGTACATGTCCAAAAACCTTGAAATTACCATGGCACTATGTTCCAATGATTGTATTATTATTTTATTTTTTTGTTACATAAAAAAAAAAAAAAGGTACCTTTTTAGCCTCATATTTTTCAGTCCAGGACTTAATATGACTATTTATGCAAACACCAAATTATCCAGAGCTTTTGCAGAACTACATCCGCAGTGCACTCCATCCGTTTCTGAGAAAACGCTCGTAAGGAAAGATCAACCGCACCACAATGTTTGGCTGCAAAGTAAATCACAACACAAAACAGGCAAGAACCATAAAATCGTTATTAAACAAAGCAAACAAAGGGGTAATTCCTCTTCAGGAGCCACAGGAGGGCAGTTACTTGTGACTGCTTTCATTTATAAACACAAAGAGGTTCAAGCAGCATGATCTTGCCCCAAACCGACTCAATGTTTACAGCACATTATTGCTAAAATCCACATTCAATTGCATTATCAACAAGTGAGCAAACAGGACTGTTAAAGCCAGTACATGTATCATCAGTTCAGTGAAAGTCCAGCGACTTTAAACGAGGTTTCCTGCTGTCTGAATAAAGCACAAGAGCAGCGTGATCATGTCTCAGAGGTAATGCGGTGATTATCTGGCAGCGATTTCAACGGTAATGCGGTGAGACATCAGTTTGCGTCGCAGCCAGTGCCAGACACTGAGATTAGGATCTAGCATTATCTCTCCTGGCTCGTTACGCTACACATTTTTAGATAGCGGACAACAGCTGACCTCCTGTTTTTTGCTAGCGAGGGGAAGTGGCGATTGCATTTTCCCCCCAATTTACTTCTTGATTCCAGTTTGTCCTGGACCGCGACCAGTTGTGCAATTAAGCGCAGAGAAACTCGGCTCTGGAGAATAAAACTCGGGAAATAAAGAGTAATAGAGTTGATGGAGGATCGGCTTTCACTCCATCCGCTCTGATATGAGCAGATTATGAAACAGCAAGCGAGTTTTAAGAGGAACACAGCGCCAAGATCTGATTGACTAGATTGAGGGGAATACAACAGGGAAAGACTTCGGACAGGTGAAAATAAAGCCCTCGCTCACATCTGCTGGCCTCGTGCATCAGATTTTAAAGACAGCTGACCCTCCATTATAATCTCCATCATTTGGAGTCAAGTCAGCTGAACAGAAGCGCATGAAACGTGTCTCTGAAATATCCATACACAGTATGCACATCAAAAGGTCAGGAGACATGAGGATTATGCCAAAGCTCACTTTACAAAATGGGCCAAGAAATTAAACCAAGACATTTCAGGGAGGCTGAAACTACTTTAGCTTGAAAAGCCGTCAAGCTGTCATTTAATGAATCATTTTGATTAATAATTACAGTAGCAACACTTCAAGCTACACATAAAACAATATAAAAAATGACATAGTTAAAATAAAATATTACTTATCAAATAGAAAAACATATTTAAATGAATCTAAATTACAAATAAATGATTGACATTTCAGCAAGACTTTATTTTAGGGTCTCTTAACTAGTTGCTTATTAGCATGAATATTACTAGAATATTATTTTTTAGTAGTAATTAAGCACATATTCATGTCTTATTGTACATGACCTTATCTCTAATCTTACCCGAAACCTAAACTTAACAACTACCTTACCAACTATTAATAAGCAGTAAATTAGGACTCGATTGAGGGAAAAGTCATAGTTAATCGTGAATAAGTGTTCCCTATTCTAAAGTGTTACCGACATTTCTATAATTCATTATGAATATACAAATATAAATTGAATGCAAAACTAGATCTAGATAGAAAATAAAAATAAAAAAGTATAAAATAGAATAATAATTATTAGTAATACTATTATTTATATTGTTAAATATAAAAAAATAAATATGAGAACCCTATAATACCATGTTACTTTGATATATAAACAGTAACTATCTTCGAAATGATATATTTATATATATAAAGATTTCAGATGATGCAACTATATTTATCTGGCACCAAAAAAACTTTAATAAAACAAATTAATTTAGATCTCATTTAGAGTTACAATACACTTGAATGCATAACTCTACATTAAATACAACTTATAATATTTAACAACTAATACATACAGTGGCGGTCAAAATGATTAGAACACTAGTATTTTCAGCAGCTAAAAAAATGGTTAAGTAAATTATTTCTATATTTTGCTGTAGAGTGTCAGTAGGAACTATCAATTTATATTTCCAAACATTGATTTTTGTCATTAAATATTATAATTAATGACAAAATAAATGTTTGTAAATGTAAACTGATATTTATATCTAGTGTTCTAATAATTTTGGCAACCACTGTATTTTAAATATGATTTTAAAAGTCAAGGAAGACTGTACTCTAGCTGTATATGCATGACCCATCCGAGTGAACTGATTCACTAGAAAAGAATCGGTCTTTCTAACGCTAGTTACATTTTTCAGCTTATTTGACATCAAAACAATGTGACAAAACCATAACAAGTTTAAGCTTTGAGCTTCACTGGCACCATTTTGAAGGAAAAATAGTCACTGGAAGCTTTATTTTTAGGAGTGAACTGAAGTGATAACTGCTGTCTATGCTGGTGTTGACATAGGAAAATGGAAGAATGCTGGACAGCTTGACACCAGATGATCTGTCTCTGCTCTGTCAACCAATAACACAACAATGGCAAATACTTCATCCCTCCTCCAACCAGCCATGAAAAGATTCACAGATGGACAGCAGCTCAATTGTTTTACATCTTTCAGTCCAAGCAGTCGAATAAAGTCACAATCTGGTTTTTGAAACAATCTCCTACAACGGAGCATCAAACATAAAAACAATAATCATTCTTTAGTGGCATCGATGTTTCCATGAAGTTAACATCCATGGAACCTTTCCATTGTTTAAAACGTTCTTTATAGTGGGAAACGGTTCTTTAGATTATTGAAATATTCTTTATACTAAGGAACAAAATTATTATTTTAAGAAACTTTTCCATTGAGGAACCAAAAATGGTTCTTTTATGGCATCACTGCAAAAACAAAAACTTTTATTTTCCAAGATTGTGGAATCTTTCCGTTCCACAAAATGTTCTTTAAAATTATTGAATGTTCTTCATACTAAGAAAAAAATATTATTTTAAGAACTTTTCATTGAAAGGCTCATTGGGGGACCAAAAATGAAGAAATATTGTTGGTTCCCAAATGAGCATTCAATGAAAAGTTCTTAAAAGAGCATCACTGCAAAAACAAAAACTTTTGGAACCTTTATTTTTTTAAGATTTTGGAATCTTTCCATTCCACAAAAGCTTGTTTAAAGTTCTTTAGAACATTAGATGTTAGTTATTCATACTAAGAAAAATGGTTCTTTTAAGAACTGATCAATACAAGGTCCTTTTCTGGGAAGAATGGTTCTTCTATGGCACTGCTGCAAACCCCCCTAATATTTTTAGTGTAGTATAAGCAGTTTCTTTATGAGGGGGAATTTGTCTCCACACAGAGGGTCTGTTATCCGCCTGACCAGAGGAAACAAGGCCAAGGCAATGACCAAGGGATCTGGGTGTTTAAAACCCTACTGTGTAAAACTCACGCAAACAAAGCATTAATCTTAGAGAATCACTTCTGTGTGTTCCTGTTGGAGAATCACCTCTCGGCTCACCCCATACACACCTCTACGGCTGAGCGGCCCACCGGACCGCTATCCGGAGGTGCTGCCATAGCGCTGCCACAACAGAGCCGTGTGAGCAGCACGTTTCACTGGGCCACCGCTGCAGGGTTTCTACTGTAAAGGCACAAGCGATCCCTCACACGAGCGCTGCCCGCCTGAATCTCTGCCATCACAATCAGAGCGTACAGCCACGCTTCACAAATAAACTCCAGAACGCAGAAGCTGGAGAAAGACTTCTGTTTCCTCAAGAGCTCATACACAACCTGACCACATTCACATGCACAAGCATATTCCTGAATAAGTAGTAAATTGTACTTCGTTACATTATATTTTAACAACATATTCAGATTTTGAATTCATCATAAAGTTGCCAGTAAGATTGTTTTTTGTGTTTTTGAAAGAAGTCTCTTATGCTCATCAAGGATGCATTTATTTGATACAAAATACAGTAAAAATTGTAATAATGTAACTAGTTTTTTCAATTTAAAATAACCATGTTTTATGTGAATATATTTTAAAAAGACATTTATTTTTGTGATGCAAAGCTGTATTTTCAGCATCATTACTCCAGTCTTCAGTGTCACATGATCTTCAGAAATCATTATAATATGTGATTTGCTGCGCAAGAAACATTTCTGATAATTATCAATATTGAAAACAGATATGCTTGTACATATTTTTGTTTAAACTGTGAAATATATATATTCTTTCAGGATACTTTGATAAATATAAATTTCAAAAGAACAGCATTTATTTACAGGATAAATATTGTGTAACTTTATGAATGTCTTTACGGTCACTTACTAAATATTAAAATAAATGAGTCACTAGTCAATATGCATACAGGAGTAAGCATAATAAAATTGCAAGCATTTTTTCAATTTCTTGCACTCTTGCATGTTGTTTTAAAGAATGAATGCATTAAGTTACTAACAATCCAAAATGTATTTTTCAAAGCAAAGTATCAATTAATTATATGCATGTAAACATGGTCATTGATGCTGTCCAGCACACACATTCACACACCTGCAGACTGCAACACTTTTGCCTTCACAAACCACAGAAAATCCATCAAATCCTGTCACAAGTAAAGGGCATGAATCGGTTTGCTGTGTTTGACTTACGCATTGGAGGTGGCCAAAGACAGCGAGCTAAGAGATGAGCTCAACTTCCTGCTGTCCCAGAGTCTCACTTCCTGCTGCCTCATCTGCAAACACAGACCCATTATAAATTAGTGAACTATTACATTTACATCAAACATAATCATGTTTTTTTTCCTTTAACTGTATGTTGAAAACTTCAGAATTACCTGGTTAAAGCCAGTGGTGAGTAAGCTGTCATCTTTGACCCAAAGGACGCGTGAGTCTCGATTACCCTGATGACCCTGGACACACTGTAGAGACACAGAGAGACACATTCTCTTTTTATTTAAAAGATTAAAATGTTTTAAGCTGTTTTCTTACATAGAGATAGAACAGAGAGATGTATAGAGATGAAAGGCTTGTGTTGAAAGCAGATGTCTGACAGCAGTCTGTATTGAACCCTGATGAATGGACGATTGACATCTAAAAATACCTCCTCTTCCTGTCCTTTAAAGTTGACAGTGTGTGATGCGGGTAGATCAAGGCCTGTCTGTGATGTGAATGACAGACGACTAAATCACTCTGACATCATAACGACGCTTCTGAAACAATGCTGCCGTAATCACAGAGCAAAACAACACAGTGCAGACGCGGGGAAAAGATGTCTGTCTGTATTTGATACAGAGATTTCTAAAGGCACTACTATGACATTCACTCTGAACGGTCAAAGGTCAAACTCTGCCAGTCTAGATGGTGGATTGAGACAGTCATAAGCTGTCAAAAACATTAAGTGTTTATCCAACTCAAAATTGCAAGTTAGAAATATTAAATAAATGAGTGCTGTCAAATGATTAATCGCATCCAAAATAAAAGTTTTTGTTTACATGCATGTATGTGTGCTGTGTATATTTATTATGTACTGTATATATAAATACACACATACAGTATATATTTTGAAAATATTTACGTTTATATATTCATATTCTTTTAGCATACAACTTTTCTTAAATATATACATGCATGTGTGTGTATTTATATATACACATAATAAATGTACACACTACACACACATATTATGTAAACAAAAACTTTTATTATGGATGCTATTTATCACGATTAATTGTTTGGCAGCACTAAAATAAATAAATAAATAAGCAAGCAACAAATTCAGGAAAATAATTATAAAATGCATATTATAAAATAAAAAAAAATTACAAAATGCATCTAAATAAATAAAGAGTACAAAATGTTTCTAAATAAATACTTAATATACATTTTCCTGATCTAGTTTTTCTGGGGTTTTCTACATTTAACATTAAAACGTGTTTTTGTCTGTATAGAGTCTCTTTACAGCAGACTACAGTAATGTTTTCATGCAAACGACCCACATTTCTGTGAACTTATGGAAAAACAACACTGCACAAATTGCAAGGTTTCATTAAGTGTCAACTGAATGCTGGGAAATAACTCCCAAAGTCCCAAAGAGCATAAATGTTTACCAGGATCAAAGTTATAAAATAACAACAGAGAACAAAGAGACAGAAATCACATTCATTTGCCATTGCGCTGCTCGATCAGATGTTTGGACCGTCAGCTGGTGATTCATCATCTCACACAAGTCACTCAGTGTTTTGTACAGGTGTGTGTCGAGACGTCTGTGTGGAATATGATCAGAGACACTCAGAGTAGGACGATCCGCACCAACAGAACAGAGTAAAACAGCACTGACAGAGACCGTTTACACACTCAAACATACATAAACACACACTACCACGACTACAACAGACCGCAAGAGAGACCTGACACAAGTAACACAAAGTGGAAGATAGTTTGAAAGAAAACTAAGAGTTTGATAGAGCGTGTGAAAGAATGTTCTGAATTCTAGTTTTTATAGACCATTCGAAACCTTTACCATACATTCTCAGTTCTTTATTGTCATTGATTGTTCCATGAACATCCATGAGCTTTTCAAAAGCACTCAAGGTTCTTTACAGTGGAAAAAGGTTCTTTGGATTATTAAAATGTTCTTCAGACCAAGAAGAAAAAAGGTTCTTCAAAGAACAAAGGTTATTTGAGAAACCCAAAATGGTTCTTCAATGGCATGACTACAAAAAAACCTTTGAAACTTTTTTTTAATTCTTGTTCAAAATAAATGAGCAAGAGTTCAAGGGGATCTTAACTTGTATTTATCCATTGAACATCATTTCTGGATTTATCACTGCACTACACATGATTTTTCCTCAATGAAACATCTTCAAACACACAGCCTGATAAAGTCAGACATGGCCACTGACTGATGTCTCTGAAAGCACTACACTGTTTTTGAAGCTGGAGTATTGATCGGACGGTTGAAGAGTGACAGGAGAGGAAGGAGGTGTCAGCGCAGGGTTAGTGTGAGTTTGGGTGTGGAGGTGAACATCTGAGTTTGGATGTGAGCACTTATTGATTTCATCCGAATGGAATCTTATCTCCACTCTCATTAGTTCAGGAGTCAAACAACACACATTCACATGAAGAAGAATCATTTCCTGCAGCTTTAGTCACCCTGACCTGAATAACCACATCTGTCTCTGGAAATCTGAACTGGACAAAACCTCAGTAATGTTATACTTTAAAAGACAAGATCCATTTGTCTGCTTGGCCCAAACCCACATTTGATTGCTCCTATACTCCTAAAAATGAAGGTTCTTGGTGGCATTGATGGTTCCACGAAGAGCCTTTAACATCAATGGAGCCTTTCAAATGCACACAAGGTTCTTTAAAGTAGAAAAAGGTTGTTTGGATTTTTAAAAATGTCTTCATTCTAAGAAAAAAAGGTTATTTTAAGAACTGTTCACTGAAAGGTTCTTTGAGGAACCAAAAAAGCATTGCAGCAAAAAAAACACCAAAGAGAATTATTGCAGAAGCTGATTTATGAAATTCAGAGTAATATATTAAATAATAATATTAGTAAATGATGAATTATTAGGGGTGTAAAAAATACACTCATAACATGATTTGGTTTGACATTTGATACAACAAAAACAAAACAGTTAAAATGGTAAAGTTCAAATTATTTTTTATATTTTTTTATTACCAAGGTTATTATATTTAACTAAAGCTGAGACTAAAAGTAAAACATGCATTTTCACTACTTGAATAAAATAAATGTTAAGTTGAATAAAATACCAAAGAAACTTGTTTTCCACTATAGCATTATTTTATTGTCATTGAGAAACTCATAGTTTGTATCAATATTTTGAAATAGTTTTTAAATGTTCTTGTATTAAATGGTTTTACTTTTTATTTATTATATATATATAATCATTATAATCATTGAGAAATTACAGTTTTCATAAAAATGATCTGAAACTGTTTTTATTTTCATATTTTCATATCTTCTTTTTATTATTTTATTCATTTTATAAGCAAAGTTTTTATTGATTTAGTCAACAATAATAGCTTGCCATTTCTTTGCAAGTTGCAACTATAAAAACACCAACAATATACTAATTCAAATCTATGAACACACAACTCTTAATATTTTACACAGTGTTGCTTCTCAAGTTGCGTCTTGTTTTCATTTATCAAATTTCATCAACATTTTCTTTTATGTATAAATTGTGATACATTGAGACTTGATCTATTGCTACACCCATGTTAACGGTCAATAGCGGTTAACATCAGAAAATTAGGCCAAAATGATCCTGTGGTTAAGATTAGATTTCAGACAGACTCAGGTTTGGTTCTCAAGCACCCGACTTCACAAAACAAGCGTTCACGCCAACCAAACAATCAAAGCACTGACGTCAAAGAGGCAAGAGCTCTGGTGTGAAACGCCCTGAATCTCTGGATGCGGTCTGGAGTTCACAGGCATCTATCAGCCGCGCACACGCCCAGCACATAAAACCACCCTCAGGGGGGACGTAGCTCTCGGGCCACATTGTGCTCCATCGGACCTCATCTGGAAGGTATGGAGGTCTTTGGTTCACATCCAGGAAGAAATATGGTTGCTGGATGAGGACCAAACATCTTCAGTCTCAGGGTCGAGGATGTGCAAGGAGATAATCACAGAACATGGCTCAGATCTGTAATCGCTCGCAATTAAAGTATTGAGAGGATTCTTTTTTTTAAGCTTGATACAAAAGATGTACTTTGCACATTATTTAACTGACTATACATTGTAAGATGTGAAAATTAGGCACACACCAGTTTTCTGCAAATACTGTAGAAGTTGGATATTGGATTGGACAAATGGCCAATCACTTTTAAATAATAATACATTAATACCAATAAGCTATCAGATATTAAAGTGTACTTACTAAATGTTATAATATATATAAATAATGTAATACATCATGCACAAAAACAGACTCCACTTATCAATTGTTAAACAATTCTTGTTTTTTATTGTGCATTCCAATTAATCTCAATAAAACTGTAGTTGGGTTATTTTGATTAGGTTAAAAAAAAATAAAGCTAACTAACACAATAAAACACAATAAAAATGTAACATTAAAAAAACATGATTTTTGAAAGTGTTGATGAGTTATCGGTTTTTGCTCAGAGTCTGAACCCCACAGAGCGACAAATCAGTCAGAAGAAAGTGAGAAGGAACAAGAGATGAAGACAGCAGACGTGACAGGAGTCCCTGGTCTGTCGTTTGAGTGTGTTGTCTGCAGATCGATGGCTGAGAACACACACATTCATCAGTCTGGGTGAACTCTCAACCTCTCTTTGTCCCCGCTCCCCCTCCCTTCCCTTTGGTCCTTTTCACCCTCCCTCTGTGAACTGCTTTGGCCAGGCCTCCAAACAACCTGCAACAATGTGTTCGCAACGCTTTGAACAAACACTGGCAGGACTCGTCCTGAGAGAGACTGCTGGCAGCGAGTCTGACTGCAGCGTTCAGGAAAAGATGAAACTTAGGACTGGAGATTGAGCCGACTCACGCTTCACATCCATCACCGTCCTGCCAAACCAAATCACACCACACACCACGGACAACACACGAGGTGATAATCATTAATTATCAAATATGTTTATTTCGCCATTAAGTTTCTGTTATCAATAATGCTGTTCAAACAGACAAACAGTATTCTGATCATCAGTTCATCTTATGTGTGATTCTTGATTCTGACTGGCTGACAGGCACTCCAATAACAAATTAATAATAACATTAAAATCAATTATTTTAAAAGCAGCTATTTGCATGCTTGCAGTATTTATACTTCCTTAATAATTAGATTAGATTAAAAAACTTTGGCTAGTAAAAAAAAAATTTTAATATTTTCTCAATTGCAGTGAGATAAAGTAAAAACATGTTGTAATAAATTAGTTGCACAATGGCGTGACATTTGGTGTATCTTTGTTTCAATTGTTGTATTAGAGTGGTGTCGTGTTCTTCATGTTTGGTGTAAAGAACAGCAGCTAAATTGTGTTAAAGAATGCAAAAACATTGCAGAATTGAGCAGCCGAGATGATGCGAATACCATGCCAACCTCACACCGACGTGGTTTGGAGTGCGTAGTCTATGCCAGTCTTAATATCTTATGCAGTGTTGCTTCTTGTTTTCATTTATCAAGTAATTTTTTTTCTAGTGAATTAATGCCAGCTTAGGCTGCTTTAAAGAATTTCCTTACAATTATGCATTCCTGGAGAAAAAAACCTGTGTTACCACATGCACATATGTTCATCTTGTGGTATAAAGTTAATAATAGTTGCATTAGTTTAGAAATGCTCATGCAAGCGTTTGTTTTGCATCTTTGTTTTTTGTATTACACAGCGGCACATGAAGTTGACGTCACAGTCTTATCCGGAGTACTTCACTGCAAGATGCATAAGAATGTACCTGCTAAGAATATAAGCATAAATACACCCATAAGATGTTTAGCAGATGAAGACGTTGGAGGATGATGTCATGGCGAGCTGCGCTCAGGAAGAGACAGAGCCATTTATCATCCTGTTTGGCTTTATGCACCAAATAAACTGTGGTTGATGTGAAGGGCGTGAGGCCTGTGCCGTATGACACCTCAGCTGGAGACATCTGGACCTCGTGTGTGTGTGTGTGCGTGTGTGTGTGTGTGTGCGTACGTGCGTGTGTTAAACTATAATCTCTTTCACATGTGCTTTACAGACATGCCGTCCATAACATCACAGGAATCAATCAATCATGATACTGTATCTGCAATAACTAAGACATTCAGTCATATTTCTGTTCAAGTTCAGGAGTTCTTACCAAAGAGACTTGCAAGAAATGCACATATCGGCCTTTACATGCAAGACACCTCATATTCAAATGAAAGCTCACTGAAAAGTACACTAAAAGTGAAAGAAGAACACACAGTAGCCCTTCTGAAATCTAAATGTACTGTCAACCCTGCGATCTTATGAAGCTTACGATTGTGAGCAAAGGCCACAAGGCCGGCAGTTCATTTCAAGCGTGTCATTTGGGATTGAGCCGTTGTGTTAGTGGTAATTTTCAAAGTGAATAAGTAAACTAGTATAAAAAGTATCCTTTTAAATATAGTATAAAAAGTGTACAAATCAAATACTACAAAATAAAGACGCTACAATAATGGTAAACTCCACTGGGGTGATCAATGCTCAACGATCCTAGAACAACAAATTAACAAATCTGACCAATGATGTTATTGAAACAAAAATTGGTGAGACCACTTAAAAACATAAAAAAAAATTAATTACAAAGTTCTTACTGGTGATGTACATGCAAGTATAGGAGTGTGCGATACTGACAAAAATATATATATAATTTTTTTTGTCGAGATTCATTTAGGAACGAAACACCGCAGTGTTAAAATAATCCTCTCCAGCTTTGTTTAGAATATTTTCGTTGGTGAAAAAAAACTGGTCTAAAGGCCATTCCACACTGCGAAAAAGCGAGGTGAATCGCGGACAAACAGTGCTTTCACACCGAGCGTGAAATTATTGTTAACCTTCTGCTAATTCACGCCTGCACGCTAGGTGGCGCCAACCAAATAATACAAATATTTTTTTGCTTTCATAAGTTGAATTCTAATAGGTTTCATCACACGGTGAATGCATTTGGACATGACATACTTGATAATATCAGCTTACACATCGTTAAAACAAAAATTTCAATATTATCGCAGACAACAGCCTAAATATCGCACATCCCATCGCAAGACTAGAGAACAGCTGACCGAGGTGCTGCCAAGATGCCCTAATGTGTCTTCAACTCTGACTACTCAATTACAAACTACTCTGACACGTCCAATGAGCTCCTGAGATTCATCTTCAATAACGTGGCCCTTCAGAAACACACACACGTGAGCAAAGCGGCCTGAGAGCGCAGTGTTTTCTTTAGCTGAGGAACAAAGCGCAGCATCCAGAATTCAGCTCCCGCTAAACGAGCCGAGATCAAATAAAATCCACACAGAAACCCGTCAGAGGGCGTTTGAGAAAACACACAGGAGAACCAGAGATGTTAAAAATAACAGCGAAAAACACCTGAACACCAGGAGAAAGCCAAAGCTCAAAGTCAGCTCCTGGCCGAGTGGGGATTTCTGTAGAGCTGCGCCCCAACCAAAACAACCTGAAGTCCCGCAGAAGGGCTTTTTTTGCACGGCGAGGTTAAACAGACGGAGAACGCAGCTGTGTCACTGACAGAGAATGTCGATCCACCCAGCGAGAGGACTATCAGGTGTCCTCCAGCACATGTGGGAGCAATTTCGACTTCTCTTCTTCTCCCGCACTTCATACGCTTGTGACAGAGAGATCAGTGAGCAGCAGGCCAGCAGGAAATTTAGTGCGACTTCATATTTTCCCCTCTGTGTAACCATCTCGCTCCTTTCATTGCTTTTCCAGTCGTGTATCGCATCTGTCATTGATGCTGCTGCTGCTTCTGCTGAACTCTGTCAAAGTGATTCATCATGAGGTTTCCAAACAACTCCTTTCTGCTGGTCTGCTAAAGAGAAAATGCTGCTAAATGCCAGCATAATGGGGTTGTTTGACATGTAAAAGTAGTACAGCTATTTCTGCCGCTAAATAGCCCCGTGTTTTTGAACCCTGAAGTCAAGATGAAAACAAAACTGACCCTGAATGTCTTTATACATGTTTCTGGTCCTATTGCGATTTCTCAGTGAATGTTATTGAAAAGAAAATACTTTTTTATTAATCCCTTATTGAAATGTAATACCTTACTGATCACAACCCAGTTTATCCATTTCTGATGTGACAAAGCAGGATATTGACTGTTCTGTTCTTCATATACTAAAATTAAAAATAAATAAATATTAAAAATAATATTAAAAATGACTAAATATTTTATATTGAAATATGGTAAGATATTTTTTTGAAGAATTAATTTTATTATTATTATTATTGATCAGCAAGAATGAATTGATCAGAAGTGATAAAAACATGACGTTGCAATAGATTTATATTTACTATAAATGCTTTTATTTTGCACTTTTCATTACTGATCCCCCCCACAAAAATATGAAGCAGCATAACTGTTTTTTTTCCTTTATTCAACATTGATAATCATAATAAAATGTTTCTTGAGCTGCAAAATTAGCATATTAAAATCGTTTGTGAAGGATCATCATGTGACACTTAAGTAATGAGGCTTAAAAAAATACATTTTTTTGTATGACGGGAATAAAATGCATCTTAAAATAAATTAAAATAGAAAATAGTTATTTTAAATTATAATAATATTTGACAATATTTCAGTTTTTACTGTTTTTTGTTTGTTTTCTGGATGAAATAAATGCAGTTTTGGTGAGCAAAAAAAGACTTCTTTCAAAAACATAAATAATAATAAAAAAATAAAATTAAATAAATCCTTTGGAAACTTACTTGAGGAGATTTGTTTTCAGAGGTTTTATAACTATACAAATGAACGAGTTTATGAGATTTAACTTGTTTTAAGAATAAACAACTGAAAATAAAACGATCAAGGCAGTAAGACAAATATCCATCTTGTTTTATGGATTTTCAGATATTTTTACAGGAAAATGACAAAAACATGAATTAACAGCTCATTAAAAAGCCATGTTTTGCAGTACATTGCTTTATAAGACTTGCAAAACAGCAGACAAGTGTTGTTTTGGAGCTTGATGGCATCCATCCTCATTCACTTTTATTGCATGAACATATTTTGCCTAATGTCTCTTGCGTTCCCCAGAAAAAGTGATTATTGTTGGGACTGTAACATGAGCTTGTGCTTTGACAGGGTTAATGAGCAGAGCGGGATTTATTCACCTGATCCACGTCCTGATTAAAGAGACTCTGTTTCCTGTCCCAGAGAGATTTGGACGGCGTGTCTGGTGTACGTCACTCGCGCTGCATCTGGGATTGTCCTTCCCTTTCAACCTGCGCCTTATTTCACTGTAACCATCTCTTTCTTTCTTCTAATCAGACGTCCTTGATGTTTTCTTCAGCGTTTGTTGTTTAATTAGGATAAAGCTGCTCTCAAGCTCTATTTCCAGTAATGGCGACCCCTTCCCTCTGTAAATGTTCAGTTGGCGTAACACGGATGGAATGAAGAAAACCGAATTCGAGGGGAACGGACAAAATGCAAACCATCCATTTAATTCCTTCATTTCCTGTACAGTCTACTGCTACTTTGCCTGATGATTAAAACCATCTTGCTACTGTCCGCTGCTATTTTTCCCCAACCAAAACTAAATTGTCAAGAAAGATGGCGCAGATGGAGAATTCAGAAAGCGTAACGGACTGCAAGTCTTTCCAGGAGCATCAGAAACTACAGCAAACAGCTGTGAAAGCATCTACTTGTTGTAGTCATACAGTATACGGGGGGTCGTGCCAGCACGTGATTGTGGCTCAAGGCATGCGTTTGTGTGATCAGGACACATACATACACTCATACAAACACAGCAGGGTCAGGATCTGAGCGGATCATGCTTTGTACTGTAACAGAGACGGCTTTCTCTGAGATCGAGCGCCTGTGGCAGAAACTCTTGACCTATTTGTTTAGTAAGAAACACACGCTCCCTTCTGAATCCAGAGAACAATTACAAATAATAAATACATATAAATATAACAAATAATGACATTATTTGTTTATTTTTAAACATTTTACAATAAATAATTTATAAATAAATATTTATTTATATTTTGTTTAGAATACAAAGACTGAATAGAACATGCTCCCCTCCTGAATACAGATAGAAATAATAATTAATTCATAAATAAGATATTTATTGATTTATTAAAAAATAATAATAATAATTTAGCAGCATGTAATAGTATATTATAATAAGTAAATATTTATATATATATATATGTGTGTTTATTTTTTATATTTCATTTAACACAATAACTGCTCATTTATTTTCCTATAGCAAAAAAATATTAAAAGTTCATAAATAATGTATTGATTTATTCTAAACCAAAATGAAATTTGATGATATTTAAAGCAGCAGTCCGTAAGTTCTGCCTTTTTGTCGCCATCTATGTTTGAAAACCTGGAATTGCAGTTTCTTGCGGAATTATCTTGCGTGCGTGGGTTTGTTCAGACACGGCTCCAGCGCGGATGAATCTAATGTTTTTGAGGTGAATGTGTAGCTGTGTAGCTAGCGGTGTAGCTAATGTGTATCTACCGGTGTGGATACTGTGCTTAGGAATCACAGATTTCCGCTTACGTCTTGGAATATATGACCCAAATAAGAATTTTCACCATATATTGCCATCTGAACAAGTATCAGCAGCCATATCACCCTGCAGCCCAAGACCGGTTGCCCACTGAAGCTAAGCAGGGTTGAGCTGGTCAGTACCTGGATGGGAGACCTCCTGGGAAAACTAGGTCGCTTCTGGAAGAGGTGTTAGTGAGGTCAGCAGGGGGTGTGTGGGTCCTAACGCCCCAGTGTAGTGACGGGGACACTATACTGTAAAATAAAAGCATCGTCCTTCAGATGAGACGTTAAACTGAGGTCCTGACTCTCTGTGGTCATTAAAAATCCCATTGGCCTCTGACCATCATGGCCTCCTAATCATCCCCATACACTGATTGGCTTCATCACTGTCTCCTCTCCACCAGTAAGCTGGTGTGTGGGGGGCGTTCTGGCACAATATGGCTGCCGTCGCATCATCCAGGTGGATGCTGCACATTGGTGGTGGATGAGGAGATCCCCCCCCTTCTATGTAAAGTTGCTTTGAGTACCCAGAAAAGCGCTATATAAAATGTAACAAATTATTATAATTGTTAAGTCTGCCATGCTTGTTCTGACCAACAGAGGAAAAAAGCATTACAATAAATTGCGTTACCAATGGTGATTAAATCTAACGATCGGTTAGCTCATCTCAAATCAAACCGTGCAAATTATTATAATTGTTATACTTTATTCTCAAATTATTAATGTTAACAACATCAGCATTGCGTGACAATGTGTATAGTGTGTATTAGAGTGTAAATTTCAATTTCTGTACAGTCTAATCTAATTGTCATACCATTCGAATTTCATATAATACATTATTTTAACCCCAAAAGCAAACTACGCTCCCTTCGAACTGGTTTTCTTTCAAATAGAAATCTTGTGTAAACTCAGGCTATCTGTAATCAGAAGCACAATTAAAACTGGAATATCATTTAATTTCATTCACATGTGTTTCATAAACATGTAATCCTTTCTGGATCACAATACGCCATCAAAATGATACATTTAATTATTCTAGCTGCTGTGAGAAAAGGCTATAAAGGATCTGCCACCTGCAGGATCCTCACATGCAATATAGCCTACTAGCCGGGAAACATTATGTTTACAGACGTGACGTAATAACGCAGCGGCATGCTCGAATCTCCCACAAATTCCTACCAGTACCACTCAAAGTAGAAAACATTATTATAAGCTAACCGTTGTGAATTGGGCTAAAGTAAAGTGACAGTTTTGAACACTGGCTGGTTATGTACTTTCTCAAATATTGATTTCGGATCATTTTTAACCAAAAAAAGTTACGGACTGCAGCTTATTGATTTATATTAAATTTAGAACAAGAACAAAAAAACTACTTCTGAATTCACACAAAAAATAAATATAGCATAAATATTAAATTATTTAATAGCACTAAATAAATAAATATTTATTTGTTTATATTTAATGTTAATACAATTAGTGAATGACATTTAATGTCTTATAACCGTTTTTGAAGGTCTCTCATTGTATTTAACTAAGAGCAAAATGCATGACTCTAGCTGAACTCATTTTTATACAATGTATTTCTCAAGAACAAGCATGATGAACGCACTTTTAGTCACACAGTTGCACACAGCTTTACAGCCAAGTGAGCCGAGAGGAAGAAAATAATAAAAAATTACTAGGCCTAATAATAATAAAATCAAACATGCTCCAGAATGTCCTCGGAGCTGGTGAATCGTTTTCTGACCATGTGAATCAACTCACAGAGTCACAGTTCCCAACACTACGTTCAACTGATTTCAGTTTAGAAAATGATTCACCAACTTTGCAAATGCACTTTTGAGAATAAATAGACAGCATGCCTTTAAAGTGCAATGTCCTCTCTGGTGAACAACAAACAAACAGTAGAGCAAGACTAAAACAACTCATGAATGACTCATTTAATGAATCGGTCAAAAAGATTCATCAGATGCTCTACCACTGAGCCACAGGATTCATCAGAGTTATCCGTGTGAATCAGACTCACTTACTTCATGAACATGAAGTCATTAATGTCCTCATATGAAATTCAAAATCAGCAAGTGTTGAACTTGAACTGAATTAAGAGCACTTAAATCAGTTAAATTACTGACTGATTGTTCATATGGCAAAAAAACTAACAAAAAAAACACTGAAATGTTACCAGAAGCTATTTTTATCTTTTACTTATTTATTTACATTTTTTCATTTAGCAGGACGCTTTTATCCAAAGCAACTTACAATTGAGAATACAATAAGCTGATACATTATAAAGAGGCAAACAGTCACAGGAAGTGCTTGTACTATAACATTTCAGGCATTGTTCAGAGCAAAAACTAGCTAGACAGGGAGAGGTTAAGGAAAGAGAACAAAGGTGTTTTTTTTTTTTATGAAGACGACGGAGCAGAAGTCAAGTGATGACGGAAGAGATGAGTTTTCAGGTGTCGCTTGAAAATTGTCAGGGATTCAGCATTCCGGATGAGGGTGGGAAGTTCATTCCACCAGCCAGGAACGGTGAATGAAAACGTTCTGGAGAGTGATTTTGTGCCTCTCTGTGATGGCACCACGAGGCGTCGCTCACTCGCAGATCTCAGACTTCTGGAGGGGATGTAGATTGTCATCAGTGAGTGGAAGTAGGCGGGTGCTGAGCCTGTGGTTGTTCTATATGCAAGCATCAGTGTCTTGAACTTGATGCGAGCTGCAACCTACAAATTCTCATCAGGAAAGAAGGACTGACACGGTTTATAATATGAATAAACCTAGAATTAGGACCGAAAGAATAAACATACAGTACGAGAGATGGAAAATAAAGATGGGACAGCGGAAAAGAGAAACCCAAAAGGAAAGACTTTGGGATAACCATCATCCCAGAGAGATCAACAGAGGGTCCCAGGACGCCAAACCCACTAGACAGCTAGACAGATGGAGCGGCCAAACCAGTCCATTTAAACACTAAATTGAATCTCCTGGAGATGAAGATGCACATTATAAAAATGTATTATTTTTGATGATTTATGTTGGCTAGGAAAATGAATACTGCAGAAATCAGCAACTCATATTTTCATATGAACTCAGTGTGCGCAATAGTGCAGATGTGCATGTATCACTAGCATATATTTTCATAAACCGCACCAGCCAGGAATATTTCAGTGGAGTAACAAATGCGATGGAGAAATGCACTTTCCATCAACTTAACTGTCATGAAAGCTCATTTAAGATGCTTCAACAGTTCGAGAAATGAACATCAGCACATTTGTTCACATTCATATAAATGGAGAGCTGTTTTATATATTCAAATAAATAAATAAATAAAGTTTCCCACCCTGCAGCTCTTGGATGACTGAATTTCACATGAGTTTGTATTTTCATTATTGGCATTTCTTGCCACTATACAGGCACTTTTAGGATGTTTATTATAAACAACAGATTGTTAAATAAAGGTCATATAAAAACGGTTTTGGAAGCTTTCTACCATGCCCTCATTTATTTTTGCTACTTTTCAAATGCCTTTTATGTTTAGGTTTTATTTATCCATGTTCCAGACCCAAGACTTCAATAATAAAATATTAAAATCATAAAAAATAAATGGCATTTTCAAAACCATGAGCTAAACTAAGAGGGAAAACAAAACATAAATCTATTCAAAATGATTTATATGAATCATTTTGCTCAAAATAAATATTTTCCAAAGTTATTGCACATTTACTGAGGGAACAACAGTAGAGAACTTGAGATGAAATGTGAAAGTGAAGAAATACATAGAATAAATACATTTCTTGTGAGAGAAATTGGGGGGGGGGGAATTGATAAAACATGGTAAAATAAAAACTTACTAAAAACTTTTTTTTTAAAGGTGGTGCAAAACATTTTAACTCAGAAATTGCTAGTCAATTTTACAATTACAAACAAATGACAAGTAACTAAGGAAGCCTGTTTCCACTATTGCATAAAAAAAGGTAATTGAGAATTTGTATCTCGCAATTCTTACTTTTTCTCAGAACCGTGTGATATAAAGTCGCAATTGCAAGTTATAAAGTCAGAAATGAAAGAAACTTGCAATTGCAAAAAAAAGAAGCCTGAATTGTAAGTAAAAAATGTCTCTCAGTTTTCGCAGTTTATATTTTACAATTTTGACTTTATTTCTCGCAATTGCGAGTTTATCCCCCACAATTCTGACTCAACTCGCAAATGCAAGTGTCACGCAATTGTAGAAATAGTAAAAATAGTATTTTTTTTACAAGTATTCCAATCATCTTACTTACAACTTAGAAAAATCACTTTTTATAATAGCACAAGAAGTGTTTAATCTCTGAACGTCCACATGATCAGGGGCGTCGCTAGTGGGGGGAAAAGGGTGACAGAGTGCATACGGCCCAGAGGTCTGGGGGGCCCGCGATCGCCTACTGGCCATCGGGAGCACCGGGACATTCCATTCAAATAGTGGGCCGATCGATGGAGAGCTCCCCGATATTACGCGCTGTTTTTAAATTACAGCGCATGCGAAACCGCATAAAGCAAAATACTCCAAAAGCAAAATACTCCAAAAGCGCGAAGCAGCGCCCCCCGATGCATCCACCAGCCACTCGTCAAAGCAGAGCGTATCAGTCACCCGCACAGCGCTGAACGTGCACCGCGCTTGCGGCGCTTCTGCCATCATTTATAAGATATAAACAGCGCAAGTCCCTCGATCCATTCAGATGTGACACAGAATTGTTATACAGTCGTGTGATATGAGAAAGGTTAGTGATGCTGGCTGAAAACAGCCACGACAATGAGGTATATTGGTAAACGCTAACAGGCATGTCAATTCAGCACCATAGTAATTTAAATTGAACTTATTAACACTGTACAAATAGCCTATGTGTTGGCAGAAAAGTATTTATTAATGTTACTGTTATTACATATTGGGGAATAAGCTATTTAATTCCATCGAAGCTGGTTTGTGTAGTTTCTTCATGTTTATTTTTTTTTTTTATAGTTTATTATTACTTATTTATTTTAAAAACCATATAACCATGGTAATGAGGACCATGGTTTTACTTCGTGATCACCATCCTACTAATACTTGTCAGTTAAACTATGGATACTTTCTTTTTAGATGTTTAGTTCTAATGAATTTTAATTTAAGTAAAATGTTAATTCAATAAACCGTATGAATTTCTTTGTTCTGTGGAAAATAATTTGAGAAATTCAAGAATTTTTGTCCATACAGTAGAAATCAAGGGTTTAACCAAAAAGGTTTGGTAACATTCTACAAAATATTATTTTGTGTTCAACATAATAAAGTAATTTGGAAGGACATGAGGGTGACAGAAAGATGACAGAATTTATTAGCAGTAACTTTCCAGCAGTCTAGCTCAAAATCAATGCTTTACTGTCAAGTGCTTTTCTATGTGACAAAAATGCATTATTAAGTGTGTTGTATTTGTCGTGAATTCAGTAATATCTATTGTTTCTGTCCTGTGTTATTTATTCATTGATTTGCTTCAATTGAAGGCCCTATGACGCATCACCCCAAACGTTATTTTACAATCGCTCCTCATACCCCCCCCCCCCAATTGTGGGAAATTCAGTGCATAGGGCCCAGAATTCCTAGCGAGCGACGGCCCTGCACATGATCAAAACAGTCCACAGCTGAAGAAAGTCCAAAAAATAAATACCAGCCACCTCTACAACACTGCTGATCTTAGTTGGAAACAACTAATAATTGTTGAGATGTAATGGCTCTTCACACACACAGACACACCTACAGCAGGAGCCGCTTGAGGACTATTTTGAAAAGGCATCTTGTGTGGATTAAAGGTCTGCGCTCTTTGACTCTGCTCTTCCTTTGAGATTGATCAGCGTTTAACCGCTCACCACACAGACGTCACTGCCTGCTGTCGGAAAGAAAGACAAATATTGGCATCGGGCTCAAACTGCCAGATGGAAAAATCAAAAAGAAGGGAAAAACCATTCAAATGAGTGCTTTAGAAAAGACAGAAGAGGAAGAATATAAGGAACCGGAAAAAGTTTGACTATGAGGTGCAGACGGAGTGTGATGGGAATCAAATCAGTAACAGAACCAGAAAGAGGCTTAACCAGAGCTGTGATTTACACATTTATTTTTCAGAACTACTGATCTACCTACCCAACTATCTACTGTCAATCTGTCTACCTATATATCCATTTCTATACCTCCCAACCTATCCCTCCATCCATCAACCTATCGACATACCTATCAATCTACTTATCGATGTGTATATAGCTACCTATCTATCATCCGGCTACCAACTATATATCTTCCTACCTACAGTATCTATCCATATATCTACCCATCCAACTACCTACCAATATTTCTACCATGTATCCATCTACACCGCGTGCAGAATTATTAGGCAAGTTGATTTTCTGGTCATATTTTTTTTTCAAAAACATTTTACCAATTCCAAACCACATCGATCTTAATAACTACTAATTATTTTGTATTTAATTATTTATAAGTGATATATAATAGTCCATGAAGGCTGGAAGTCAAAAACTCCTTATATTCAGGTGTGCAAAATTATTTGGCAGGTTTTCTTTTACAGATAAAATGAGCCAAAAAAAAGAGATTTAACTCAGACTAAAAGTGAAAAATGATTAACCGCCCATGAGGAGGATGCAATACTAAAGCAATAATAGAATTTGCAAAGTTAAGGCATGACCATTGGGCAGCAAAATGTTTATTGGGTCAGCATGGTCAGAAAAAAACAGGTGGAGAAGAAAAGACACAATAACTGCAAAATAATTAAGAATTAATGTGAAGAATTAGGTGAGAAAGCATCAGGAACCATTTAGTCTCCAGCGCCATCATTTTTGTGATATTGATGTAATTTGGAATTGGTAAAATGTTCTTGGAAAAAATCTATCTACCCGTATGCCTATATATTTACCTATGCATATATCTACCCACATATCTACCTATCAACCCATTTATTGACCTATCAATATAAATCAACCCATATCCATCTACCTATCTACATATCGATCTACCCATCAACCCATCTACCTATCTATCCTCTATCTGCCCCTCTACCTATCTACCCATATCTATCTATCTATCTACCTACCCATCTATCATCCATCTACCCATCAACCCATCATTCTCTACCCATCAACCCATCTATCTATCCATCCATCCATCTATCCATCTCCATCCATCCATCCATCCATCCATCCATCCATCCACCCATCAACCCATTTATGTACCCATTAACCCATCCATCTATCCATCCATCCATCCATCCATCCATCCATCCATCTCTATCCATCCACCCATCCATCCATCCCATCACCCATCTATCTATCTATCTATCTATCTATCTATCTATCTATCTATCTATCTATCTATCTATCTATCTATCTATCTCTCCACCAACCCATCTATCTATCTACCTATCACCCCATCCATCTATCTGTCTGTCTATCCATCCATCCATCTATCTATCTATCCAGCTATCAAATCAAAGTTTATTTATAGAGCAATTTTTTTAAACAACAATTGTTTACTGAAGTGCTGTAAAAGCATAATTCAAATAAAACAATTTACACATAAAAAAGCAACAGACATTAACACTGACCAGATACATAAAACAGCTTTCATACAGAGTATAAAAATAAGTTTTAAGACTGGATTTAAAAACAGCAAGTGTTTGGGCCTGCCTAACATATAGGGGCAGGTAATTCCAAAGTTTTGAGGCTGCGACATCAAAAGCCCGGTCAGGTCACCCCTGCTTTTTAGCCTTGTTCGAGGTACATCCAAGAGTAAACGATCAGCAGACTTAAGTGCTCTCGATGGATCATGTGGCTGTATTGAATCAGAAAGGTAACTTGGTGCCAATCCCTTTAATGACTTATAAACTAAAACATTAAAATTAATTATATAATGAACAGGAAGCCAATGAAGAGATGAGGTACAACTCCTGAGGCAAGACTACTATTTACGATTTCCTGAATTTTAGGTCCAAGGGTTTTAAAAAAAAAATATCTACCCATTAACCTAAATATCTAACCTTCAACCCATCCATCAATCTACCCATCTATTGACTTGTCAACCAATATATCTCTCTACCTAAATATCTACTTATCCATCTATTACTGATCAACCCATATACCTACCTATATATACAGTATATACCTACCCATAAACACATGTATCTACCTATCAGCCTATCTATTTATCCATCTATCTTCCTACCTACTCCATCTATCGGTCAAGGGGTCAGACGTGAGATCAGCAGGCAGAAGGTTTGCCGTTTAACTAGCTCCATGTCTCCTGCGAGGGAGGCTAAAAATACAGAGAGAAAGACGGAGGTTGAACAGACGTTCACTCTCTGAGATGCTTTCTCACCGGTGTTGACTTACAGAGCCTGGCACTCGACATCCAAACAACTCCTGTGGCCTCGCTCACTTCCTGAAAATCTCTATACCTCATCATCCAGCAGCAAGGCCCACAACCAATACAGTTACATATAATGTAAACACATGACGGGTGAACATAATCACAGAACATACACTGTCAGCTTCTTTTAAATTACCTATAAAGTGGAAGATACAGATTAGCATTCATGAAACTTCTCTGATAACCAACACCGGTGGGAAAGTCGTACTCTGTTAGCACAGACGTTTGCACGTAGGCTGACGCAGCGTTTTCAGAAATAGTCCATCACAGGTTGTGTGCTAAGATAACACACAAACACACACACAGCTAACACGTCACAAGTGCTACCCTTAAACAGATCAAGTAACCCGAGGATTTCAGCATCAAGCTTTTAAAGGTAGTCCTGGTTTTATTTAAAAGCCGTGCTTCCGGAACAAGCATCGAATCACGATGGACGGACGAGCACTTTGCCAAGAGGAGGTCAGGGTGTCCGGGGCAGCGGGGCTTGACGCAAATGGAGGGGGAAAGTAACTCAATCCAGGTCCTGTGATTACTGGGAAAAACGTCACGGTGCAAAAAGCATTAACGATCGCGAACGCCAAGTCGTTGAAAGTCATATCGAGTCATGAAAAACCACCAGCGGCTGCAGCATTAATTTTCATTGAGGCCACATTGCTCAACGGCATCTGTTAAGGCGATATAAAAGACTAAAAACAGCTTTAAAAAGTGGAAATAAAAACATAACTTTCTCATATAACGCTCAAGAAGCTGCTCGGGGGGGATGAAAATGGTAAAACTGACAAAACGAAGTGATAACTAGTCTGGATTTAAACAACACATCGCATACCGATGATCTTGAAGAGCCAAGATCAGATTTCCCAAATCAGGACAGGTTGCAGAAACAGCCGATCATAACACAGAAGATTTCCTCATTTAAACTAATTCAAACACGAGACTGACTGTCAACTTCAAAGTAGAACTAGAAGTATATATGAGTTGTTTGCCATTTGTAAAAACTCTCAAATAAATGTATTAGATCTGTAATCTGGCACACAAATTAATAATAATAATGATAATCATAATAATAGAAATGGAAAGGAAAACAATTAACAAAAAAAAAAAGAAAAAGGAAATAATTAAGTATTAAATATACAAATAAAAATGTAATGCAAAAAACTGATTTAGATAAATACAATTTAATAATATAATAATAATAAAAATAATAAAATAATAAAAAGTACAATCAAATATAAATATCTACTAATAATTATTACATATAAAAAATATAAAACCATATATAAAGAAAAGAACCCTGTAATACCATGTTTGATATCAGATTGAAATTAAAAATTCTGGCAAATCTTACTTTTTAAAACTTTAATTAGAAGAAAAAAAAATAGAAGAAAATTATTAAACAGACAAAATTATAATCAATCCTTCAAAACAAACACAAACAAACCTAGCTGACAGGAAAGCTTCCCTAACTGAAGAATCATCCATTAGTGATCTTTGATCTAAACTTGAGGCTTTAATTGTGTGAAACCGAGCGGATCAGTGTATCATGAAACAGCACAGAAGTGGAAGAAAAGCCTCTCGTTATTTTGCCACGACACTAATTGTCCTGAATCGCTCCGAGGAAGTGTTTGCCAGACTGCGGTCGACCTCAGGACGGGGGACGGCAGATTGGCCACATGTGGAGAGAGAACCTGGCACTACCAGCCGTCTCAGACGGGAACACTTTACACGGAGAAGCACAGAGTGACAAACCTCATCCACATAACAGCACAATAACAGTGCAGCAGTTATGAAGTGAAGAAGATTTTAGTCTGAAGTCCTCTTTTTAAAAACATAGTCAGACTCCTTTAAGTGGACTAAAAACAGTAACAAATCTCTCTTTAGAAAAATAGACAACTAAAATATTAAACTTTTGGGGAAAAAGTTTTAGATATTGTTTTATTAACTTTTACAATATATACATTTACCAAAAGTATAAAATTAATTAAATATAAATAAATAAATATAAATTAACAATAATAAGTAAACATAAAATATATCATAAAATGAATATTCAATTAATGCCCTAAAATCCCAACACTATATACTAATTTAATATTAATAATTATATTAGTATTATTATCAATATCAACACCAACATCAAATTACATTAAATATAAATATTAACGAACAATTATAATATAAATTATTCAATAAATATATATTAAAATTAAATGAATATTCTAAAACCCAAACACTACATATTTTTTTAAATATAAAAAATTGTTAGCATTAATATCAATATCAACGGAAATATCAATAACATTACCTAGAAATGAATACCAATTAATACGTTAGTATAAATAATCAATTAAATATAAAATAATAATACAATTATTTATAAAATTAATTATAATACAAATTATAATTAATATTTTGAAATCCAAACATGAATTTTAATATTTGTACTGCAGAATTCTAATTTAAGATTAATACTGGTGACATAAATATTAATAGTAATATCATTCTTAATATTAAAGTTTACTAATAAACATTTAATATTTAAACAGTTCAATTTAAAATATAAAAAAGTCATTAAACTCTAAATACATGAAATATAAAAATTACATAAATTATTTATTAATATTTAATATTAAAAGTTATTAATAAATGTTTAATATTTGAAAAGTTTAAATTGTGCACAGTAACACCAAGAATGTGTTTTGAACAAGGTTAGTGTTCATTCCATGTTAACTTTAGTGACTACAACGCATGATCCAAACTGAGAAATGCGAAGAGAACAACACGCTCATCCATGAATCTGATCTCACACACTTTGTACATGAAGTGGCTGGACAGCAGAAACCTGGAGATGTAATTAGAGGCAAGCGTTTACAGATCGCTTGACTGGCTTTCATTTCCTCACAGCCACATTTAAAGTGCTCAGTCTTCAAAGCACAATGTGCAAACTCCGATCCAGCCTCAGAGCTTCACACACGCGCAAGACCTGCAGAAACCAGCAGCCAAATTACATTTACATTTATGCATTTAGCAGATGCTTTTATCCAAAGAGGCTTACAGTGCATTCAGGCTATACATGTCTTTTATCAGTATGTGTGTTCCCTGGGAATTGAACCCATGACCTTTGGTGCTGCTAACGCAATGCTCTACCACTGAGCCACAGAACAGACAGACTCAGCAGTACTTTGTGTCTTTGTCACAGGACTCTTGACTTGAACTTCCTGAAGAAGTGAGACTGAATCTGAATCACTGCGCTCTGTTCCAAACACTGAGAGATGCTGGAGGTGAAGCTCTTCATGCTTCAGATACATAATCATGCCATTCAATCCCTGCACTTCACTTTTTACTCTTCCTTTAAACATACAGAACTACAAACAAACCATTAAACCACAGGTGCCCACTCAGCTTTATACGGATCTATGTACTAAAAGACCAAAAACAATTACATGTCACTAATTATATGTTTTTGTGTCTTTTTATTTTATTATTTATTTTATTTCACTTCATTTTGGATGGGATGGGGTGTATGTATGTATGGACGGATGGATGGTGCATTTACCGGTTTAAAATAAGTGCATTAGTTTTAATATGGTGATTCATTTGGATATTGTATTGTATTTTATTGTATAAACAATACAATAAAATTGTATTGTTTAAATGTGGTCAACATAAAACCTATATACAAATAATTAATAAAACACCATGTGTATAGAGCCATAGTGTTTTTACGATATATTAATATAAAAAAATATATAAAATTTTTAGCTCAAATTAACTGACAATTAAATTCATTAAATGTAATGTGCGCACACGCATTAATATATATATATATATATATATATATTTTTTCCCTTTAAGAAAAAATATCCTTTTGAGATCAAGATTCGAATAAATACATAAATATAAAAATAAATCACTAAATTACTTAAAACAACAATAATTGAATGCATTTTTATATAGAAATGAATAGATATGCAAACAAGCAATGTTGACAATAGAACTTAATGGACATTTAAATAAGCTCACTCCCCAGTAGGTGACGCTAACCTGCTAATTCTAGCTGAACATCATTATCATCATCATCATCTGTATCTGGTCTGACCGCATCTTCCCTCGACTGTCTGTGTTTTCGGCTGTGGGCCGCACACCTGACGGCCATGTGACTCCTGCAGGGGAGCGAGTAAGCGTCTGGCCACCGCCTCACACTCCTGCTCAACAGCAGAGCACAGATGCCCCAGCCAGCGCTTTATTAGCTGAAGTTCAGCAGTTCTGCGGTGCGTCAGGTGACCAGCGCCTCCAAATGAGCTCCGATGGGCTTGAATTTCATCTGCAGATGGCCTCACCACCACCAACGGAAAATCTGTCATATTAGCAGACGCTTTCCTATCCAAAACCAGAACTGGAAGAGAATATTGGTTTCATCTGCAGTAGTCCTTTATGAGGCTGTGAAGACTCAAACAAAGGGCCCACTATCAGTGCTGGGGAAAGTTACTTAAAAAAGTAATGCATGACAATATTGTGTCACTTAGTTACTTTTTATGGAAAGTAATGCATTACGTTACTTTTGTCACCTGGGCTGGGCTTGTTTATTTGTTTTTAATAACAAAAAAACACAAAAGCTATATTTTTGGCAACTGTAAGGTCCCAAAAGTGACCTGAAGAAGCCTCCGGCTGAAGGAAGTGCCTCTGCAGGAGAGCTGTCAGTCAACAAATGGGAAACCAAAGTAACGTGCGCTACTTATTTGAAAAGTAACTTAGATATTTCATTGTAAATTTAAAAGTAATGTGTTACTGTACTAGTTACTTGAAAAAGTAATCTGATTACATAACTTGCGTTACCTCCAAAACTGGCCACTACATAGGGGACCGTTGAATGTTATTAGAACGCGTGTATTTTAGACAGCTTGCTTCACTTGGTTTAATTCTAAAAAAACAAAAAAAATACACTTATATTAAAAAAAAAATATATATATATATATATATATATATATAATTAACTGGAAAATAAGTCAAAAAATATGAAATTAAACTTTTAAAATGTAATTTTTGCAGTGATTACTGAAGAAACTACACCTGGAGATTCATCTGATCTCGACAACACTGTGTAAAAGGATCAGATCTCATCTGCATCATGAAAAGCCAATCCTGAAAATTGGATTTGAAAACCACATCAGATGTGCGCAGCGTAAAGTCTCAGACTTCATCACTCTAAAAGAAAGCGTAACATTTCACAAGACGTCTGACACAAAGTCCCGCTGAAACCTCAGCATCAGCTGTAATCGGTGTGAGCAGCCTGTGAAAACACGTCACACAAATAAACCGCTGAGGAAAAGACTCGTTAGCGCAGTGACACGAGGCTATGGAGATCGAGCAGAACCTCCCTCTTCATGATGGATACGGCCGTCAACGGCTTTCCGCTCGCTCTCTAGTTTACTCTGCTAATGAGTCACAGAAGAGGGGCGTACGCAGAGGACAGACTGAAAACAGTGTCCGAATCCTTCAGGCCATCAGTGCTAATCATGAGCTCTGCATCCCAACCGAGCAACAGACTCATACTCTTATATTATTAAACACTGATAACGGCCATACGATCTCACTAAACATGCATAGACACTATAGAGATACAAAAAACAGGAAATACATAAATAAAAGTAGGTAAAAGTAAATAAATATGTAAGTATAAGAATGTCATAAATATAGATATTTTTGCATGTCTTCATTTATTTATTTATATTTACTTAATAGTATATATTTAAATCTAGTTTAGTTATATTTATGTAAGTAGAAATTAATAAAATAAGCAAATAATTAAGTAAAATTAAATAAATAAGTACAAATAAAATAGTAAATAAATCCATAAGCATGAATAAATAATAATTACAAATAATTAATTCAAATAATAAAATAAGTACAAGTAAAAGTAAATATAACTAAAATAAGTACAAGTAAAAGCATAACTATAAATTCATAAATAAAAATAAGTAAACATAATAAATACATACATAATGAATAAACAAAAAAAAACAATTTTTTAAGTAAAATAAATAAGTAAAGGTAACAGTAAATATCCATATGTAAACAAAATGTACAAAAAAATCAATAAATAAGGAAAAAAGGTAAATAATGTAAAATAACAAATAAGAGTTAATAAATATGTAAAATACATATAAATAAATCCATAAGTATAAATAAAGAATTAACAAATATAAAGAAACAAAATAAAAATAAGTAAAATATAAACAGAAACTTCTATAATATTTTAAATATATGTTTTTGTCTTCCCTGTGTGTCGTGTATTCTCACAGTGTCTCTACATCTCGACTTTCAAGAGTTTACAGTAACAGAGCAATGCGATGAACACTATTCAGCGCAGAGATGATGTGTACAGTAGAATGTGTTGTCCGAGCAAAACAAGGATATCATTTCCTCTGGTAATGCATCACAGAAGTCCCAAACATTCAGGCCCTGCCCTGGAGTCACCAAACCTCTCAAAATCTCAACTCTGTCCAACGCCACTGAGATCAGGAGAGGAGAGGAGAGGCTTGGGAAGAGCTGAAGCTCAAACCACGACCACAGGTCTTGATCTGGTCTGTTCTTCTCCTCCGGTTCCCTAGGGATTCAGGGTGTCGTCTTCAGGCCCCAGCGGATGATTGAGAGTCCGCGGGACGTGCGGCGTGGCGTGGGATGGGAAGAGCTCCGCCGCACAGCCTCCATCTTGGCTCCAGGTGTCAGACACATGTGTGCGCTGGGATAATTAGCTAGAAGAGGAACGTCTCTGGGCAACGGCTCTGCTAATGAGGCCTCGGCACTGAAAAACACACGTCGCTGCCAGCTGGCCCAGAAACACACCGCTCACAGACTTCACAGAGCCTCTTCATTAACACCACCATAGCAAAGATCTCCAGACTCCTTCAGCCGCTTCAATCCCGTACAGAACCTCCAGATGTTTAAAGCATTTTCTCTATTGATTTTGGCGGGAAAATCTGTGGAACTCTGCGGAATGGATCGGAAATGTTGAGATTTGAATGCTAATTTAAATAAATCAAACAGATTTATGAAGTGGATGTGCATAATTGTGTAAATGATGGGCGTGCCAAATGCAGATACTGCCATGTGCTTGTTTATACAGTAGCTAGCAATTTAACCAGTTAGCTCAACATGTTCTCAGTGAAAGGCACTAAAACTAGTAACCACAAAACATTAGAGAAACATACAGAGCCAAACGAGTCCAAAAAACGAATTCAACCACATTTCTAAAGGACCAAAACAGAATTCAGTCCTTCTATCTTTAGAATTGCTTTGATGTGCAAGTAAATTATCATACAAATTCAATTATTGTGTACAGTGCATTCTTTTTTAAATAACATTATGAATAATATATGTGAAACTATAGTAAATATATTTAGATAATATTTAAAATTAAATAAATGTTTGCTTTTTCTTTATTATTCAGACTTCTATTTTAATATAGTATATAAAATATTACAAAATGTATTATTTATTTTTAAATAAAACTATATCATAGAAAAATATATCAATGTATATTGTCTACATAATGTATGCTTTTTAATTTATTCAGAATTCAATTTTATTATATAAAATATAACAAGTATATGTATTTATGAAATAATAAATATTTTATATTACAAACTGTAATATTGATTTTTAAATAATCTATATAATAGATGGTATATTATGCATACCATGTAAATCACTGTGTATAGTATATTCTTTTTATATATTAAAATATTACATATTAAAATTTAGTTTTAATATTTTATACATATAATAAAATCTAATATGTATTTATTACTTTATAATATAATATTATATAATTAAAATATACATGATTTATTTTCAAATAATCTATATTATAGATGGAATATCATGCAATGTATATATCATTATGAGTAATTATATATATATATATATATATATATATATATATATATTTACAAATACAAATAAAAACAGAATTCATATAAACTGTTGATAATATGTTATATATATTATATAAATATAAACATTATATGTATCTATTCTTATGTAAAAGGAAATACTACATAATGGCATAAAGTAAATAAATAAATGATCTAAATACCTATCTATACAATCTGCTGGCTTACTAACCTTAAAAACACAAAAAACAACACTTCTTGCATTGACAGACAGATGGCAGATATGTAGGATCACAATGCGTGTTACATGCGCTTTAGAGAAAGTAACTGCCGGAAATCATTAGACGCATGAGAAGCATGCGTGTCAGTCACGGGTCTGTACCTGACGGCCAACACTAACACAGCAAACACAGCGGCCCGAGAGAGCCCAAAACACAGCACACGACCGCAGCAGATGAAGATCAGCAGACAGGTGACGCTGAAGACCTGCTCGTGTTTCTGAATCCACACGAGCCAGAGGAGCCGTTTCAAACAGACCTGATGAGAAAAACATCACGCTGATCCAGAAGCAATGTTTACATGCTTGTGCGTAACTACGGCTGAGACGCCGATTTGGACGGTCCGTGGTTAGAAAGCGCCGGGAAAACAATTATCCGCTTATCACATATTTGCCTGACAGTCGAGTATTTATGAAAACTGCCTGCTTCATCTGCAAGAACAATGACAGATGTTAAAGAGTAAATCATGAGCTCTGCATCACTACAGAGAAATAGATTCATGCCATTCTACTGTTAAACACGGTGATAACGGACCTACGGTGGATTCTTTGTCACAGGATCAATATACATAACACTATATGCATGCTGGACTCAAGGAGAGTTAGTGAGGGAAAATAGAATTCATAAGAAATAAAACTAAATAAATAAACTAAATGAGTATAAATGCATTCATTAATAAAAAACATATATAAATAAATACAATTAAAAGTAAATTATTATAAACAAAAAGTAAAAATAAATAAAAAATAAATGTCAATTAAAAACATAAATAAGTAAAAGTGATTAAATGTAAACACAAAAAGTATATCTAAATCCATAATTAAATAAAAAATAAATAAATACATAATAGATAAATATGTAAACAACAACTATAGTTTTCCTTATAATAAGAAAAACAAACAGGTAAATACAAAAATTAATACAATGTATAAATTCATTCATTAAAATCAATGAATGAATGAACATACAAATAAAATATTAATTAAAATAGGTTAATATAAACATAAAATAAGTAATTAAATAAGTGAAATTATTGAATACATAAATACAACTAAATTAATAAACAAAAATAAGCAATAATAAATTAATAAATAAAAGTAAGTGAATAATTAATGTAAAGGAAAAATTAAAAAATAACCATATGTAAACAGAAAATAAGTATAAATGGACAAAAACAAAATAAAAAAATTCATAAATATGTAAAACAAATATTTTACTCATACCAATATTGTTTATATTTAAAAAAATAAGTAAAGAATACAGAACAAATTCATACATAAATGTATAAATAAATACAAATAGGTAAATAAATGTATAAAAATAAGTGAAATTATTGAATAAACTATAAAAAGTAAAAAATAAACCCATAGCATTAATCAATCAATTAATATAATAATGATAATATTATAAATATATTGTTTCTCTTTTTTCCTCCCCTCATGTCCTGCATTCATACAGTGAACATCACTCTGAAGTGTTTACAGTATTATAGTGAACATTGTAAATGCTACTGCTCCACAGTGATGGTGATGTACAGTAGGTCTTTCTCAAACTGTTATTATAGTGAACTGGATTGGGTAAATGGGATGTATTTAATAGCTACAGTACTCTGTACTCTGAAGTGTTTACAGTAACAGAGCAATGCTATGAACAGTGATGGAGTACAGTAGGTCTTTCTCAAACTGTTATTATAGTGAACTGGATTGGGTAAATGGGTGTATTTAATAGCTGATGAACCCTTAGCAGCAAACATCCCCTTCCACATAAATCAACGTCACATTTTTGCACAATGCTGGAGCTAAACAATAAATGTTGCATATCATATTTACAAATGTTGATAGTAGAACGTAATGTTTGTATTATACGTCTCCTAACAGTAAACACTATAGAAATTGCACAGCCAGGTTGACTGGGAACGACTGGAGCTGTGAGCGTTTCACATTCGTTTTCATTCAGAAGCCAGAAGCGCTGGAACTGTTGCTCGGCCGAGACGGCCTTAAGATCCAGCGGCTCACTTCAACAGCTACTCATCGTTTTAAATCAGAAAAGATGCAGGACTTCAGGAACCACGAGCCCTCACTGCTAACCTTAACATCATGATTATGTTTCAGCATCATAGTAGAGTTCACAAAAACACAAATACAGAGTGCATCTTGCATTAAAGTAATCTGATATGTACTGATATTTTCATAGAGCTTCTCTCCGAGGCTGCCTTTATTTGCTCAAAAATACAGTAAAAACTGAAAAAAACAGCCTTTTTCTATTTGAGTGTGTTTAAAAAATGCAATTTATTTCTGTGATGATAAAGCTGTATTTTCAGCATCATTACTTCAGTCTTCAATGTCACATGATCCTTCAGAAATCATAATAATATACTGATTTTTGATGAAAACGGTTTATATTTTTGTGGACTTTTTGTTCCTGGCATTTTTTTGACAAATAATATTTCAAAAGAACAGCATTTATTTTGAAACGGAAATCTTTGGTAATGTTATAAATGCCTTTACTGTCACGTTTGACTAATTTAATGCATAAAAGTTTTTTTTTAACTCGTACTTACCCCAAACTTTTAAATGCATCACAGTTTCCACAAAAATATGAAGCAGCACAACTGTTTTCAACACGGAGCCTAATCAGAAATGTTTTATAAGCAGCAAATCAGAATGATTTCTTAAGGATCACGTGACACCAAAGCCAGTGAGTAATGATGCTGAAAATTCAGCTTTGATTACAGAAATATATTACATTTTACAATATATTCAACTAGAAAACAGTTATTTTAAATTATAAAGTTTTTTTTTTTTTACAATTTGACCAGTTTTACTGTATATTTGATTAAATAAATGCAGCCAGACTTCTTTCAGAAACAATACAAACCTTTCATCTTTATATATATATATATATATATATATATAATAATGCTCAACATTACATATGGAAATAAACCCATAGCAAACACTTCATGGCACACCACAAGTCTGCTTTGTCTTTCATCACAAAACATCATCGTCCAACATCTTCTCTGGAGACGCTCATATCAAAAGGTCCCACACTGGGACGGTCTCAAATGATAAGAATTAGCATGTTAAACAGGATGAAAGTACTTTATCTGGATTTAATGACGCTTCTCCTATTATCTGCTGTGAATTATGGACTTCTTCCATTCTCCTGCTGAAGCGTACACTGGTGTAAGTGTAACCCACGGGACTAATATATACCCAGCGTACACGTTCCTTCTCCTGTGAAGCGTCAGTGAGCGTCTCCCACAAACCCCTGCAGTCACTCAGTCAGTGTTTTTTGCCCTCTCCATTCCAAAGCCTCTCTGATTTCACAAAAAAGCAGCAGAAGCCGAAATCGAGAAATCTGGCCTCTGTGTCCAGAAAATATTCCCTTTCCTGTTTCCTCTCGCTGCCAGGGACCGCACCGCGCCAACGCGGCCTGAAACTATGAGGAGTATTTTCAGCTCTGTAATTTGAAACACACACACACACACACACACACACACACACACACACACACACACACACACACACACACACACACTTGCACACGTCTCCTAAAGACCTGCACGACACCATGAGTTTCCTAATGAATGCAAACCGCAAAAGACCCGCAGAACGTGGCAGCAAAGCATGCTGGGAATGAAACTCCATCAAACCCGGTGACCCTTCAGAGGTTATGAATTATGTTCCAGATTCTAGCTCTGATGATAGCAGTTGATATTTAATACGGATTACCACAGAACATTCAGATTCATCCCTCAAATAAACAGTAACGCACGTACAAAGGAAGACAAGCGGCCAGGGTTTAAAAACAGAGACGCGAGGCTTGTATTTCTGTTAAAGCGCTTACATGAATCATTCAGTAAACGACTGTTTATTATTCGAGCTGTGAAGTGTCTAAATCGCTCTTTTAGCGGTGGGACTGATTCGATGGATGAACTACTGACTGCAGATATGGTGAAAACAGATGCTGTGCGGATAGTTTTGTCAAGTCCCTTGCTGGAATCCTTAAAGGAAAATGATCAGGTTATTAGGTTTACAGAGTCATGAAGATACAAATTCTACGGGACTTTGCTGTTATGGCTATAGGTGCAATATAGAGCGTCATTTTACCACTCTATGAGCATAACTGTCATTGTGATTTTAGAGATATTAAATAAAATCAAAAAAGTTTACTTATTTACTATGTAAAATTTCATAAAAATAAATAAATAATTATGATTTTCACTTTGAATAATAGTTTAAATAAAAAAATATGATCAAATAAAAAAATGTATTAATTAAAAAGTAAATACATATTGTGACATTTGACAAATGTATTAATGGATAAATAAATAATAACGGCTACTTATTATTATGAATTATTAAATTAATTACATCTCGCATACATCTTAAATAAAATACAGAAGAATTGCAATTAAAAAAATTAACATTGATTTTGAAATATCGTGTTATATTGTGGTCTCTGACAAATATATTAATAAAATAAATACAATAAAAAATAAATAAAATTTTTATTTATACTTAAATTACATCTAAAATAAATATTAAATTAAAACATTAAAATTTAAATTAGAATTACTTAATTATTAATAAACATTGTGATTTTGATATATTGTGCTATATTGTAATATTTGTCAAATATATTAATAAAATAAATCAAATAAAAACTAAATAAAATGTTTATGATTAAATTACATCTAAAATAAAAATCTTTACTTTTGTGATTTTGATCAATTGTGCTTTATTCTGATATTAATTTGACAAATATATTGATACAATTATTAAACAAAATTCATAAAATAAAATAAATAATGAAATACATGTGTAAATACTTATGATTTCACCTTTATTAATAGTTTCAATCTAAAATATTAATATATTGAAATAAAAAATAAATAAATGACTTTTTTCAAATGAATAAATTAATATTTTGAAAAATGAATATTTATATATAAAATAAAAATAATGTCATTATTTAAAAAAACAAACAAACAAACAATAAATACAATATTTGGAAAACATGGGGGCTTACAATAAAGAATAATATCAATATTTTCTCTATAAATAATGTCAAATATGTTGTTGAAATAGTTTGTATCTTGTTTATGATACCTTGTATTAAATCTAAAACATAAACATAACTAAAAATGGATAGCTGCATCTCACGGTGATGAGGAGGTTAGGGATGCACCAAACCACAAACCAGAGTCTAAAAACAAAACCTAGTCTGAGCTTGGAGCGGTTTGGTGCGAGTGAGGCCCCTAAATATGCATTTATCATCAAAAAATCAAGACCCAGCAGGAAATCTCAAAGCGAGCGGCTCTGGAAACCACCGCTTGGAGCACAGTCGCTCGTGCCAGCCACCTAAATACAGCCGTGTGCTCGAGCGTGCGCGAGTGCTGATTACAGATCGCACTCGTGCCGTCCAAAAGAGCAAATTACACAGTTTCCTAAATACCACGTACAATTAACCTCTATTTTTACCCCACCTGTCTAAATCAGAGGATCTGTCGAAGAACGGCGGTCGCTGCATAACCGGACGGTTTTCATCACCCGGCGCACGAAAGGGGCTTGTTTTAGGGGCTCTGCGATGACCAACGGCTGCTTTGGGCTTGAGCTGGAGTCTATAAACAACCCGGCAGTGTTCAGACGCATCTCGGTTTACATGTCGGGAGTCTGTGTCAGTAAAGGAGCGTGGCTGTGGCGTTTCACGGTTTTGTGAGTAAACAGAGGCCCGTCAAACTGTGTGTTTTGTTAGGGTTGGCCCGTGACGGCTCATTAAAGGCGCTGGAGTGAATGTGATGCTAATGGTGGCGGTGGAGCACACGCCGCTCTTGCGGTGCCAGCTGGATGTGGTCAGAAAACAAGCCGCTCTGTCAGGAATCAGACTCAGTGTAAGAGGCTGGAGGGTCGAGGTCGAGAGAGAGAGAGAGAGAGTGCAAAGAGATGCTAAGCCAGACTTCTCATCTCACATATTTGCAGTTTCAGATCCCTGAGATAATTTTTTTTACCCAGAATCCTTCACTCACAGGAGGAAAAAAAGTACAAAAGCTATCACTAGCAGTACCCTACAAATAGGTAGGCCTACCATTTAGTACTAATATGTGCATTATAGGTACTAAAATGTACCTTTGAGGTACTTAGATGCACCTAAATGATGTACAAAGACGTACCTTTTGAAAAGGTACCACTAGGTTTTTTTTTGTGCAAAAGTTGTTTTAAAAGATCTTGAGTTAACTTTATTTTACTGATTTTAATATTCCCCTTTAGAGAATATCTTTAATTTTAATCATAAATCTAACAAAGTGTTGTCAGGTTTATGCTCGAAATAAGACATTGTTTTTTGAAAATTAAAGAACAATCCTGAAAGGGGAAAATTTTAATTCTTTAAAAGAATAACTTTAAAAACAAACTCTTCAAGAAAATGTGAAAATTTTATAATAACAAATAATAAAATGTGATTTTTGCTTGTTTAATTATTTAGAAAGAAACAATTAATTAATTAATAGGGAATTAAAGGAAAAATTTAAATTCTGTCACCATTGTATCTTAAAAATCAATGTTCTTCATTAAAATGGAAAAAATATGATAAAAATGTAATTGTGATTTTTACTTGATTATTTAAATAAAATGAATTAAAGAAATGTAAATTGTTGCTTGATTAAGTATTTAAATAAAATGAATGAATGAATGAACAAATGAATGAATAATTGGTGTTTTAAAATTATTTGAAAAGATTTTGAATTATTTACAAAGTATAAATGCATGTAGTGATCCAGCAATCAAAAATGCATAAAGTGGGTTGGATTTTCAAAAGTGCATCTAAAGTCGTCTTCGGTCAACAGATGCATGTAAAAGTACAAAGTCTTGCAACTTCTGCTTACAAGCAATTATTTGAAATCAATATAGCTGCATTGTCTTTAATGTAGGGCTGTGCGATATGACGATATATATCGGATGGACGAAATAAAAAGTCTATCGTTTCATATTATGTTCTATCGTTTATTTCGTGGTGTCGCAAAATACATTGTTTACGGTAATACTTTTTCATAATTTGAGTGACTGCGATCTTTATACGCCGCCCACCACGGGGCGTGATGGGGAGACAGAAGCAGCCAGGACAAAACCAGGAGCTCGTTCCTAAACGAGGGACTACATCTGTAGCATGGTCACGCGTTTTTAAGCACTGCAGTTTTAAAACAACCGATTTTAAGCCGTTGAAACTCAAACAACAGACCTATATGCGTGCGCCGTCTCTTTCTGTGTGAGAGGAGCGCGCTTTTTCTTTTTTGACGACTTTGAACAATTACATAAACACACTTATATGCGTCAGAATCCCCGTCTTTGCAAGTATCCTCATAAACACAGCGATTTAGGTCTTAATAAAGAGTAAACAGCAGAAAGAGAAAACGCATATGTAACAGTAACTTAGCTATATTGGATCCGGACTTCGGTCTTAAAGGGGAAGCTGTCCAATATTCGTTCTGTCTGCCATTCATGTAATAATAATAATACTTATTAAGCTCAGATGAGCTTTATTTGTCACATACACAATTATACAGAGTATAACCAGCAGTGAAATGTGTTCTCTGCATTTAACCCATCCAAGTGCACACACACTTGGAGCAGTGGGCAGCCGACAGCGCCCGGGGAGCAGTTTGGGGGTTCGGTGCCTTGCTCAAGGGTCTCACCTCAGTCGTGGACAATTCCTGCGGAGCCGAGATTCGAACCCACAACCTCGGTTTACAAGTCCGACGCTCTATCCATTAGGCCACGACTGCCCCCCTAATCAATCTAGGTTAATCATAGCACACTGCTAGAACATCTCTCACTGCTCGACTAAATCACTTTTGTAACTTTAATGAGAATAAATAAAACAATAATAATAATAATGATATATTTATAATATGTATAGAATCTATACATAATACACGTGTTAATTATATCTATCATAGATATATATATATAATTAACACAGTGAAGACTAATTAATTTACACAATGCATGTAGCATTTCTTATTTATTGTAGTTTTTTGTCCTATTGCTTGCAATTAGTTTCTTATCCTTATTTCATCACTGACTGTTTATTTATCTTCAGTGAGGATGAGTTTCTCTCTCTCTCTTTAGGCTTGTATTAGTTTGATATTGACATTGGTGACAAGGATTATGAAAATTCTATGGAATCAAAGATTTTAATATAATAAAAACCTTTTTAAAAGAAAAAAAAAATCACTATATCGTGATATATATTGTTATCGTGATATAAAATTGGTAATATCGTGATATAAGATTTTGGTCATATCGCCCACCCCTACTTTAATGCATCCTAACCTTTTGGGAAAGCCCACAAACAAAGACTTCCAGGTTTGACTACCATTAAAATGCCTCAACACATATCATACACACTACGTTCATCCAAACCAACTGAGCTTGAGATCAATGACAAGAGAAGACAGAGGCGTAGAGGAAACACTCTGAACAGGACACGCATCAGAAACTCAAATCTGACAACACACCTGAGAAGAGCCGACAGTAAAGACTGGGAAACATCCAGCAGAAGACCACGCCAGATCCAGACGTGTCAGAGCTGCCGCTGTTTGCTCAGAGAGCAGCGTGGGTAATATCTAATCCAGCTGAGGACTGTGGGAATGTTTGGTCTGATCTGACCCCAACTTCCTCGTTCCTGCAGAAATGGCTGGGGCTCTCAAACAGACGCTGGACAGGTTTCGACAGTCACGTTCACACGGGCATCGTACTGTATTGTTTCCCAGGGTTCAGCGGTTTCCCACCGGCTCACGAGAAACAACAGAACAGAGTGAATGAATGAATCAATCAACCAATCAGAACGAGCTGCTGAAAAACAGCCTGATCTGATTGGCTAAAGATAGAACATGAAACCCGAGAGGTGAATAGAGTGTAACATATCAAGTTACACTGTTCCAACGTGATTGTTTGTTTTAATAAATTAACACTTTTATTCAGCAAGAATGCATTAAATTGATCAAAAATGACAGTAAAGACATTTATAATGTTACAAGAGATTTCTATTTAAAATCAGTGCCGTTCTTTCCATTAATCAATCTTGAATAAAAGATGTATAACGGTTTCCACAAAAATGATGAAGCAGCAAAACTGTTTTCAACACTGATAATAATCTGAAATGTTTCTTGAGCAGCAAATCAGCATATTATTATGATTTCTGAAGGATCATGTGACACTGAAGAAAATTCACAGCAATTGCATCATATCAATAATTTACAGTTTAATATATATATCCAAATAGAAAACAGTTATTTTACATTGTAATAATATTTCACAATATTATTTTATATAATATTAATGTTAATATTTTTGATCAAATAAACGCAGGCTTAGTGAGCAGAAGAGACTTCTTTCAAAAACATTTACAAAAATCGTACCAACCCCAAAACTTTCAATGGTGCGGTACACTTATTCACATTCTCCTCAAGTCAATATTTATATATTTTTTCCTAGTTATGCTCAGCTCTGAATATAATAATATAAAGTAACAATCACTAGAAACCACTCATTGTAAGCGCCATTCCAATAAAATGATTTTTTAGAAATCCAGCACATCAAGAAGGACAGAAAAGCTTGTGGAAATTCACGGATCAAAAGGTTTGGGGACTTTTTTTCAGCTCTCTCCACACAGTGGTGCAAAACTTCATTTAAACAAAGACAAAAGTAACTTTTGATGTAAAACATTTTCATGCAAGTATAGCAAAAAAAAAAGAAACTAACCTAAATGAAACGGAGCAGTTAGAAACAAAATTATATACAAAAATCACTAGACGTCATCAAGATCCCTAACCAGTGTGTTTGTGCTGATGTTTCAGTACAGCAGATAAAATGGGAATAAAAACACTAATCATTAGAGCAGAAGCAGGTGAGAGTTTAACAGATGTCTGAACGTTACCTGAACCGCTGACGGCTGGGCCCGAGGGTCGAAGAGACGCAGCTTCTTGTCCTGAGGAAACAAAAACAGAACAATATTATACTAGCATGAGAAACAGAAGCACAAAGAAAGACTTTTTTATTATTAATAATACAGCAACATTAGAGAGGAATGATGGGGGGGGGGGGTTAGCAAGTTTTCTAATATTTGCCTGTATAAGAAAAAATAGCATGGTTATGTATTTAAAAACTTCTATATCTACTCTCTAGATTTCATCATGCCACAATCCCTATAATGCTGCATTAAACTGGTCCAAAACCTTTAATATAACACTTTAATGATTGCAAAATTATTGATTATGATTTTGTTTTGAAGGCCTTCGATTATTATATGGTAAAAATGGCTTAATGTGGCATTTTTTTGTATTTGAGTGTCAACCCCAGGTTAAAATATGTATTGTGATAATACATGTATATGTATATATTGCATGTATATATATTTACGAAAATATGTTAAGTTTATACATTTTACATTTTTATATATAATATCAATTATTTAAATAAATATATACAAGGAAATACATGGAAATATTTTCTAAATATAAACTGTATGTGTGTGAGAGTATTTATATATAAATAAATATAAATTTCTTATGAAAAAAAAATATTTTGGATACGATTAATCGTTTGACAGCACTATTATTAATATTTAAAAAACAAGGCTGCACTGAGGAATGTTATTTCAAAAAGTCAGTTTTCTAAGTTAGAAACTAAGTTAAAAATTATTTATTAACATTTTCAAAATATGAGTAATATGGGCTGGACCCCTCACATCCAAGTCATCCCCTTGTTGAACTTTTGCCATCTGGCCGCCACAATTACCAGGACAGCCAGGCACAAGAACAGCTGTATATATAAAATACCAAAATTAGTCTACTATAAATATTCTACAAGTATACATATTTATTTCCTAACAGTAAACTGAATTATATCATGCATCTACATTTACGAACAAGACTGCTCTCTAACATCATCGCGATACTGCTGCATCAAATCTTATTATAACCCTTTTTAATGACTGTAATGTGACTCTTTAAGCGTCCGCTGTGAAGGATTATTATGATTCGGTAGAAATGGCTTCATGTGGTATTTGTTACGAGTCTGTCAACAGAACTGGCAGCGTAAATCCTGCTGCAGACTGAACTCGCCGTCAAAATCAGTTCAGTCAATCAGTGACCATCAGACGACCCCGTCACTCTCAAACACAGCCAATCAGGACGGAGAGAGGAAACAAGCACTAATGGGAACAGGCTGCGACACAACAGATCCGTAATGAAGAGCAGAGACTGACACGTTCTCTCACACACCGCATCGAAGCAGATAAGAGCCAGAAAATACACAGTCAATGAGTTAAATACTCCATTTCTAATCGGGAATAACAATTATTGTGATTATTGATGAATATCAGTTCAAGATGCACCCCATCCACATGCTATTTCAATATATATATACTATAACTACACAGTATATCAGCTAATGTATCCCATTAAAAACACTGCAGTAAGCCAGGTCTCTTCTAAACACAGTGCACTTTTAGTCTGTTATTGTGCCAGTCACAAAAACACCCCTGAGAGTTGCTGATTTATGATCTGTCAAACTCAGTCCTAATTCATGCTGTTTATAGGTTGACGCTCTCAGCCAGGCACACAATGCCCTCGGCTGAGATCAAGAGTCCAGTGTGAACATGTCACTGAGACAGTGCAGGACAGACGCACTGATGATCCCAGAGCAGCGGCTGAGATCACAGTCAGTGTGAACACACAGCAGAGTCTGTGCGGCTTTAAACAGAGAGGAGGCTTTTATTACACGTCTGACCCTGACGCCCATCACAGAGAGACCCAACGCAATCAAACACACACACACACTCAATCGCGCGCGCACATGCGAGGAGGCAACAGCTGTTTAATCAGTGTGTGTTGTTTCAGCTCACATTCATTTAATTAAGCTTCATTCCTGCTAAAGTAAACATCCTACAATCCTCTTTGCTGCCAACAAACTGTGAACGGCAGCCCTTGTCGCTATAGTACTCTAAAACACTTCAATACTTTAAAGTGCCCCTATTATGGGTTATGAAAAGTTCATATTTTGGTTTTGGGAATCCCCCAACAACAGGTTGACATGCAAGCAAGGTCAAAAAACACTTTCATTGTCTTATAATATGCATTTATTTTTACCTTATTTGCTCAACGACTAACAAACGATTCATTTTTCCAAACCCCTCCTTTGCGCAACGCTAATCTGCTGTGATTGGTCTCATTTTAACTTCATCACGCCAGTAATGCCTGATAAAGCAGTGTTTGTGAGCGCAGTGCTGCGTGGTGTACAGCGTTACCGGGGAAACATCCATCTTTACAAAAAGCAGCACCTAGTGGCCAAGAATGAATTTGCCTTTTCATTCAGACCAACACGAAAAGATCAACAAGTGGGCGGCAATATGCTAGTGTTTCATGTTGATGTCAACAAGAAACGGCTTGGGATTCGTTTTAAAAACGACTCGTTTCAATGATTCAGAGTCGACTCTTTCTTTTGAGACACAATAGCTTTATAAACGGTGCACTTGTAGATTTTTATTAACTTTGCAGGATGTTTTCATTCACTTAGAGCTGTGTTACACACTGCATGAAAGGTCATTTTCAAAAATCCATAATAGGGGCACTTGAATGAATTAGTAATATAATCTCCCAGTAGTTTGTTTAAATGTTAGAAACTTCACTAAAACTGTTCACTACTGGTCAAGCAAACAAGAAGAAAAATGGGCATTTTCTACACTGTCCGGTCATGAGGTCTTATATTCTTTGGGGTTTTAGGGTGGAATATAGCTTAGTATTATATATAATGTACACTCCGTTTACAGTCCATTTCAATCTAAATAAAAATATAAAATATAAAAATCAATATACAGTACTGAATAGTATATATGGGTCAAAGACAACTCGTCCCATTTTGGCATCCGCATCAAATAAAATTGACCAAAGCAATTTTACATACAAAAAAAAAACATAATAAATGCAAGTCAAGTGTCTGCTTTGATGTAAAAATATTTTTTTAAATATACAAATAAGTTGAAGATATTTTAATGGACTCATAAAGAATATATATGAATATAAATAAAACATTTAGTTTTTAAAAATACATCACTTAAAATTACTTAAATTAATGTGCAGTTTAAAATATATAAATGTTATTAAATTTAATATAAAAATATATAATATTTGAAATAATATTATTAAAATATTTTTAAATGTATACAATTTCCTCAAACTAATCCTAAAATTCGTCATCTGTTACATTTTTTATTTATTTACTTGAGTTAACCTTTTTCTTCTTCTCCAGCTCGTTAATACTTAGCAGTTTATTCATAAATGAACCTTATATATTAGCAATAGTAATAATGATGCTTCACTTACAGACTGTTTTAAACGTGGGGATCTAGTGAAAGTGTCTACTAGTTGCAAAGAAAATAAACAGAAAAAAATTAGCAAAAATAAAAAAGCTTAAAAATAAATGTTATACTACAGTATGTACATTCAAAAACACACGAACGCACAATCAGTCACATACCCGCAGTCACAAGCCCATAAATCAACACCTGTTTAAATGCTTTGATCGTGTTTTAATCATAACCGTCCACCGAGTCGCTGTGGATGAAAGCGTCTGCGTTCATGTGGCGAGTGCTTGGTGTTGTAAAATATGCGAGTCCATGCCTCCAAACGCGGCCTGTCACAAGCCGCGCTCTCCTCTTCTCCTGTTCACCTAAAGGGGGTGAACAGCTGCAATTGAACGCACATGTTGGCGGCGCTGCTGGTTTGCTTTAATAAGGTGGATCTGGGGAGACTGAAGGGTCTATTCGCTTAAATTACAGCTCGACTCGACTGAGACCACAACCTCTGAACTCAGTCTGTGATCCCGTCTCACATTTCCCACTTTGCCCTGTTTTTGTTTTTCTCTCTTGATATTTTAGGATGAATTCTAGTCCACTATTAAACTGTCATGATTATTCTTAACGTCTGCATGAAATCAAAATTGACTTCAGGACAGGTACATCTCAAAGAATTTGAATATGGTGAAAAAGTTCATTTTTTCTTGTAACTTATTTAAAAAAGTGAAACGTTCATATATTTTAGATTCATTACATGGTAAAGTAAAACACTTCAAAAGTTTTAAATTTTGATGATAAGAGCTTACAGCTAATGAAAGTCAAAAATCAGTATCTCAAAATATTAGAATATTTGCAATTGAGTTTCAATAAATGACCATCCATACAGAATAAATTCTGGGTATCTCTTATTCTTTGAAACCACAATAATGGGGGACACTGCTGACTTTGCAATGATCCAGAAGACGATCATTGACACCCTCCACAAAGAGAGTAAGTCACAGAGGGTCGTTACTGAAAGGGGTGGCTGTTCAAGGAGTGCTGTATCAAAGCATATTAAATGCAAAGTTGACTGGAAGGAAGAAATTGGGTAGGAAAAGGTGCACAAGCAACAGGGATGACCGCAAGCTTGAGAATACTGTCAAGCAAAGCCGATTCAAACACTTGGGAGAGCTTCACAAGGAGTGAACTGAAGCTGGAGTCAGTGCATCAAGAGTCACCACGCTCAGACATCTTCAGGAAAAGAGCTACCAAGCCACTTCTGAAACAGAAACATCGTCAGATGCATCTTACCTGGGCTAAGGAGAAAAAGAACTGGACTGTTGCTCAGTGGTCCAAAGTCCTCTTTTCAGATGAAAGTAAATTTTGGATTTTGGAAATCAAGGTCCCAGAGTCTGGAGAGGCACAGAATCCATGTTGCTTGAAGTCCAGTGTGAAGTTTCCACAGTCAGTGTGATTTGGGCTGCCATGTCATCTGCTGGTGTTGGTCCACTGTGTTTTCTGAAGTCCACAGTCAACGCAGTCATCTACCAGGAAATTTTAGAGCACTTCATGCTTCCTTCTGCTGACAAGCTTCATGGAGATGCAGATTTCATTTTACAGCAGGAGTTGGCACCTGTTTCACTCTATGTGTAATGAATCTATATAATATATGGGTTTCACTTTCTGAAATGAGTAACAAAAAAATATTGACCTTTTTCATGATATTCAATTTTTTTTTAGATGTACCTGTATATTTATGTTGTTAGCGCACATTGCTATTTTTGTGGTGAACAATTCATTCATGCAAGTCAATCCACAAAAATAAAGGTATTTGCCTTCATAATCTTTAATCCAAATCTGAAAATGCTCCTCCCCTCTAAAATAATGGGCCTTCTCTGATGACATCAGTTTGACGGCATGGGCATGAGCGTGACATCCTTAACCACGCCCCTCCAACTGTCAGTCTTCATTTCTGAATGAATTCATTCAATCAATTTGCAGTAGAAAAACAAGCCATGCCCTCTATTTTCCTCATTCAGTATTCGGTTTCTCTTGGAAGTACGTCACAATATGGAAGTAAAAACGGTCGCAAACTTCCAGTTCAAGCGGACTTTAATGGTCCCCTGAAGTTCTTTGAAACACGCGGCGTTATTCTATGTGTTGACGTCATTTTAACTGAATCAAGAAGACAGGGCGGGACATATCAAGCAGCCTCGCCCCCTTTTAAACTAGCCAATAGCGTTCGTTTATATCACAGCTTGGGCTAAAGTCGTTCAGAGCCGTTGAGCTCCGTAAAGCCACATTTGACAGGGTATGACAGCCACAATCTCATCCATATTGCTATAAAATATAGCATTCTGTGTAGAATTCAAATTAGTCCGATACGTTTTTGTGGTCTGCGCCGACTCGCGCTTGTGAGCTACTCCATGCTATCTTGTCTCTGGACCGGAGCAGAGCGAAACCAGACTTCTTTCACCCCAATGTAAAGCATATTTACACTGTCTGAATTGTTACCTGTCCCCTATATAGTGCACTACGTGCCATTCACTGTACAGAAAATACTAATTCTGTGAACAAGTGACCTCTTTCAGCTGCAGCTTCAGCGTCTATTTATAGTGTAGGGGGCGGGAGCTTCGGATTCAAGAGAGCATTTGATTGGACAGAAAGTTTGATGAGAAGATGAAGTACGACGTGAAGTACTGCGAGTTGTTTGTGGACGTGACAAACTGCAAGCTTTGAATGGTTATATCTTCTAAATGCTAATTTTGTCACTGTTTTGGAGCACACTGGCTAATAACCTTAAGACTAACATATCGATACTAACACCCAAAAAACTTCAATCTTGATTTCATGGGACCTTTAACAGTTTAATAAATAAATAAAGACTTTATATAATTTTTTTTAAATACATACATTATTTAAAACATTATATATAAATATAATATAAAAATATAAACTAAATTAATAAAAATGTTTAATATAAATACAAATACAAATTTTAGAAATTAACATTCAAATATTTGAATTGAAGCATAAATTATAAAATAATAATATATAAAAAGTATAAATAATTTTAATTGCATAAATATATTATGCCAATATGAAACGGCCTCAATAAAATAAATCCTAAATATATATATATAATTAGCTGATGGAAAAGCTCTGCAGCTCTGTTATTATTTCTTTATGGATGGCTAATATTATCAAACATTCCAAATAAAAATTTAAATTAATATAAAATATTGATTATAAGTTTACAATATAAATAATAAAAATACATAAAATAAAATACATGAATTAAGGGTCAAGAAAAAAATAATATAAAACATAAATAAGAAACATTTTAAAATACATTTCATTAATAAATAGATAAAAATAAACGAAATTCCTGTAAATAAAGATTTGTAAATTAATTAGTCATTAAAAAGTTCTCTCCATCATTTAAATGAAGCCCTGGCTAGCAGACGGATGTGTGTTTTTCATATTAGGTAGATGTGGCGATTATGTTGTATAAATAACTTTAATAATGTAAAACGAGATTAATTATTCTTATAAGGTTATACGTTAATTTTGTCAGTCTTAATTTATCTTAATATCTATCAATCAACGGATCTTTATAAAATATATTCTGAAGCAATTTGACACATTTGATGAGTATATAAGTTTAAATATTTTACTTTTAAAACATATAAATTAAGTTAAAATAATTGAATACATTTCGATGAAAATATAAAAAATATATAAATTATTAATATTACATCAATTTATAATATTTTTAAAACATTGTATATTATTACATTATGTTTAACTTTAGAAATATGTAAATATAAGTTCAAATAATTTAAATTAATATAATATAAAAACCTTAATTATTACTTTTTATATTATACATTTTAAAATATTTATATTAATTTATTATACTTTTTATAATATGACTGCAGTATCAATTTGAAGAGGAAAATAACATCATCAAATTGACTTTTCCATCTAAACGGAGTCCAGTACGTTTCCCTCCAGTTGACTTAACATAAGCTCAATCAAAACACTGCTCCTGCCAAACAAACCTGTGTCCAAGTATAGAAACTCTTCTGCCGTGCGGTTTAACGTTTCAGATGAGTCACAGACGTGTGTCATACTGACACGCTTGGCCACAGCGAGACTTTGTCCTGCATAATGAAATAACAGCTGATGTGCAATTAACATCAAGCAAACCACTGAAGGGCAGAGTTTCAGTAATCAACATCCTCAAATCAGATGTACTGACAGAATCCTGTCAGACTGATGAAGGACGTGATAATGTGTGTTTCTCTAATAAAACCAATCAGTGTAATGATCCGCATGATGGGAGAACTCACGCTCTGGCGACATCTACTGGAACGAATGTGCTGCTGTCTGAGGCGGAAAAACACTTCCAGAAAACAACAGCTCTGATGTTCACTGCCATCAAATCAGTTCAAGTGTGTTGTGATCTGGGATTATGTTGTATGCAAATGCACTGTTAAAAATACAGCTGAATCAGTGTTGTTACTGTTAACTAAACTAAAACTGCTAAATGTTCTCGTTTTGAAAAAAGCTTAAATAAAATAAAAAAATACACCAAAAAAATACAAATGTTACCTGAACAACTGCATAAATAAATAAAGCCACCATGACTAAACATGAAATAAAAACTAAATAGAAATATTACAAATATTCCAAAAAAAACACATAATTACTAAAACTTCCCAACTAAAATGTATATAATCTGAATAAATAAAATAAATGCATGTTAATTTAAAATATCAATAAACAAAATTAAAATAAATAAATTCCAGGATTATTATAGCTATAAATATAAGCTGAAATAATAAAACTAAAAAGTCAAAATAAAATAATAATAATAATGTTTTTTAAATGAAAAAATTTACTGAAAAATAATAATACAAAAATACACTAATTTGATCTCATCTATTATTTCTTTGCCAATGCAACATCTCCCTTTCATTTAGTTTAACTTGATGTACTTAAACAACTAAAACATTAAATAAAATAAAAAAAACATTAAAAACTAGAAGAAAAAGAAAATTACTAAACCTTTCAAATAAAATTATAAAAATAATTGAAAAATGTAATTAAAAATATTCATGAAAACTATAACAGCATCTCAATATCACTAAAATAATACTATAATAATAAATTATTTATATTCTAAATATTCACAATATTATAAAACAGGCCACTTTTGACATCAGAAACGTCTCCATTTATAAATGAATAAGCCTACTTACTTATACAGCTATTTTGCAATGCTAACTTCACACAATTACAGCTGCATTTGAGCTTTTTCCATTTTGCATTGATTTTTCCTGCTGTCTGTCTCCGAGCCATCAGAACAGACGTGTGACCCATTTTTAAAACCGTAACTAGAAGAGCCGGTGCTGTAGAGAGCGGTTACCTTGCAGGATGAAGCCAGCAGAGATCCGTCTTCCTTCCAGGCCAAACCCTGCAGCTGATCCTCATGCTGCTCCAGTACTGAACACACACACACACACACATCAACATTTAATGCAAGTTCACAAACTCTCAGACAGATTATCGGTGAGGACACACACAGAAAAGCATGAGAGTGCTGGGAATCTGAGCACAACACACGTGTGTATGTCAGTAAGTCTGCTGGTGCAAACAATGCACTGGGAAAAGCTGCTGTGACACCAAACACATCTCAGAGAGCTGATGAGGGGAAACGTTAAATTACATTAGAAACCTTGCCTTGGCAACTATCTGAAATACAAGAAGCAAAAAAACAGATTGAAATAAAAATATATTTAAAAAAACATGTAAAATTACTATAACAAACAAAACGACAAAAGAAAACTGAAAATATAAAAAGAGCAAATTGCCAATGCAACATTTCTCAGTGATCCAGTTATGTAATATATAAATATTATACATATATAAAATAAAAATGTTTTATATATGAATATCAAACTAATAATAAATATAAAAAAGAATGAATAACAATAAACATATATAAAATAATAAATAAATCTCAAATGAAAAATACAAATAAACAAATAAAACTACAAATTAAAATACATTTTAATTAATTAACTGATTGATTGATTAGTAGTATGCAAATAATACTAAAGCAACACTGGTAGTTTATTGGTTTTATTTATTCTATTTAATTAGTCTGTTTTACCAAAACTATAAGAACATTAGAGAAATCTAAAAATTCTATGGTTATTATAGTTAATTAAATAAAATAAAAATGTATACACACAAAAAAACTTTACTTGAAATAAAATAAATGTTGACTGAACATAAAAAAAAAAAAAAAAAAAAGTAAAAAAAAAATAGCAGAATGTTATTTCAGCTATTTGGCAATGTAACATTCCTCCTGTTCTCAGAGATCCAGTTATGTGGCGCTGGATTGGTTTTGTTTGAGGTGACTGGTGTACAATGACAGACAGAGTGAATGAGCCACGGCTAGCAGGAACTCAAGCGCATGAGAGCAGATGAAGGCAGACAGTGATGTGAGATGAGCGCTCGAGCAGGCCAGCAGCCATCATGGGGCCCCGGGGCCATGCGGCCCAAAGCTCTGAGGGGCTCCTGAGCTCAAACATTTACCTCAGCCGCTCCACGCCAGACCCCAGAGGACCGTAACAAACACAGCCCTGCCCTGGAAACCACCAGAGGCCCGCAGATCAAACCAAACAGTGAAAAACACAGAGACAAAACAAACAAAACACACAGCAGAGACAAAAATGCAGCAGACAAAACCCTCATGAACTGCCTTATTCAGACGCCAATTACAACATTTAACCCGCCTGGACTCTGGGTTTTCTTATTCTTCCTGAGAGTTCATTAAGTCAAAAACAAATAAAAATCTAATTGATTTTTAGTCTTTGTCTTTGAAAACCTGCTTGGATGTGAATTAACAACACAATCTCGTTGCCTGTTAATAACAGCAAGTAATTTGGCTCATATTTGTGGAAAATCAATTCAGCTAAATTAAAGACAGACAGACAGACAGACAGACAGACAGAGATAGACAGACAGACAGACAGACAGAGACAGACAGACAGACAGACAGATATACAGACAGACAGACAGAACAATTCAGAAATTAGAGACAGACAGACAGACACAGACAGAGACAGACAGGATAATTTGGCAATTGTGGAAAAAATTGTAAATAAATAAATAATGAATAAGTAAATAAATAAACATGAATTTTAAAACACAATAAAATAAAACAAAACAAACAAACATAACAGTCAGTTAACTCATGAAAAATAATTAGCGTCTGAATAGGGCTTAAGTGAACACTTAAAGTAAAGTAATTGAAGACGAGATTGAATCTGATGTGATGGCTGTAGGTATGATGCAGAAGGTGTGTGTTTACCTGTCAGAGCGGTGTCCCGCGAGACGTCCCACACCTGGACACCCCTCGCAGACGCCACGGCGAGCAGCCCTGAGGCCGCGGGGTGGAAGAGGACGATCTCCAGACGGCCGTCTGCGGCGCTCAGAGTCACCTCCGCGTTACTGGGCTGCTCCTGATCCGGATCACACACGCGCCACAGCTTCACCTGAACCGACACAGAGAGACGTGACCGAACACTGCACTGGGCCAGATCCTAAATAAATCCACTAAATCTACTAATACTTTAAATCACATGACATCCAAATTCACCCCATTTACAGTTTTTAAAAATGTCCCTGGCGCTCAATTCATCAATGTGTACTACTACTTAAAAAAAATAAAAAATTGTATAAAAAAAACAAGAAAATGTATTTTCCTTCTGCTGATGAATTCAAAGCCATGCTAAAATAATATTATATATATGTATAAAACAATAATAATATTACAGCCTACTTTTTAAGATCCAGTTAAAATAAATAAAATCAAGTCCCACCTACATTTGATTTGATTTCACTTAATATTGTTTCATTCAGAAATGCATCCCATTACAAAGAAAGACAGACAGACAGACAGACAGACAGAGAAATGGAAAGAGAAAATAGGAAGAGAGAAAATAAAAGAAAGGAAGGAAGGAGCAAGAAAGAAACATTAGATCTTTAAGAAGTCAGTCATTTGAATGTGTTTTCTGCTGTCAGAAGTGCTGATACCAATAATACAGCAGCAATAATCAACTGGAGTAACAATACATGTTAGCAGAGAGCGTGGTTACCCTGGGAAACGTCCCACATGGTGTGAGACAAACGCTGGAGCAGATGTCAGGTGGAGGCCAGGGGTCTCATTTATAAAACTCTCCGTAGATTTCATCTTAAAAGAGTACGTAGTCACAAAAGCTCGATTTTGCGTATGCTCAAAAGTTTGCCGGAACCTGTGCAAAAATCCCTTTATAAATTGTGCATACGTCTCCACCCCGACTCCTCCCAGAAATCACCATATATGGAGCTCACAACGCCTAGTTTTACTATGCATAACCTCATCTGCATATCATTTCCATGCATATTCCCATCCGCGTGACACCATGTTGAACACCGTCAAAGGTCCAAGACATTAAGGAAATATGAGATATGGACGATAAATGCCATTTGTGCCAAACGTTATTTTTTTTGCTATAAGTCATCCACTATGCTTGTTATGTTTTAGAATAAATATATCAAAATATTAATTAAAAACAAAACTGTTTATAATAGTTATCGAATAAATATTTTTGAATCCATTTTTAAAGTTATAAGAATAAAGGATCTCAACATGGCTTTTTTAGTTAGGTCTATATTTATTGCAAACATAGCATGCCACAGGAAAAGTAATGAAGCGCATCCACTACAAATATGTCTAAATAGCCTAATTTTCGTTTAACTTCTGCACAATGACTATGTAATTTCAGTGCTTATTTACATTATGAGAGTGGAATATTTAATGTAAATGTGTATATCGACATGAAAACGGAGTTTAAAATTGTTGTTTACTTCATTCATTTTCTCACTCCTGGAAAAAAGAGTTTGTACGCATGGGTCAGAGTTTGCGTGCAGGTGCGCAAATTGTGGCGTACGCCTCTTTCAGGGCAGGTTTTGTGTGTACGCAACGGTTATAAATGAGGTCCCAGATGTGCTGGAATATGATTCGTGAGGATGGTCTGCCTATTCTCATTTTGCTTAATAAATCAATAAATTACATTGGTTTAATTTATTTAAATACACAAAACAATAAAAACAATATATATAAAATGAATTAAAATACATACATTTTTAAATAAATATATTGATTTATAATAAATAAATAAACTGCTTTAAAATAAAAAACTTAAATCGATATAAAATATAATAAATATATATTTTTTAAATAAAAACAATCTTTAACATATTAAATAAAAAAAAAAAAACGATATCGATTTATTTGATTTAATAAAATAATTATTTTAAATAAAGAAATACATAGAAAAAAAAATAGATTTAAAATAAATAAATAAATACATTCTATTGGTTTAATTGATTTAAAATACATAAAACAAAAACAAAAATTAAACAATAAATATATAAAATCCTTTAAAATTCATAACTGTAAAAAATAAATTAAAATAATAAACTAATAAATTATATTGATTTAATAATAAACACATTGACTTATAAATAAATTGCTTTAAAATAAAAACAATTATTTGAAATACTTTAAAATAAATGTAAAAAATATTATATTAAATGTATTCATTTATTTTTTATTTTAAATTGAGTTGTGATTTTACTAAATAAAAAATATTTTAAATAAAGAAAAGTATAAAAAAAAATAGATTTAAAATAAATAAATAAGCAAAAAAAATTACATTTAATAAATACATACATACACATACAGTGTGTATGGTCCGAGTACTTACAGAACTAGTCTACATCTATATTTATATCAGCCTACCAGGAAACAATCAGGTTAATACGTTTCCAGGCTATTAGAATGGAAAACACTTTATTTATTATAAATAAATATAATAGTCAGTTTTTGTTTTTTTTTTTTTTTTTTTTGGGGGGGGGGGGGTGTTCATAGAAGACATTCAGAGATTTAAGGCACTCTGATTATATATTGTGATTTATGACTTTAGTATGAATGTGGTATCAGATAACAAGGTTGTTCATCTTCCATGTGCCTCAGACAGTCTCCTTCCTGTTGAAGCGGTCAGGTTGTGCTCAGAATAAGCGATCACAGGTTTATGGTGACTCACCGTCTCATCAGCCGAGCAGGTCGCCAGCAGATAGTCGTCAAACGGCGAGAAGTCCAGGTCAGTCACGAGGTCTGGGACGGGAAGAAAGAGAATTAGGACAAACTCATATAGGGTCGCAAGCATTCGATTTATTTTTAGTGAACTGAGTCCGTGACATTGGCCTGACGCAGCGGGACACTGCTTTTATTTGCTCCAAAAAAAAAACATTTTTGTTCTCGTTTTTGCTCCAAATGAAGTTGAATGAGCCAAGTGTGTAAGTTAGACCTGTATTTGTTAATATCTCACCAGCATGGCATGGAATCTGGGTCACGGTCCACTTCCCATCAGATGCGGCGTTCACAGAAGACAGACCGACCATCCCACCTCCTCCAGAGACACAACAGAGACGGTTACAAACACAAAACAGACTGCTTCTCCTGGTGTTTAATCTGATGTGTGGATGCTGTCAGAGCAGCTCAGATGTTCATACCAGCCTGATCTGTGCTGAAGGCCACGAGGCTGCAGCTGGACTTGATGCGGTTGCCCTGAGAAGAGAAGGAACCTCCTCCTCGCACGTTTGCAATCCAGCCCTGCGCAGAAACACAGAGTATCGCTAAATCAGTGGATCTTAATATGAAGACTAATCTCTGCAGGAAGACATGAAGATGATCAGAAATATTCAACATTCACAGACAAACCTACATATCTAAACATCTCCCTTGAGTCACGACTCACTAAATAAGAAAACCAGAAAAATCTTTTTTAAATAAAAACACTGAAGATTAATAGCATAAAATTTAAATTAAGTCACTTTAAAATGCATTTTCAAAACATATAAATTATAAAATGATTAGAATTTTAAAACAAGTCATATTTTTTAAAATTACTTATTTTATGTCTTTACTTTAAAATTGAATTACCTTACTTTTACATTTTTATAATTTCAATATACTTATTAAAAATCGAAATCATAAAATGTTAAATAAACAAAAACAAATTTTAAATAAAAACTTTACATTTTAAAGCTAAAATAAAAATTTATAAAAAAAGGACATTGAAAATAAATTGAAAAAGTTTAAAACAAAACAAGTATTGTAAAATAAACTTACTAACAATCTAAATCATAAAATGTTCAATTAAAATGTTAATAAATTAAAACCTACAAAAATAAAATTGTTGATGTAAAACTAAAATAAAGTCACTTTAAACCAATAATGAATATATCACAAATAAAATAAAAGCCATAATGTAAAATTGAAATAATTTTACAATTAAAAATTACTAAAAATCAAAAATATAAAAATGTAGAATTAAAATGCGTAATTGTTCAAAATTAAAATATAACACTAGAATTAAAGCAAAAAGTAAAATGAAAGTAAATAATTTTAATTAATTATTTGCTAACAAAAGAACAACATGTTGTTATTGTTAGAACTAAAACTATTAAAAATAGTTAAAAGAGACAAATGTGTAATGTTTGAGTTCTAAAACTACTAAATATAAATATATATAATATATATATATATAGCTGCTAATTGAAACTAAAAATTTTACAAAACATCCTGATAAAAATGCTGAAACACAACAAAATGACTAAATTTAAACTAAAATAAATATAGATTAACGCTAAATATAAAAGCATAAAAAATTACTAAAACACAGTAAACTAAAATGTAACTGAAAATATGAAAATCTCATTTAAAACATTATTAAATACTATTTTAGTTTATAAACTATACTAAAATAACACTGAAACACACCAAAAGTCTTGAGATCTTGACAAACGATGGCACTGATTACAACAGAATCAAACCAGCTGATGCTTCTCGACTGAACATCTGACTTCATCACAAACAGGAAAGAGGAAACTGAGAGAAATGCAGCACTTTCTCTGGCCAACAGTGCAACACACACACACACACACTTGAGGAAATGCAGAAGAGCAGCCGAACAGTTTCAAATCCTTCCTGAATGTCAACAAGAAACAACACGCAGAGAATGGACGCGTTTGAGCAACCACATGCACTCAGGCGTCCGAGACAAACGCCTGCTCTGGTTTGAGTTCTTCTGCTCGTGCTGCATTACAGAGAATCACACTCACTCCTACACCAGACTCCGAGGCGACGAGCCAGTGCATTACGAGACAAGATACAAATAAAAGATGCAAATTAGGCCTTCTGGCTTCTTAAACAACACAGAGAATATGCATTTGAAACCCAGCCCCAAACCATCCAAAACCAGTTCTAACAAAGCACACGGACCAAACGCTTTTCACCTGCCAAATGACAAAACTGCAAAAAAAAAACATTGGAATAATTCTTATTATTTTATTTATGATTTTGTAAGAAGTCTCTTCTGCTCACCAAGGCTGCAATTATTTGATCAAAAATACAGTAAAAACAACGCTATCTCACGACAAATTCTTTTGTATTTTAGGAGGTAGCTAATTCATACGACCTCACTCGTACGATTTAGTACGATTTGTCTACACCCCAGTGACGAGTAGGTTTAGGGGCGGGGTTAGGTTTAGGTAATTTCTTCAAATTCATATGAATTGTGCAACTCGTAAAATACGTATGATTTGGCAAAAAATCTTATGAATTTGTACGATTGAGGTCGTACAAATTCATACGAATTAGCCACCTTGTAAAATATGTACGAATTGCCGTGAGATCGGCCAGTAAAAATATCAATATTGTGAAACAGGAACTATTTTCTGTTTGAATGCGTTTTAAAATATAGTTTATTCCTGTGATCAAAGCTGAATTTGAATTTTAATTTACTCCAGTCTTCAGTGTCACATGACCCTTCAGAAATCTTTACTGCTCAAGAAACATTTATTATTATTATTATTATTAATAATATTATAATGTTGAAAACAGTTGTTCTACCTATAATTTTAGTGGAAATTACTGAAATATATCTATCTTTCCGGTTTGTTTGATGAACAAAGTTCAAAAGAACAGCATTTATTTGAAACCGAAATCTATTTTTTAAATATCATAAATGTCTTTACTGTCCATTTTGATCAATTGAATGCATCCTTGTTCAATGAAAATATAATATGTTGGCAAAAAAATCTCTCCGTCCTGCCCTGATCTCACATAACGCTTACAGCGGCATCGGTCAGCGTTTTGCCTCCAGACACTCAGCTAAACTTCTGCACCACAAACTGACATTTAATGCCGCTGGATTTGTACTGTGGAAACTCACCTGTCAATCTTTAACAGTGTGTCACGTGACTTACACAGTGTGTTTCTTCAAGACAGAATGAAGACACCCGGTACAGCTGAAGGCCAATGACAACAACAAAGTAATATACTGTATGCTATATTCATGCTCAGTGAGATCCAAATCCACCAAACACTGTAACATCAATCCACTCAAACATTCAGTCTTAAAGGGACAGTTCACCCAGAAATTAAGATTCTGTGTTTCTTTCGTCTGCTAAACACAAAATGAGACATTTTGAAGAATGTAGGTAAGCAAACAGTTGACGGCACCCATTGGCTTCCATAGTGTGGGAAAAAATACTATGGAAGTAAATGGCTACCGTCAACTGTTTGCTTACCTACATGCTTCAAAATGTCTCATTTTGTGTTTAGCAGAAGAAACAAGTGGATGGTAAGTAAATTACGACATTTTTCATTTTTGGGTGAACTGTCTCTTTAAGGAAACTGCATTTCTCATAAGACATAATCAGTTTAGACACTATGTGCCGAGTCGCCACTTCTGGTGTCATAAAGCAAAACCTGATGACAATCACAGTGTTTCATGACTGATAAATATATATATAATAAATCACCTATATCAGAAAAACTAAAAGATATTTGGTCTATATCTAATGCATTCACACACATCTTTAGGGCCGTTGTAGGTTTACATTGCACACAAACACATGCGATCATATAAAGCTCGGGCATGTGAAGCATTCACTGTGAACCTCAGGCTGTTATCTAACAACACCACACATAATGATAAGAAACAAGATCAGAGCCTGTTTGTCCCTCTGAAAAACCAGAATCACTGCAGAGCACATTTGAATATGCAAAGCTGTAGTTTTATCACCCAAAAACTATGCAGTCCGGTGAAACAGTGCCAAGATAACAAACCAATGTGCTCCGAAATAAACTGTTAAATCAATTCATACTTATATAAACCAAAAGTCAAGTGTTCTGATTTACTGTCAAACTATTAAAACAATAAATAATTACACAAATTAATCATTCAAATTCACCAATTTGTCTTGAATGGTGCATTATTGTTAAATATACATTTTTAAAATAAAATGCCAAAAACAGATTACTAAAAAACAGATTACTAAAACTAAAATAATACAAATGAAGGCGAAATAAGTATTACAAACAATATTATTAAAACTTGAAATAATACAAAGTAAGGCTAAATATTAATATTTTTTAAAGTAAAAATGACAAAAGCACATAAAAAATTACACAAATTTAAATTAAAATAAATATTTTAAAAAGGTTTGGAAGCATATATAATTTCTTTAATTTTCTATCTTTTTTTTAAGTCACTTAAATATAATTTAGGTTAAAATGACTTGCACCGCCAATTTGACTTTATACTAAAAATGACAAGCTATCTCTAGTTTTTAAGTTGAAGTAGCTGTTTTTTTACAGTGTTTACATTTGAGGTATTTTATTATTAAAAGAGACAAAAATTATATTTTATTATGCAAAGAAAATAATTTAAATGCAGCGATTTTTTTTAAATGTGTGTCAATATTTTAATGTGCACTCTTATGTGCTTTCATATAGTCTTGCGAAACAAATTGATTTATTTAATTATTGATTTCATTTGATAATTGTAATTATTCATAAAATAAATTTGAATATTTAACTTTTGGTTTAAGTAATTGTTAACAGATTTAATCATTTCATTTTGAAGTCTTTGGTCCTTGGTTAAAATCACATACACTACGTTTAACGTCTTAGGGTTTTTGTGTTTTTTTTTGCATTTCTCCAACATTTAACAACCTGTTGTTTGTCAATGTCATATGAATTTATTCTATGCATTTATGCCGTTTTGTTCACCTTCTTCCAATCAAATACGTAAAATACGGAGCAGATCAGAGCGAAACCATATCAAGTTCAAACAATCCCGATGCAACTGTATTGAATCCTTCCTCATAACATATTCATCACGAATGACAGCATGATCTCTGCTCATATCGCACACATTCATATGCATCTAATGTCTCGTGATCGTGCATATCACCGTGCATGACGCTTCACATATGTTTAGTTGAGGATGGAGGAAGTTGGAGCTGATCAGTGCATCTGCACCACTCCTTCACCTCGGAGTCCAAAACACCAGACACTCAATCGCACCGCACGCGTTCCCGCACCGCGCCGCGCCTCTACTCACATCTTTCTTGGGGATTTTGGGAGTGGTGTTCTTAAATTTGGACGTCTTGAAGCGATTCATGCTGAGCTGCTGGCCGCGCGTTTGAACCTTCCGGGTGGTCTCGGTGGTTGTGAT
>CM049807.1:19960608-20167205 GCA_027422405.1 Ptychobarbus kaznakovi
CTCCCCAGGATTCAAACCAGCGAAGTGGAATCCCAGTGATGAACAGTGATGAGAGGGTGGACAGGAGGACCTGATGGTTAAAAGCAGAAGCAGCAGACTGATCCAGCAGAATGAGGACTGATGATTTGCAATTTGCAGGGCTTCAGTGACTGAGAGTAGCGCAGTCTCAGTTGAATGGCCACTCCTGAAACCTGACTGTTTTGCGTCCAGTTTGTTGTTCTGTGAAAGAAACAATGAGACCTGGTTGAAGACAACTCGTTCAAGCGTTTTGGCTATGAATGGAAGGAGAGAGACAGGTCTGTAGTTTTCTATAAGAGAAGTGTTTAATGTAGGTTTTTTGAGCAGTGGGGTTACCCGAGCCTGCTTGAATGCAGTGGGGAAGATGCCTGTGAGAGAGATGTGTTGATGATGTGTCTGAGTGCTGGTAAGAGTGGTGGAGATTGCTTGGATATCAGACTGGTTTCTTGAACCAGTAAAGTTCACTTTCCTCAAATGGCCTCCACAGTCTCCAGATCTCAATCCAATAGAGCATCTTTGGGATGTGGTGGAACGGGAGATTCACATCATGGATGTGCAGCCGACAAATCTGCAGCAACTGCGTGATGCTATCATGTCAATATGGACCAAAATCTCTAAAGGAATGTTTCCAAAACTTTGTGAATCTATGCCACGAAGAATTAAGGCAGTGCTGAAGACAAAAGGGGTCCAACCCGGTACTACAAGGGTTCCTGTGTGTGTGTGTGTGTGTGTGTGTGTGTGTTAAAATGTAAATAAATACAGTAAGATTAAAGTAAATAAACATTAGATTCATTAGATTAAAACAAATCATGAATAAGCAAATACAAATTTATTAAAATAAGTACAGTAGTCAAAATATATATAAGTTAATATAAAGTAAATATTACATTTAAAATAAATTCACAGCATAAATTGGGTAAAATAAACGCCTTTTAAATTTCAGGATTGGGATCTCTTGCTCTCAGATGAGCGTCTGTAGCATTTAAAAGATTGCAAACCCTAATGGATATCAGTTCATTCTTGTATTTGTTTGTGTTTACAGGTAAAAGATCCACAAGAAATTGAGACTTTAGGGAGATTCAGATCCACAGTAAACCTGAAGGACATACGAGAGAAGGAAGTGAGTCTTCTGCTGTGGACACATGCAGCATTGAGTTCATCTTCAGCTCCTCAGAAACAACAAATGAGGAAGATCCCTCCAGATCCCGGAGGAATATGATCTACACACATTTACCCGTCTTACCTGAAACATTGTGATATCAGCCTTCGCACCAACATGAACCACGATCTTGTCTTTGGTCTGTAATTTACATTAAGGTTTTTCCTTTTCTGATGTTTTGAAGCGATTCACAAACGGATTGGAAATCTTTACTTCAGAAAGAATATCATTTCAGAATAATGAAGTCCAATGTTTAAGACCTTTGTTTGTGCTGAACATCACTGAACGTTACGTCCGTCTGCTTGATTAGCAGTGTACATAGACAGCTGTTAATATTCAATCGTTTTAACGTGTTGTAGAGATAAATATACAATAATGAATAAACGCTCTGTGTGATAACTGTAAATGACTTTGTTGTTGAATGTATGGTGTGTATTTTAACCTTCTGGTGCATTATTCACAGAAACTGTTTTGCTTTTGAACAATACTACAAATTTGGTGAAAAACTGACTGGTAAATGTTGTTAGTACTTCTCTGGAAAAAATAATAAATTACATTGTCTTTTAAAAAATAAAATCTTACACAAGATTAACCAAATAACCGGGTTAAAACTACTAAGTTAACCATGATCTTTCTAAATCGCTTTTTCCCCTCAGTTTTGTGTTTGCTATTGCAGAAAAGTGTCAATATTTATAGCAGGACAGCTATATATAAAGTTGAAGGAATAGCAAGTTTAGCTGTAACCGCATCCTGAATGATTAGAAGTGGACATTTCATGGTTTGTAGGCTATCATTTTTGTGATACAATGTCAGTTGCCATAGAAAATATTTTAAACATCCTTCAGTTTGTAAGAAATAATGCGCTTATGGAAGATGACACATACACGGTGCATATAGGTCTTTGCACACGGAGTCCAAAATTCTTGTCCGAAATTGTTGCATGTTAAAAAAATAAATGATCTCACTTTGTGTCAACCACATTTACACACTGCCAGTGCCTCCGAAACTTTTGTCCATAATAAAAAAATATATCAGATCAGGTTCGATTTTCTGCATTTTCACATCCATAGCAAGCATTTTGATTAGAAAGGATGACAAATATGAAAAAAACTACACGAAAGAACACAAATATTTTCGACTTTCTTAACTCTATCATTCTTTAAAAAAAAATTATTTATAAACTAACGTTTTAATTTAATTTTAAGTGTAGGCTACTTAAATTGATTGAAATAAAACATGCACAAACAGTGAATTCAGCACAGTTGTGAATTTATTAATTATTACAGTGAACACAGAGCTGGAGGGAAAAACAAAAAATAATTTTAAAATAATAACACCCCCAAAAACCTCTTATAAACGTTCAGATTAATATAACACTAAAGGGCATTTAAAAAAAAACTAAAACACTGTTCTGTATATCAACACCATTCCTCTCAATGTGCTTTATAAAAACTAAAAGCTGTTAGTAACTCAAAACAAAATATTGTTCATAAAACCCAAACACAACCAATTATGCTAATTCTACAGGGGGTCTATTTTATGATCTTATTAGTAAAGTAACAATTCCTTTGGTTCAAAAAGTCCAAGTCCTGCTCAAAGCCGTTCATGTTCGGTCCTCAGGATTTGGTATTACATGTAACACTCTTCAGGAACAGTATTCATCAGTATAATGATTGTGTTTACTTATATAAAACTAAACCATACAGTATATGCCTTTCTGAGAAAAATATCATTATTTAACAAACACATGCCTCAGTAAATGAGGACGGATACACAAACCCCCACAATCCTTTTCAAATGCATCGGGTCACAGTGCCTTTCTGTACATTGCACATGTTAGTGTGTTAATATGTAACGTCAAAGGGAACAAATCCCGTTAATGTCGTTTCATGAAATTATTGCATCCATAAATGTTAATATTATAGTTATCGCCAAGTCAGATGAATGAATCACCTAAAGAAAAGGAAAACAACTTAAATTCTAGCTTGTATAAATACAGTATACTAATTCAGCATTGTTCCCTTGTTTTAATTGCTTTCAAATAATCAAATATGGGCTTATTGCTTATATATGTTCTTTAGATATCATTGGCCATTTAAAAACTCATTTCTGGTCAACCACTAATGAAAAATACAGAAACTTGTTTCCACCCCTGAATAAAAAACAAAAACTTAAATGCAAACTTTAATCTCAGAATTCTGACTTTTTTCCTTGTAAATCTTTAAAAAAAATATTATATTAGAATTGCAACAACTGTTATAAATAACCGATATAAACTCGCAAAAAAAGTTAAGTCATGCAACAGCGAGTTTATATCCCACAATTCTGAGAAATGAAGTTGCAATTGCGAGATATAAACTCAATGTTGCGAGAAAAAAACTGAATCGTGAGAAAAAAAATCTGAATTGTGAGTTTATATCCCATAATTCTGACCTTATAACTTGCAATTGTGACTTTATTTGTTATTCAGTGGCAGAAACGGGCTTCCATAGGAAACAGTTCATCTTGGTTCAGATATTTGTTATCAGTGAATCTAAAATCCAGAAATCTTGTGCTTTAACCGTCTGTGTAGAATAAGTCCGAGTCTGTAACATATCATGTGTGATGAGACAAAATGACTTTAATGTGCAATTCTTCCATCTTTTACATCCTAAACCTCTTCTAACAGGCTTTTCTTCATGAACCGTTGAGCCAGTCATTTCTTGACGCAGCGTCTCAGTAGTCTGGCCTGCAGAAGTACTGCTTTTCAGTGTAAATGCTGCATGTATGAATAGCATATCTCGTTTGAAAGCGTGCCAATGGAATCATCTACTTTTCTGTATAAACATACTCTGTACAAGTGCGCAAATGTTTTGCATGTGCCTCGTCCTGTTGTACATGCACATTAGTTACTTTTGCGATATCAAACCTTAAGGAGGCGATAGAGTTTCCTTAACATGAGAAACTCAAATCAATTTGCACTAATGCCCACTAAAGCGCCCCTTGTGGTGATGAATGACAATGCAACAATTACTAAGACGTATGAGATAAAGCTCGAATAGCCAGAAGCGTTTGCATTCACGTACTTGCGTAGAGTGTTTCGGGCCGTAAGTTGACTTGAAACTGTGATAAAACTTTAAAAAATACTTTCTGCATATTTCCGCAGCTCTTCTCCAGCCTTAAAGGAGTTCACCTAAAATGAAAATGTACTCGCGCTCAGGCCATTCAAGATGTAGATTAATTTGTTTCTTCATCAGAACAGATGTGGAGAAATGTAGCATTTCATCACTTGCTCATCAATGGATGCTCTGCAGTGAATGGGTGCCGTCAGAATGAGAGACCAAACAGCTGATAAAAACATCACAATAATCCACACCACTCCAGTCCATCAGTTAACATCTAGTGAAGCGAAAAGCTGTGTGTTTGTAAGAAACAAATACATCATTTTTAATTCAATATAATTCTTAATATTGCTTTCTCCATTGAAAAGTCATCTTGTCTCGAATCAGGAGAGAAATATGCAAATATCAAGCACCATTTACAAGCGAAAAACAGTCCAAAACAAATATGTTGGTGGATTTTGATGTGAGAGGAAAACAGGAGATGGATTTGTAACAGCTGTTTGGTCTCTCATTCTGACGGCACCCATTCACTGCAGAGGACCATTGCTGAGCAAGTGATGTAATGCTGAATTTCTCCAAATCTGTTCCCATGAAGAAACAAACAACCTCTTGGATGGCCTGAGGATGAGGACATTTTCATCAAAGTTTCATTTTTGGGTGATCTGTTCCTTTCAACACTGGCAGGTGCAATAGTAACACCTGCCACAGTAAAACTCAATGCATAAACTATGCTATCCTGCGTTTAAACAGTCTGTTCATACATTAAGATTAAATCACATTTACCCAAGAACGAGGGGGCAAATGGGATGCACTAAGAGGGAAATGCGTTGGAATGCCTCACAACTTTAAAGCAGAGCAAACCATTTGTTCTCATCAATTATCTGCTCTTCTCATTGGATCACAGGAGCTCACATGAGGTACCAAGCAGCCAATCCGGCTAGAGCAGCGATCCAGGCAGCCAATATGACTTGACCAGAGGGATTTTTAAGCATGGTCATGGCCATCTGACAGATGTAAGACGATCTGTCTGCTGATTATTGTCCGGTTTGAAGATCCAAACATGCCCATAATAAGATTTCTAACAGAGTCCAGTCACTTATTGATTTTTTTTAATCTTTGGTATTTGATAGAATCCACAATGACATGTGTCTAAACAAGATGTCCAGGACCTCCAGCAGAAATATAGGCCCACAACATCAAAAATACAGCAATATATTTAATTGGTACTTTTTACCCCCATGTTCACCAAACCTATCTTGAGTGTTTGCTTAATTTTTAAGTTCATTTGAAGTTCCAGTCGTGTCTGATAACTGAATATGCTGGAGTTTGTTTTTTGATGAGCGAGGATCATTTTTCTTGAAACCCTCCCAAACAACACGTGATGATGTAGGGGCTGTTTGACCATTTTTTTATGTAGGTGCTGTTTGACCATTTTTTTTCAGACCCTGAGGCTCTTTCTACATATATATATATGTAGGGCCCTATGAAATCAGTTTTATTTTTTCCCAAATTCCATTTCATTTTTTTCTAAATTAATTTTACTCTGTTTTAATTTTCTACATTCCGGGTTGTTTTTTTTTCATTTTAATTTTCTGGACTCCTTTTTAATGGTCAAATTAAATTGTATTAACCAATAAGCATGTCTAATTAATTAAAATCATGAAACTTATACAATTTGACATAAATTTATTAAATGTGTAACAAAAATGATGTTTAGGGCCTTATGAAATGTTTCTCACCTTATTGTTACCAAATTATGTGTATTAGCATGTCTAATTATTTGAATGCATACAAACAATTTTAATTTATTCTTACAGTAGCTTTATGAAATGTTTTTTATTTTTATTCTGTGTTGTGCATTTACATTTTAATGGTTATCATATGAAGGCATAAAACATTGATTTAATTTATATAAAAAATGTTGGCAAATAAAGGGGATTTACTATTAAAAATTCAATATTTTGAGATTATTTCTTCTTTTCATTGTTTGTAGGGACATACAGATGCAGATAATTAACACACACATTTCATATCTCTCTCTCTCTCTCTCTCTCACACTCTCAAAATGGGCATATGTGATAAAAAAGTTGAGTAGTTTGCTTCACTGAATATAATTGTCGGTCATTTAACATTTCTTTCGTAAAACAGTTGACTAAACATTAAATGATTAGCAGCTTCCATCTTACCTCGCTCTCTTTCATTAATCTGACGCTTCGCACGCTCAGCATCTGTGAACGCTAAACCCCGCCTACTTTGGTTTGATTGGCCAGTTCAATTATTTTGACATTGACGAGCGCTGTTAGCCCGCTGAGGCAGAGCAGACTGAAAATGTTACTTTTAAAGCTTTTTTAACATCCTAACAAGAGCGCTGCATAATGGAGGACAGCAGATCAGTGCAAGAATTCAAATATTGGGGGGGACATTTGGCAATTTCTAATTATTGGGGGGGACTTCTCCCCCTCAATGTTTATGGTGGTTACGGCCCTGCCATGGAGTGCTCAAAATTGTTAATATAATATAATATAACATAATTGGAATATACTTCAGAGATATTTTACTCATAAGAATTTCTAGGGGTACCAATAATTGTGGCCAATGTGTATTAGAGAAAAACATTTATTTCATAATTAAATTCCCCCCATTTTAAATAATTTTTATCCAATGAAAGGTTAGATTTTTATAATTTTTTAAATAAAAGATCAAAAGGATTAACAATGCAGATTAATTTTCAGAGCCTTCTTTGATCATATTTACCAAGGGTGCCAATAATTCTGACCACGTCTGTTTATATAAATGATAAAATAATACAGTTTTTTCTTTTTGTCAATAAAAACTTAAAAATATGAAAAATAAATACATAAAAATACAATAAATAAAAAAAATTATAATAATAAACAAAATAATTTATTATATATTTATATGTATGTCTATTTAATTTAAAAAATTGATAGATTTCTAAATGAATAAACTGAATCACTTATTCCTTCACTTTTTAAGTGGCACTACCTAGACCTCTATAGGAAAAATAAATAAATAAAGTTTGTGAATCCCTGGTTTAAAGTGTAATTAAGGTATGGATTAAATAATCTGGTCATGTTTACCCATTTTTCCCGCATTATACGGACACTGGCTGATGTCTCCTTGCATCTCGCCAAGAGCACCATGAGCAGGAGCGGCATCCAAAACATCGGCCTGAAGCGTTTTTCCAACCTCCTCTAGTTCTCCAAAAATCTGCAGGCAACACAAAAGGACATTTACAGTAACAGATGACAGGAAACAATGAGCGAGCAATGAGGAAATGATGTCGTTGTCATGTGTGCGGCGTTATATATACACATTCAATTACATCTCACTGCAAACAATCAAACACTTTGTTAAAGGATGCTGGCAAAATGCAAGATACTGTTTTGACCCAGTTTCGTCCATTTAATTTCAGCGCTCATCTGTAATCTGCTGTGAGGACAAAGCCTCCATCTGTTGACGGATGAAACTCCAGCCACACAGAGCAGAGAGACTCTCCTCTTTAATTGCACGCTCACTGAAGAGACAAGTGATACTAACACAGTGACAGCGGGCTCAGCCGAACCGATCAGTCTAATAGAGAGACTCCAGGTAATGACAGAGAGAGGGATTATGAATGGTTTCATTCATTCGGTGTTAGTGCAAAACCTGCCAATATAATGATCTGAGTCACAAACAGCAGATCTTGAATCAATCATCATCATCCTTTAAAGCAGTCTTACCAAGAAGAATCGAATTTTACCTTATTATTTAATAAAAGTTCAACCTTTGGAAGGTATCACTATCCAATGATAAATGTATTATTTCAAAATAGAAAACTTAAAAATAAATAAACTAATAAAAATGAATCATGTTCAATGTTAATCAATAATTTCCTCATTGTTAAATGTAACACTAAATTAAATACAATGTAAATTTTAAATGTAATTACTTTTTAAAATTGCATTTACATTTCTGCATTTGCAAATAAAATAAAAAAGTAAATAAACAAAACACAAACAAAATAAATAAAAAATAATAATAATAAATGACTTTAAACAGAAATAAAAATAAATCATAATTTTAAAATATAAGTAAATAAACAAACAAATAGCTATTTTAAAACATAGAAATATAAATTACCATTACACTGTAAATGTTTAATATATATATATATAATAATAAAATAAACTAATATATTTATATGTATTGTCTTTAAAATTTCAATACTGAAAATGAAAATTTGGAAATAAAATTAACAATACAATTAAAAAATATGAGAATTTTAAATAAGCAAATTACATAATTTTATATATAAGTTTGGCAAAAATGATTTGAACACTTTTAATCACAACAGACAGTTTTTTCCAGCAGTGCTCACCTCCATGTTGAACTGGAAGGCCAGGACAGCTTCCTCCACGATCTTCTGCTTGGTGTGCGAGTCCAGCTCCAGCTCGTTCATCCGGCTGCGGTAGAGCTGCTTGAAGGCCTTGGCGCTGTGGATGCCGTCGAACTGATAGAAGTTCAGGCCTTCTCCTGTGGGCGGCAGCTTCATGGCGCGCTGGGCCAACTTCCTCAGCACCTGGCCGCCCGAGAGGTCTCCCATGTAGCGGGTGTAAGCGTGAGCCACCAGAAGCGCAGGCTGGTCCCGGCCGATCTGCTGGATGCGTTCCACGTAACGGCGAGTGGCGGGAGAGAGGCTGATCTGGTCCTGCCAGTCCTCGCCGTAGAAGTACTGCAGATCCTGAGTCAGAGCGTCCCGCCGGTGCAGCTCATGAGGGAAGTAGAGCGCCGCCAAATCAGGATGCTCCTTGTTTCTCTCCATCTCCTCTTCCATAGCCGAGTACGTGAAGTATAAAGCCACGTGACCGAGCTGACGACGCAAACACAGGTAAAGATATCACAATCAAGACAAACTAAACCGATTTCTTTGTTTTAGTTTAGTTGAAATAAAGTAAAATAGAAATATTGATGAAAAACTTAAAGTTAAAGAAAAACGTTGCCTTGGCAAATAACCTATATAAAAAAAATTAACAAAATTCAAAGCTGAATAGAAATATTTAAAGAAAAAAACAATAATAATAATAAAATGACAAAAACACATTACATTACTTAACCTTAAACTAAATTTAAAATACAAAATATAATTAAAATAATCAAAAATAAGCTATTTTAAAAATTATAATAGTATATAAACAACAGTAAAATGTGAAAGATTAAGTATCATTGATATACTTTTATTTTTTGTTAATGTTATTGATATAATATTACAATTTTTTTCATTGTAATTTCAGTTATAGTTTAAAGCTAACCATGTTACAGACATGATGTCAATTAACTTAATTAGTTGCTAGATGTTCTCCCAGCTGAACTCCCAGGTCTGTTGTGTCTCGTAAAGTTCAGTGACGCAGTAATGATGATTTTCTCCGGCCAATCAGTGACCAGCAGAGTTTACACGTCACGTTTTGGCAACGGTACGGCTTGCTTGGAAGTTGGAACCTCGGCCGAGGTGGTACGAGGTGATAAAAAAAAAGTACCAGGTACTGTACCCAGTGGAAAACCCCCCGAAAGTGAGCCGTACTGAACCGTACCATGCCGTACCATGCAGTGGAAAAAGCGCCATTAGTTTTCATTTTATTCAAATTTAAAAATGTCCCAACATTTCTGGAATTCGAGTTATATTTCAGTTCACATTTATTTTATTTCAGGTAACAAATGTTTTATATTTTTATTTATTTTTTTATTTTAGTTAGCAATAATAACCCTGGGTATGTGGATGCTAACTTGTCCAAGTCTATTATTATAAGTATAAAGGATACATTATTACTTTTGATACAGAAACATGCATCAAAAGTAATACATGCCAAATTATAATATGATAAAGTAATAAATCAGGTCCCAGCTCATTTTTGCTACTAAATGTCCTGTTTTAATCAGAAACATGGCACATTATGAAAGTGAAATGTGTTGTGAATGGCGTTTCTAAATGGTCTTTAAAATCCATTTACCTTAAAGAGCTCTTTGCGGATGCGTCCCCTCAGGAAGTCTTTGACAAACTCAGTGTTTTCGGCCTTCTCGTGAACTTCTTTGGTTCCTGCCGCCAACATCTCTGAGAGATCTGTAGACCTGTAGGGATCAGATGACATTCAGGGTTCGATAATGAAACAAAAACTGTTATTTTCATTTTATTTATATACTCTTATAGTATTTATTAGTCATTTAAATTAGCTTTTTTATTTTAGCAATTTGTAATTTTGTGTTCTATTAGTTTCTTTTAAAATTTGTATTTTGCTTAAAAAAAATCAGTTTGTATTTAAGAGTTCCAGTTAATGTTTTCATTTTATTTATTTATTATTACAATTGTTAACAGTTTTAGTCACCAATAACACCCCTGCACCAAGCATGTTCTCAGAGGAAGCGCTCTTCAGTGTGTGGTGTACCTGAGGACGGTCGACGCCTCCCTCCTGACACACGACTCCTCCTCCATTAGATGTGTTCTTCCCGTCAGCAGCATCTTCTGTCCTCATAGCACTCATTCCAGCGTCTTGTGTGGATCTGACCTCTGACTGCTCAAACACATTCACAATGTCATGCCAGATGCGTTTCTGTTACACACAGATCATCTTCCTGTTTCACTACAATCTATGGCTGCATCCAGAAACCTAGGCAGCTGACTTGCTGCCCTATCCGACAATGACTTCGCAGGCGTTTGCACACAAAGGCACCTCATGAAACTGATTTCAGACAGGCTTCTGAGGCAGCGTAACGGTTTAATAATCTACAACGAAATAGAACTAGTTTTGGTGATAACTAAACTAATGATTAATTACTATAATACTGATTTCTCGCTATAAATAACAGCAAAAGTGCCATCTATCCATTTATCTATCTATATTTGTATTTATTTCTATCTATCTATCTATTCTGTTAATAACAAACTGTTAAAACTGATTTTTTTTTTAAATCAGAAAAAAAAAAAAAAAGTTACAAATATAAATATTTGCTGAATTTTTTTTAAAAGGTAAGAAAAATTTAAATCGTTAGCTTGGCAAATAACATACGTTTTTGTATAAATGCAAAATTATTTAAAAGATAAATTAAATAAAAAAATTCTAAAAAAATAAAGATTATAAAAAAATGACAACTGACACATTTTAAGAATTTTTTTTAATGAAAAACAACAAAAGTACATAACAAAATGACTACAACAATCTCAAATGAAATTAAAATGAAAACTTGAAATATAAAAATAAAAGTTAATTAAATATATTAATAAATACAATAATAGTAAATGAATAATAGTAAAAATAACACTGCTGCCTAACTATCATATCATATCATCTCTCTACCTATTTAGCTAGGCAAATTTCAGTTCAACACAATCATTATAACACAAATTAGAAAACTCATTCATCCTTTTCATTACATAAACATAATTCTCTAACTAACCTATTTGATTAGATTTTAAATATGACCTCCCCCCACACACACACAGTCAGAGTGAGCATCCTCTATTCATCCATCACACACACACACACAGTCAGAGTGAGCATCCTCTATTCATCCATCACACACACACGTCAGAGTGACATTCTCTATTCATCCATCACACACACACAGTCAGAGTGACACACACATTCAGAGTGAGCTTTCTATTCATCCATCACACACACACAGTCAGAGTGAGCATTCTCTATTCATCCATCACACACACACCGTCAGAGTGAGCATTCTCTATTCATCACACACACACACACACACACACACACACACACACACACACACACACACACACACACACACACACACACACACACACACACACACACACACACACACACACACACACACACACACACACACACACACACACACACACACACAGGGGCTGTTCAACAGCGTTTGTTTGCAGGGAAAATGAAAACACAGATGTGTGCAATCCCAACAAAAGAGCAGTCATGAGCGTTCTGGTGTTTGCCCGAGAAAATGCCACCTAACCTCAATATCCTGTGATCAGCATCCATTTAAAATGCACAATCAGCTTCAAATGGATCGAAATAATCAGCTGTCATTATACAAATGAACTATTGCCGACATTAGACATCAGTATAACACACTAGCCGTCATATAGCACAAGTCTGCGCCCTCATCTGCTTAACTTTACTTGAGAACTGAAACCAGTACTTACAATCCAGCTCTTCGGCGAAGCCTGCGTTAGATCAGATTATAATGATAATACTGATTGGTCCGATCAGGCTGTAGGAATGATAACAGACTGGTAACTGATTATAGAAATGTTCGTTAGTCGGATTCTCGTTGCTTTTGTCTATCAGGCTCTCCGTTAAGAACTGAATTCAGGAAGCTTCCGGATGAAACCACGTGTCTGTCAGAGCTGATGCTTAAAGGCGCAGCGACCGTTAAATTCACGCCTTTTTTCGTGAGAAAAAAAACCAGTTTGATGTGAATTCAGGGTGTCTAAAGTGCACTGAGATCCAGTTTTTTTGCACAATGTGTCGTCACTTCGGAGATTTGGCCAAGATAAGGCATGTGATCGCCTACAACATTTCTCCCTTTGAGCAGAGAGGGCTTTCAGAAACTACTTTTCTAAGAGAATCCCAAACGTTTGGACAGGATTCAAAACATCTATATTCAAGGTTGCACCACTCATGGTTCTTACCTGACCCACACATGGGACAATGGTGTTCATGAACAGACCAAAAGAAAGACCCCTGCAGACTATATGAGAATGCGTCCTTGAGTAACTTCTTGTTTCTGTTCAATAAAAGAAAACGTTTATGTGAAAAAAGGATTTCTGACTTGTTGCCAATTAATCACGTTGATTCAGTTTACTTGTTTAATAAAGTACCTTAATACGATGCATCACTCAGATTTGCTGTCTAATGATTAAGAGCATCCAAAAGAAAAGATTGTGTTTACATAATAAATATATATGAGTGTATTGTGTATATTTATTATGTATATATAAATACACACACATACAGCATATATTTTGAAAATATTTACATGTATTAACATGCATATATTTATTTTCATATAATTTCTATCATATATACTTCATATAAAAACGTAATATATTTTTCTTAAATATATGCATGCATGTGTGTGTATATATACATAAAAAAATGTATATACAGTACACACACATATTATGTAAACCAAAACTTTATATCGTTTGACAGCACTAATATATATATATATATATATAGTAATTATTATTATTATGGGGCAGGAAAAAAACACAATTGTGATAGTTACCTTTGTTTATTGTTTGTTTTTTGTTTGTTGGAAACCAGGGTTTCACCTGCTTTTTTAAAAACAAACATTGTAACAATAAACTTTATATGTGTAATCTATCAAGTTATGTTCATTTATTATGATTTCTCAAAATAAATAGTTGCTCCACATATTTGTATGATTTTGTTTTACTTTTGGCATAAATAAAATCTTTGCATAAATAAATCTGGTTCACTCGTCAGTGGAAGATAAAGTACGGTGCACTGGAAAATTATTGCACAGTTTAACACATTTAGTAGCCCCTTTGAGTATTCACGATGTATGTAGAACAATTCCATGGGAAGGAAGAATTCTGAACATATCTATATACATTTCTCAATCTTTCAGTTCTATCATTATCATCCTGAGTGGTGCATAAATGAGTACATGTTTACATCCTAATGTAAAAAGGCTTGATAATTAGCAGTAAGAGCGATAACTATATTAGCGTGCATCCTAACAGGTGCAGTATTTTTGAGCATCACCAAGATATTATTAATATTTTTGTAAATATTTTTGAGCCTTTATTTTTCCTGTTTTCACTTAATTCGTATGTAAAGTTTTAGTAATTTTAGTTTTATCCCTGAACAGACGATAACACCCTTTAAAGTCTGATAGATTCTGATTGGCTGTCAGTGTTTTTATCGTTTGAAATCGCTGAAAGTGATTTCAATATCATACATCATAGTTGTGGTGTGGACTTCCCTATTCTCACAGAGTTAAAACGATTATTAAGACTGTATAGTTTTAATAACATTAATACTATATATTGCATATTTATTGTTATCATTATCATCCTTGGTGTGAACCTTAAATATTAAGCCATTTTCACCAAGGCCAAAACAAAAAACACAAAAAAAGCCTATAGCTGATTATGGTTAAAATTACATTTTATTATCCTTTACACCTTTTTTATCATTAGGATTAAACAATGAACCTTTTTATAGTTGAAAATGCCATTTTTGTGGATAAGACAGATCAGAAGGAAGGGTTTCCAAACCCAACACGTGACTGCAGCTCGTGAATCTCCTCTAGAAGTGCCTCCTCTTGTAATTTCATCTGTAAAACGAAACTTATAAGAGGTCAAAATCAAATGAGATACCACAGACTTCTCAAACACATTGATATTAAACAGTACACACCTTTATGGCATATTTATATGACTGCTCTGCCTCTAGTTTTCTGCCAGTCTGAAAGGACAAAGCAACTCAAGTCAAAACTACAGTCAAAATAATGCTTCTGTCGAAATGGAAGAATGCGTGTAACTGAACAGTTTTGTTTCCCATTGACTTCCATACTATATTTAGTCCATATTATGGAAGTCAATGGGATTTGAAAACCAACATGGATACCAACAAATATTCTTTTGTTCCACAGACAGAAACTCATACAAGCTTAGAATGACACTGAAGGAGAGTAATGATGATGATGATGGCAGAATTGTCATTTTTGTGTGAAGAAGTGTAAAGTGCAAAGTGAGGGACTGAATGAAAGAATGCCGTCCGAATGCATTTGTCAGTCACTTACCCGTAAACAGACCAGCGACAGGTAACCCCACACCTCTGGATTCCTGTTATGCAGTGCATTGGCTTCAGTCAGCGCTTCTTCTGTCTCAGTCAGCTCCTCCAGCTGATCGACAGCATAACAACAACAAGCCAAGTCAACTAACCCTGAAGCCTACTGTTTCATATTTGGATATGCACATTTCTAAGTCCTCGATATGATCAACTTGTTTAATATCTTGCTGAAAAACTTGTGGTACGCAATCTACTACATGCCTTCTGTTGTCTGATTCATAGTTTACACTTTTTTAGCGAGTAAAAGGCCTTTTTGTATCTTTGTAAAAACGTCCACCTTCAGGACGTGCTTCGCGTGTCGTTTTGCTTGATTGTGTCTCGACTGATTTTTATAAAGTAAACATAAGAATAACTTTTATGTTGTTAGTAATATTTCGAGATGAACACTTACTGGACTGAAGCAACTTAGCTTGATTATCCATCCATCACTCTTTAGAAAAATCATGTTAAGATGCATCAAATATGATCATCAGGCTTTTTAGAAATGTTTATTTGGTCATCTGTCAATCATCCTTGTATTATATGCTTCAAAACTACACAGCTTTGATCATAATATCATAAACATTATTGGAGATATAGAGTAACAACTGATATTCATATGAATATGTATTTTTTGTCTTTGAAATGACATGCGTCTTCACAATAAAAGCAGAAATATGTAACTAGGGTCAACTTTGACTTTTGACTCTCCTTCTATTGTGGCTCCAGCAAAGCTCTTCTGCTTACGCTGACAAGCTACAAGCCAGAGATGTCCAGCTTTTCGAAATGCATTATGGGTTTGTACTCACTCTATAGCAGGCGATTCCCAGTCTGAGCCAAGTCAGACATGACGGCGAGCGTTTGCAGGCACGCAGGAATACAGGTTTGGCTTTTTCATACTACAGAGGGAATGACGCACACATGAAAACTGTTATACGGAAACTACAAATACTCAAAAGCAGTTGATCTGAACTCACTTCTCCTTTCTGCAGATAGATGGAGCCCAAGCGAAGGTAGACGGAGTGTGTGTCTGAGGCGTCCAGCACAGAATCCAGCGTCCGTTCATAGCAGCTCTGAGCCTGAGCGTAGTCGCCCTTCGCGTAATGCAAGTGACCCCACAGGGCCCATGTGTCTGGATTCTGCGAGGATCAAATCGCAGGTGAAAGTAATGAATTTGGAGTGCGTCTCAATTGAAGTCTGTAGAAAGGAAATGGAAAGATGCAGACCTGGAAGTTGTCGGTCAGCGCCTCCTTCAGGCTGGCCTCAGCGCTGTCGTGTTCTCCTCTCAGCAGGTGTAGTTTGGCGAGAGCGAGATGATACGAGCTGATGGTGCCTCTGTCTGGAGACAGCAGCTCTAGAGCCAGAGCACGCTGGGCCATCTGAGGACACAAACACAATCCAGCATTTACTTCAGGATTACTTAAAAAAAGCTATATCAAAGAGTTTGGTATGCTATGTAGAAAAACTTCTGAAGTCCACTCTGAATGAACGGCAAAAAAAGGATAATTCAGATCCACATTCTGCAACTCGATCCTGAATTACACAACTAAACAGAGGTTAAACAATCATAACGTAACATAAGATGTGACCCTGGACCACAAAACCAGTCATAAGGGTCAATTTTTTAAAATTGAGATTTATACATCATCTGAAGGCTGAATAAAACAGCTATTTGGATGAGATACAAATGTTTGAAAATCTGGAATCTGAGGGTGCAAAAAAATCTAAATATTGAGAAAATCAACCTTTACAGTTGTCCAAATTAAGTTCTTAACAATGCATATTACGAATCAAAAATGAAGGTTTGATATATTTATGGTAGAAAATGTACAAAATATCTTCATGGAACATGATCTTTACTTAATATCCTAATGATTTATGGCATAAAATAGAAATTGATAATTTTGACCCACACCGTGTATTTTTGGCTATTGCTACAAATATACCTGTGCTACTTATGACTGATTTTGTGCTCCAGGGTCACACATACAGTATGAATGTAGAATATATGAAAGTTTGGGGTTGGAAATTTTTTTTTTTTAAGAAATTAATATATTTATTCAGCAAGGATGCATTACATTGATTAAAAGTGAAAGCAATGGCATTTATGTTATAAAATATTTCTGTTTTAAATAAATGCTGTTCTTTTGTACTTTTTATCCATAAAAAAACCCTGAAAAAGTCAGCTTCCGCAAAAATATGAAGCAGCACAACTGTTTTCAACTTTGATAATAATAAATGTTTCTTGAGCAGCAAATCATCATATTAGCATGATTTCTGAAGGATCATGTGACACTGAAGACTGGAGTAATGATGCTGAAAATTCAGTTTTACCTGAATGCTGGAAATGAAGTGTCCCTAACTAAGCAAGCCAGAGGCTGCTAATAAAGCCTTGATAAGAATTAGTTCAGAAACATTAAAAGTATTTTTGGACACTAAACTTTTGAATGGTAGTGTAAGTCATTTACATAAAGAAGTCTTAAAGGAACAGCAGCAAAAACATCCTTTTCAACTAAAGTGTCAGAGAGAGAGAGAGAGTGTGTGTGTGTGTGTGTGTGTGTGTGTGTGTGTGTGTGTGTGTGTGTGTGTGTGTGTGTGTGTGTGTGTGTGTGTGTGTGTGTGTGTGTGTGTGTGCGTGCGTGCGTGTGTGTGTGTGCGTGTGTGTAAAATAGCCATAAAACACTAAATGCACAAAACCTTCTAAATACACTTCAGGTGAAAACAAATATCTCATTTAATGTAAAAGTGATCTATTGCCGTGACCTGTAATGCGCAGTTCTGCAGGAGAAACCACACTGTCTCCATGTAGATAGTGGTTTGGACGCTGGTTGGGGGAATTAGCTTTTGTACTTCCTGTTTGCTCTCCTGGCTGTTCTGTGGCCGGTCTTCTTCATGTACAGCTTCGTCTTCATCTGTATCACCACCTTTAGACAAATGATCCCAGATCAGCTATAAATGATAAGCTTTTGTCCCAGAGCAGATGGACATGAGGTGTTCACCTGTCTCCTCTGTGTTTCCAGCTGGAGTCTCGCTGCTTTCATCTTTCTGGTCCTTCTTCTGACCAGACAGAATCTCTGAGGTTATTTCTGGTCTAGATGCTGATTCATTCTGCAGGACTGCATTAAGCTGCTTATTGGCTTCCCGAAAAGCCATTTCTGCCTCTATGAACTTCTCCTGAGTCTGGCAGAATATACCTGAGGACACACATTTTTACAGTATTGTGACAAAAAACAACAAAAAAGTAAAAAATATTTTTCAAACTAAAATTATATCCTGTTGCGGTCAGAGTAAAATAAACTTAAATGAATGAATATAGTATGGAATAAAATTGAAGAAAAACACTACTGTTTTATAAGTTTGGGGTAAGATCTATTTGAAGGAAGTCTCCTCTGATCATCAAGGCTGCATTTATTTGACCAAAAATACCGTAAAAACAGTAAAATTTTGAAATATTATTACAATTTCAAACAACTGTTTTTATTTTTATATATTTTAAGACGTAATTTATTCCTGTGAAGATAAAGCTGAATTCTCAGCATCATTACTTCAGTCTTCAGTGTCACGCAATCCTTCAGAAATCATTCTAATATGATGATTTGCTGCTCAAGAAACATTTCTGATTATTATCTGCTCCACAATTTTTGTAGAAAGCTTCTTTTCCATATTTTTTTGGATGAATAGAAAGTCCAAAAGAACAGCATTTATTTCAAATAGAAATCTTTTGCAACATTGTAAATGTCTTTACTTTCATTTTTGATCAATTTATTGAATCCTTGAGGACTAAAAGTATAATTATTTTCTTTTTTTAAATCTTATTAACCCCACATTTTGTATGTACTGTATAATCTATTCTCACCAAACAAAGCCCAGGCGACCACATTGTTGGGCTCCACACAAGTGGCCCTTTCAAAGAAGGTCTCGGCGTCCTCATAACGTCCGTTCATCTCTGATAGCACGCCGCACATGAGCAAACTGCACCGAACACAACAGAAGAACGAGTCAAAGCACACACTTAGAAATCTAGTCTGAGTCATTTGTGTCTGCTGACCTCGGTGTGTGTGTTTGCTCGATGGATAAGGCCTGTTGAAAGCACTCCTCGGCCTTCAGGTGGTCAGCGGTCAGCATGTGAAACGCCCCATAATCACACCAGTGGGACGGCTCGCTGTGCTCTCGAATCAAACACTACAGAGAGAGACCATTAATTCATACACGACTAATTATACATGCATGAGATAATATAATTACATCCTAGATTTTTCACAAAATACAGTGAATTCATGCTTGAAATGGTCATGTGATTGCAATTTACATTACATTAACATCCAGGGACTTTAGAGGGGTTTTTGTACTTCTCATTATGGTGATCATTCTCATTACTGTAACATAATGTTTGTTTGCTTTTTAAATCAGCATAAATTAAAGACAGTATAGCAAATTGAATACCATTGTGTATACATAATACTTAATTTAGTTAATAAATAAGTGGCTTTAGATAAAAGTGTCTTCTAAATAAATGTGAATACTTAGTGTAAATAATGTATCAGTATTTTTCACATTACAATAATGAGAGTGGGGTGCTTAATTGTCATAGAATAATGCCACTATGCCAACAATTAATGTTGCTAAAATAGCTTTTTTTATTTCAGCATAAATGTCATATTTATATATCTAATATCTTTCTCTTCATTTGTGGGTGAAATATGACCCAGGCATGATTTGTATGGTTTAATGGTTTATAAACAATTATGTAGTTTACAATGCATCCTAAACACTGTAAAAGGCAAACAGCTTTTAGATTTGCAATGCTTTCATCCATAAATTCTTGCAATGGTCATTTGATCTTTTGGAAAATGTATGATTTTTATTATCACCACCCCAGTTCTCATTAATTCATCCAGGGGCTTTGTTTCGAGTGTTTTTTGTTTTTCATTTTCATTTTCTGAATGAATAAATTTGCATACATGAAATGCATTATAGAAAATACTGCCATAGTTAACAGTATATCTTACTTTATACATAATTTGTATTAAATAATATATCATACATTTTTCTCATTACAGTAATGCAAATGTCATTAAAATAATGTTACAATATATATATATATATATATATATATACATACAGTATCTCACAGAAGTGAGTACACCCCTCACATTTTTGTAAATAGTTTATTATATATTTTCATGTGACAACACTGAAGAAATTACACTTTGCTACAATGTAAAGTAGCATTTTCTCTTAGGGGTTTACTCTCTTTTGTGGCCAGCAGTTTAGACATTAATGGCCGTATGTTGAGATATTTTGAGGGGACAACAAATTTACACTGTTATACAAGCTGTACACTCACTACTTTACATTTCTTCAGTGTTGTCACATGAAAAGATATAATAAAATATTTACAAAAATGTGAGGGGTGTACTCACTTCTGTGAAATACTATATATATATATATATAAATATAAATCATATAGTTTTCATATGACATTTTTTTAATTTTGATTTATTTATCCTGTTAAAATGGTCTGTTGGCTCAAATAAACAATGATTGTTAAATGAAACAGTACGAATATTGTCATAAAATGTACTACAAATTACACTGTACTATAAACTACTGTGAAAAGCGTGTCTCGATGCGGGAGGCGGGCGCTGGAACGCCAAAGCTGTACAAGCGCCTATCAGGAGAGTAGGACACACAGTGGTAGAGAGGGAATCTAGTATGATAGTATGTTAAAGCAGCAGAAGAGCTGTATTGCACACAAAATGGCATCACCTTTTTTTTTTTTTTGGCCTGGTAGTATGGGTAAAATATGACTGTGCTGCCAGGAGGGTAGAGAGGGAATCTGTATGTAGTATGTTAAAGCCGAAGAGCTGTTGCTTCACCTCCTGTAGTCGGCTGCCAGCTGGTAATCCGTGTTGAGTTCGGCCTCTCTGGCGAAGTGTTTGAGTTGAGCACAGCTCAGCCCAGACTCCTGATGAGCGTCCTGAGAGTCCACTGACAGAGTCTGAATCAGTGCATGAAAAACACAGACTGATAATACAGACACTAATAAAACACCAGGGCTTAATTATAACAGTTTGTTTAGATCAATAAGCATCAGTTTGAGAAACAGTAATGCTTTCCAGGGGCGATTATAGGATTTTTTTAATGGGGTGGCACGGGGGGGGGACCAAGAACCAGCCAGTTACCAGCCCCAGAACCAGCACCCCTGCCCATAGGAAAAATCATGTTAAAATCACATAAAAATGGTACTGCACAAGTGCCTTGACAACTCATCTCTCTTTTTATAAATAAAAACCACTGATCAAACAATACCTGTTCTCAACTTTGATTGTCCAAACAGACGGTGTGTGTGTGTTTGTGTCTAGCGAACATTTTGTAAAAAAATGTCATGTTCTGACTTTCACCCGTTGCTGCAGATAGAGCAGATTGAGCTGTGAAATTGACAGCACTCTAATCCAATGGCCAGTGTTGCCAACTAATATTATGAGAAAGTTGCTAAAGCAAGGTCAATTTGTTGCTAAAAGTTGCTAAATGACATTGTGATGTCATTGCGCGATGACATCATTGCATAATTACGGCGCAAAATTGAATCACAACATCAAATCTCAAAATAATACTATGTTAATTTAGATTTGTTTGTAAAATAATATGCATAATTTAATATTCAAATATAAATACATTTATTTTAAATACATTGGATTATTGAACACTTACACATTTTTGAATTATTACAATGTTAAGTTTTTTTATAGTTAGTAAACTAGTAATACTATACACATCCTCAACAATTATTCTTTGAGCAGTGAATTAGTAGATAGCTAGTATGCTACACTCCAAGAAATGTCTGTAAAAATAGGGCACAGTCTACTACAGTATGTTAATATGAAATAATTTTCCATATTGTTTTTTTTACCTGCATTTTAAATTATGCATTGTGCAACCAGACAGCGAATAGGTGTGTTCTACTTCAAGCGGCGCTACGCTGCCGATTAGTGTATGACATCAGCGGCAGCACGTGAGATTTTAAATGCATCCGAACTGCTCCCGCACCGCAGATGTTATACTCTGATCAGTCTGCACTGTTGGGGGCACAAGGGAGGGCCAAGCATATTTTGAGGGGAGCCGGTGCCACACCGTGCACCCCCCTTCTAGACACCCCCTGATGCTTCCCCTAACAAATAACAGAAATTAATGTTTTGAGTCATCACCTTATTGAGAGCAGCATGCATCTCGTCCACCAGGAACACATATAACTGACTCAGGAACGCTTGCAGCTGTTCAGGGTCTGAGAAAGCCTCTGTCCTCAACATCTTCTCTCTTACGATCCGCACCACAGAGTACTGCCACATACAACATCAGGAGCTCATTTACATATGCTCTGATAATCAACAGTATGAATCACAACAAAGTTTGTTACATATAGAAGTTATTGACAATTTAAACTAAAAGTATTAAAACTATTTTTGTTAATAGACAAAGCTGAATAAAATAAAATATTAGAAGAAAAACTTGATCTTCACTCTTTATGTTAAAAAAATATATAAATTATAAATGTTGCCTTGGCAGTTACCTGAAATAAAATAAATCAAAATGTACGTACTAAAATTACTAAAACTGAAATACAAATGAAATAAAGCTAAACAGAAATACATATAAAAAGACAAATGCACATGTCAAAATCACTAACATGACATTAAATTATTGAAAAATAAAAATATTTAAAATAAAATTGCTTTTACATTACAAAGGTTGTCTACATGTAGAAGAAGCACATGTTGAAGCAAAACAGCATTCAATGAAACAAAGCTGATTTTAAAGGGGTCATATGATGCAATTTAGAGTTTTTCTTTCTCTGTGGAGTGTTACAAGCTGATTGTGCATAGATAAGATCCATGAAGTTGCAAAGACTAAAGTCTCAAAACCAAAGAGATATTCTTTATCAAAGTTAAGACTCTGCCACACCCCCCTAAAACGCCTCATTCAAACATGCCTCCGTCACGATGTGGAGATATTTCTGCGTGGTTTCACTAACCGCAGTAGTGCTGAAGCAGCCATGTCAGGGAGAAGCTGTGTGTTTCTATTTGAAAGCAAAAACATTTTATTTGGCCTTCAGAAAGTAGATGCATTTAGGAATCATTAAGATTACTTACAACAGAACAGCAACGCATTCTATGGACGAACGTTTCATGAACCTAGGAGACGAGGTAATTCTGACTTTGCTATGGCAATTCTGAATCAGCGATTGTATGTTTTGTTATTAGTTTAAGTATTTGCTATTGACTGTTCAAATGCAGAGTTTTGTGCGTCGTGTGTGTGTGCGCGCATGTGAGAGAGAGAGAGAGAGAGAGGGGTCACAGCGCAGCATTTTGTGTGTGTGTGTGTGTGTGCACGCGCGCGTCGCAGCGTTGTGTGTGTGTGAGAGAGAGAGAGAGAGAGAGAGAGAGAGAGTGGTCACAGCGCAGCGTTGTGTGTTGTGTGTGTGTGTGAGAGAGAGAGAGAGAGAGAGAGAGAGAGAGGGTCACAGAGCAGCGTTGTGTGTGTGTGTGTGCTCGTGTGTGTGAGAGAGGGAGACACGGTCACACAACCGCGGCTTGTGTGCAAACACATACGAGCTTCATTACTGTGTCTGTCACATGACTCTGTTCCTCTTTCGGGCTTGAACTGATGGTAAAACTAAGGACATTATTAACTGTCTTTACATTTGTTTTGAAAGCTAAAGCTCGCTATTATGGAAACGTTACATTTCCGACGTAACTTGTGGTGTTCGGCCAATCACAATGCACTGTGCCAGTTGGCCAATCAGAGCAGACTGTGCTTGTCGGAAGGAGGGCTTTGTAGAAAACGACGCGTTTGAGAGAGGCGGGGCATAGAGGACCTACAATATTGTGCAGTATTTGAAAAATAATGTGTTTTTTGAACATTAAAACATGTCAACATATTTTGTTACACCAAAATAATGATCTTTAAAAAAGCATCATATGACCCCTTTAATTTTTTTATTAAATTGGAAATGTTTCCTTGGCAGCAAACTGGAATAAAATTTAATTTCAGATGAAGTGCTAAAATTACTAACATTAAAACTGAATTAAAAACATAAAAATACCTAATAAAAATCACACAATCACATAATAAAATAACTGAGATGAAATAAAATGAAGGAAAACTAAAAACATACAAATAAAAGCTAATTCAACATTAATCAATTCCCTAATAGTATAGAAATAATACTAAAATAACACTGAATGCGGCCTGCTTTATTCTAAAGGTCAGAGAGAGGGTGGAAAAGGAATTATGAACCATTTATTTATGACTGTTTTGTTGCAAGTAACCTTGAGTGACCTTGCGAATGGACTTCAAAAACACATTTAACCTGATTGAAATGTACCTTCATCTGTTCCTTGAAGGCAAAGTATTTCCCAGAGTAGTTAAGCTCTCCAAGCAGCTGGTTTGTACGCTGTTCCTGCAGGACTGGGTCCAGAGGTTTCCCACCCGGCAGAAACGCTGCCCCGAACAGCTGCTGGTACTGATCCAACACCTGCGCGGCCACACTCGCTATCTGAGACTGGTATTCCTGTACTGCCTGATAATATCAAGCACATTTATTATTAGTCATCATTTTATTAGATTCATATTATTCTTATTAATAATTTGATCGAGGCATTTCATAGTACGTTCCAGCCATTCTATTTTGCTATGATAGTGTAAACTGTAATAGACAAAAGATTTCCCCCAGATCTGACTGCGAGAAGAAAATAAATGACAGAAGTGGGGAGAAAAGTTGTTTTTACTCTTTCTGCTCCTGCTGGCCATCGAGGCAGTGGAGGTCTGGGAGGAACCAGCTCCATCACCCTGTATGAGACAGAATCAATTCATATGAAGCAGCATATCTGAGGACAACACAATGCTTTGAATTTGAATGAAACTCTTTCCTATCACCGTTTGGCCAGCTCCTCCGGAGGTCTCTTTGGAGCCAGTGGCTTTTCCACAGCAATTTCAATAATAATGTACGATCTTGAATCGGCGTACATCTGAGACGATAAGAAAAGTTTAGGGAAAAAAGGTGAAAGTCATACCTTACCAAGAGTGTTTTCATATTCCACAGCTTCATTTTAATATGTGATTGACAGATGAACTGACCTGGCCCTCCGTGTTCACCTGAGGCTCCAGTCCAGACACGCTGTCAGACTGGAGCACATTTTCCCTGGGAATCCGGCTGTAGAAAGACCACATCAGTTAGTCTTTCCTGTAGATTCATGCCTATAAACTTATTTGAAAAGTTTGTGTGTATTAAAATAAACATGAACTGGCATTCAAAACCTATTTTACTTGCATAATGTGATGTAGGCTACTGCTCAAAAGTTTGGGTTCTGTAATATATATATATATATATATATATATATATATATTATTATTATTTATAAATTAATACTTTTATTTAACAAGGACACATTAAATTGATCAAAAATGACAAAGACATTTAATGTTACAAAATATTTATTTTTCAAATAAATGCTTTTCTTTTGACATTTTAATTCAATCAAAAAACTGTTAATGCTAGATTGGTAAGTAATACAAATATTATTAAATACATAAATAATATATTAGATGTAAATCAAATATTATATTATTATTATATTATATATATAAAAAAATATATACACATACATTACCATTCAAAAGTTTAGAGATGCTGAAAATTCAGCTTTATTAATCGCAGGAATAAATAACATTTTAAAACAAATAGAAAAAAGGTATTTTACAATTACAGTATTTTTTGTATTTTTGATTAAATAAAAGACTTAAAAACATAAAAAAAATCTTTGAAACAAAACCTAATCCAAACATTCTGAGATTTATTTTCTATCTAAATTGTTTCGGCGTCTAAACAGCAATTAGAACACATATAGTCTAATTAGAGTAAATAGACATTATAAAAAAAAATATATATATATTTTTTTAATTTCAGTGTTTCAAACAGCGCTCAGTTTTGCCAAGATGAGTCAGAGATCTCAATACAAACTTTTTCATCAAAGTCTCTCAAGATCAAATAATCACAATTTTATAACTCTAAACTCATACCGGTGTCTCACTTGTTTCACTGACATGGCTGATTTAACCGAAGCACATCTGAGCGTCTCTTCTGGGACTATGATAAAGGTGTGTGTGTTTGTGTGTGTTAACTGAGCAGCTGTTATTTGTCTCGCGGGCAGCTGCGGTGTCAGATGCTCAGTTGGAGGAGCGGCTGTGTGTTCCTCGCCTCTCTCCGTCTGCTGTGGAGTCACGGGACGTCAGAGAGGGGCGGATGAGCAAAGGAGATGATTCACCCAGCAATCTGCTGCTATTACAGCTAATTAGTTTGGGAAGCGTCTCTCAGCCACAGATCCGGATTTAATTAAGGGGGATATCGAAAATGAGCCCCAGTGCAGCACGGAAAGGGGAAGAGATTGCATCTGCTACAAATTATCTTAACCCATGAACTCTATCAGGTCTCATTTGAGTAAAAACGTATGCTTTGTGTGTATATATGTAGATATTGGTATTAAAAAAACAAAGACAAAAAGTCAAAGTAAGAAAATAATTTTCTGCAGTGAAGAAGAAGTAATTAGGATATTAATAGGATCTAACTTGTGATTTTATTTTTCTGTACCTTTTTGGAAACATCGTTGTTTCCTCTTTGGTTCTCTGTGTTTCTACTCTGAAAAGCCTTCAAGGAGTTGACAGAGGAATTGGCTCGATTGCGGCCCAGAGCTCCCGGTGTTCTGCTGCACTCCTTCAAAACACTGTAGGTCCTCTGAGTCTGGAACAGCACAGAAGATAAGATTCACTGTCAAACCATCAGTCTGTATGTATGTATCATTGAGTGGACCATTTCAAAATACTGATTATATTCATGTTTTATGGTGTAAAACTAGTCAAGTCACATTTGCAGTATTTATGTACACAATACTGATTGTTTCAAAGCAGCTTCACATTAATAAACAAGAAAATCACAGTGCTATTAATGTAAAATCAATAATGAAAATAAATGACCTTTCAGTTGTAAAGCAGCTCTACAGCAGTCAATAGTGTCATTATTCAGCTCAATTCAGTTCAATAACCACACCGGTGTTGCAAAGTAAGTGTCATTATTGTCATTATCCAGCTCAGTTTAGTTCAATAACCACACCGGTGTTGCAAAGTTAAGTGTCATTATCCAGCTCAGTTTAGTTCGAATCTTGTTTTCATCCAATAGTGTCAGTGCAGCTAAATCGATAATGTTACTGAATATTAAATGTCTTTTAAATCACAACTGAGCAAGACAGAGGCAACAATGGCAAAAAGCCAAATTTAAAACGAATTTAATGCAACTCTAAGCACCATCCCAGACTTAAAATGATACTGGAGACATTGGCTTCATCACAGCAAAAATAATTTTCTTAATCAATACTATTTTCATCTTATTTTCCAGTACAAATATCTAAACATTATTAAATCAAGACATATTTACTTGAGATGTTGAGAAGTAAATTGACTTAGCATATTATGTATCCTTCTTTTAAAAATGTGTGCGTTTACAGTTATTTTTCTTACCCCGCGGGCAGATATTTTTCTTGCTTTAAACACATTTTTTAAACAAGACTTAATATCTGGAGACATATTATATAATAAAATAATTGTTTGCATTGATCTGAAAGTGTCACAGATTAATTGAGTGGTGTCAGACCGTTCTGTCATCTCTGATCTTGATTTGAAGCATGAATCATTTTATGCGGTTGTGACTCATATTCACTCACCTTATTCAGCAGATCGGACTCATAAAATGGGTAGATTCTGTACATTCCGTGTATACGCCGTACTCCAGGGTACAACAACGGCACCAGATCCATGTAAACTACTCCGTGGAATGAGATCTGTACCTCATCCTCCCCCTACAACAAACAAAAGCAATATATGTGGTTTATCAAGCAAGCACAATAATGGAATCTAAATTAATTGCTGTATTGTTTTGGGTTTTGAGTGTCATCTTAACAGAATAGTTCACCCAATAATTAACATTTGCTGAGAATTTACTCACTCTCAGGCCATTCAAGCAGCAGATGAATTTAAACAGATTTGGAGAAATGTAGCATTACATGACTTACTCACCATGAATGGGTGCCGTCAGAATAAGAGTCCAAACAGCTTATATAAGTAACAAAGAATACAAACTCCACAAGATGTTAATTAATGGACTGGAGTTGTGTGGATTACTGGATTATCGTGATATTTTTATCAGTTGTTTGGACTCTCATTCTGACGGCACCCATTCACTGCAGAGGATCCATTGGTGAGTAAGTGATGTAATGCTACATTTCTCCAAATCTGTTCTGATGAAGAAACAAACTCATTTAAATCTCGGATGAGCTTGAGGGTGAGTACATTTTCGTTTTTGGGTTCAGGATGCTTCTCACCTGTCTTGTCTTCCCACCTTTGGCTGGTGCAGTCTGCATGGCTTTCATGATCTCAACAGGCCACAATCTACATTCTGCAATCCTGCGGGAAAGACTGAGAAAATAGGAAGCTGTGATTGGAGTACATGATCTTCAGGAAACAGGAGTGAGTGCATTGATTAAAAGTGTTGTTTGCTCACCAGGCTACACCTCCTGCATCAATAAAGCAACGATGTGCCGTATCCCAGCTCACTCTTTTCTGGTTACACTCAGCATCTGCTCTGAAATCCTTGTCCTATAACACACAAACAGATCAATGTGGTGACATATTCATTCCACATCCATCCCTGAAGTGTCCATTAATGGCTCAAGTCACCTCTATGTCGGTAAGGTCTCCGTGATCCGTGTCTGTGGGTTCTGCATCAATATAAAGGCCCTCAATGACCTCGGCCCCTGGTGCGAGAAGAGACCCCAAGGGCCATTTTTTGGGTCTTGGCACTGGCTCCTTCTCTCCACCCATTTTTAAGACGCCATTGGAGAATAATAAGACTTGCTCTTTCTAAACAATGAATAAACAATGTAAGACTTTTTATTTTTAGGTGAATTATTATTTTAGACATAAAAATATTTGAATATATCTAAACATCTGTTATTTTAGACCAACAAACTTGACACTTTCAATTTTTAAATAACATTATTTGACTTTTTTGGCACTTGCTATATGACAGTGTTTCCCAACCCTGCTCCTGGAGGCACACCAACAGTGCATATTTTGGATGTTTCCCTTATCTGACCAATATATTTCTGGTCCTGGAGTCTCTACTAATGAGCTGGTGAGTTTATTCAGGTGTGTTTGATTAGGAAAAGTTGGAAAATGTGTAGTGTTGTGTGCCTCCAGGATTAGGGTTGGGAAACACTGCCATATACATATAGACCGATTGGCTTCATCACTCTGTCTCCTCTCCACCAGTAAGCTGGTGTGTGGGGGGTGTTCTGGCGCAAGCTGGTGTGTGGGGGCGTTCTGGCGCATGGCTGCCGTCGCATCATCCATGGATGCTGCACATTGGAGGTGGTTGAGGAGATTCCCCCCCCCCCCTTCTATGTAAAGCGCTGCTTTGAGTACCCAGAAAAGCGCTATATAAATGTAACAAATTATTATTATTATTATATATGAACAACATAAGCAATGTATTAATTTAAAAAAATCTGAATAGAATTTTATAATTTTCAGTGCTGTCAAACTATTAATCGCGATTAATTGCATCCAAAATAAAAGTTTTTATTTACGTATTATATGCGTGTCTACTGTGTGTATTTATTATGCATATATAAATACACACTCATACAGTATATATATATATATTGGAAAATATTGACATGTATTTACATGTATATATTTATATTCATATAATTTATCATATAAATAAATATATTTAATATATAAACGTAAAATATTTTTCTTGAATATATTCATGCATGGGTGTGTATTTAATACATAATAAATATACACAATACACACACATATATTATGTAAACAAAAACGTTTATTTTGGATGCGATTAATTGTTGACAGCACTAATTATATTTATATAAAAAGTATTTATATGAAAAAAATAAATGGTTTGAAATGTAAAGTATATTGAAGAATATTGTCTGGTACCATGAAATTCCCTCAAAATACAAAACAGTCAAGAATAAATATAATTGAAACACAATCGTTCAACAGTTTGGAATCATTTCGATTTTTTAATGTTTTTAGGGAAAAAAAACGTATTTTCACCAAGGATGCATTATTTGATTAAAAATACAATAAAAACAAACACTTGTCTCTTACCATGGCTGAGACAGGCATCTGCAGGGCAGCTACATAGTGGGATGGAGGTGTGGGGGCAGGATTCCAGATGTCGGGAACAGAATACGCCGTCTCCACAGTGACCATCAGCACATTAGAGTCAGAGCGCTGGGCACCAGAGAGCAACGGCTCGGGAACATTCACCGTCACATCGAGTGTGGACTGAGCATAGAAATACATACAAAATAAATAACGTTACCTTATATCAAAACATACAGCACTTATGTAGTGGTGTAAAAATGTGGTTAATGAACATTGTCTTTACTTTTACACCATCTTCCTGTACAGCAACGTCTGCCGGTGATCCGGGCACAGCGTGGAGAAGTACAGTGGATGAGAAGCTACACTGACCTAGAATAAAGATATCACCGATATCAAACCTCACGAATATGGGAATCCATAAAATGTGCCTTAAAATGTGTACAGTTTAAATCAAACGAGTAAAGTGAAACAGTTTAACCTCGCAGCAGTGGCAGTAGATCCACGACGGCTTGTCCTAGTACCGCGGTTTTCTCCTCTTTTTGTTTTTTCTCTTTTGGTAAGATCTCGAACACCGTTACTGAGAATACACATTTCTGTTTACATTCAACCATGAACAATTTAACATTTAAAATCGAGTTAACTATAATGTATGTGTATATGGATGGATGGAATATTTAGCATTTAATTTGTAGCTAAATTTACACTGCACAAAATGCTTTCTTATTGTTATAATTTGGATATATTATCCATTACAAATATCTAAAAAATCTTAATACAGGATGCGTTTGCTTAAGAAGCAAAATTACTTTTAAAATATCTCTTAAAAAGTCTTAAAAAATTGTCTGAAAAAAATTCAAACCTGAGTTTACTGTATGTTTAAAACAAGAAAAAAGCACACTTCATTTTGATATTATATTTTTAGAAACGAGAAGTCATTTTGCCCCTCAAGTAATTGTAGTTTGGTTTAAGAATTTTTAGATATTTTTATCAGAAAACAAGACAAAAATACTCAATACTCACGTATGACAGGATTATGTGCCACATCGTCCAGTGTGTGTGCAACTTCTGAGCACTCAAAACTACAGGTGAAGTTGTAAACCACATCTTTGTCCACAGGAACGTCCAGTTTTTGTGAGTCTCCCAGCACACATCCATTAAACTCCACCCGAACAAAACCGAGACACGAATCAGTCCTACTGCCCCTCTGAAATAATCACAAATGAGGGTAAAAATGTACTTATAATACCAAAACACACAACAGCAAACATTTCATTATAGCAACGTTACTAGTGCGAAAATGCCACACTACTACAGCTGTTCTTACTGCTGTAACATCATAACAATACATTAATATTCACATTCAAACAGTGCAAGAGGCTTTTAGAATCTCTCTATTGTTTTGTATATTACATTTACTTTTTCCAAGTCAGTGGTGGCTAATACCAAGGGTGTTTTTTAATTATTATATTAATATTACCACAGTTTTATTGCAGCAACAGTTGTAGATGAGACCGGGGCAAGTTGTCACACTGTTCACTTCAGTGAATATTATTTCACTTCAGTGAATATTATTTCTCATGAAAGGATTATTTTTGAACGTCAGATTCTTCTCAAATTCAAGAAGACCGTTTTTAACTTAGTGTTTTAAAACATATAAGTTACATTTAAATAGCCGTTGCTCGTGTGACAACTAGCCCCGGTTAAGCTTACTATTATTATTCGATAGTTATTTCATTTGAATGATTGATTGTAACTTTCTAATGATTTTAGTGACTTCTTACCAACTGATTTCCCGACAGAACACTGATCTGCACCGGCACAGCTCTCCCAAACTCTCTGTGATTCTCCATGTTTAAAAACTAAACGACTTTCTCCTCAACGCTAAACAACTGTTGCTCAGCTCTCGCTTGTTTCCATAGAAACGACGCGGCGCGTCAATCTCGCGATATGTGAGTTGGTCTCGTGAGAAGTCGAGCTGAGAACAACATGGAGCACACGGAAGTTTGATGCTAATTTTCCCGTTTGTCAGACTTTATGTTGACAGTCTGAGTTACACACGATTCATTTAAATCCTTCATCGAGCTGGAGGTACATAAAGGATGGATAAAGGAAAGTGAAAGCTGTGTTTTTAGACGGTAAGGTGCGCTTCCTGGCGGGTAACTTGAATCTCTCCATGATAAGAGTCTTGAATCTTCATAAATATAACGTAATACTGACTGAATGTAGACTTACTGTACTTCAGTGCGCCCTCTTTAGTACGCTTTAGTGGATTTCTAACTGAACTTAGTGTAATTTGTGCTTCAAAACCGTCTGCATTTACACTGCCATTCAAAAGTTTGGGAACAGTAAGATGTTTTATATGTTTTAACGAAGTTTCTTGCTCATCAAGGCTGTATTTATTTGATTAACAATACAGAAAAAAAACTTTCTGTAATTTTGGTAAATAATATTTCAATTTAAACTAACAGTTTCTACTTTAATATACTTTAAAATATAACTTATTCACATTTTCAGCATCATTAACGTTATTCCAGTCTTCAGTGTCACATGATCCTTCAGAAATTATTATAATATGCTGATTTATAATCAATGTTGGAAACTGTTGTGATGCTTCATATTTTTTGGAACCTATGATACTTTTTTTCAGTATTTTATGAATAAAAAATTAAAGAACAGCATTTATTCAAAAAAGAAATCTTGTTACAGTATACACGAATATTCAAAAGTTTGGAGCCAGTACAATTTTTTATTAATACTTTTATTCAGCAAGGATTTGTTAAATGGATTTTTTTTTAATGATAGTAAAGACTTATATTGTTTGAAAAAGATTTATATTTTAGATAAATGCTGTTCTTTTTAACTTTTCATTCATCAAATAATCCTAACAAGTATCACGGGTTCCAAACAGTCAGATGTCATGTTTCAACATTGATTATGATTCAGTATATTATCATGATTTCTGAAAGGATCATGTGACACTGAGACTGGAGTAATGATGCTGAAAATCAGCTTTGCTTTACAGTAATAAATAATGTTTTAAAGTATATTAACACAGAAAACCAATATTAGAAATTGAAATAATATTTCACAATATTACGTTTTTTTCTCCACAGAAATACAGTGATGAGCATATTTATAATGAGAGACTTATTAAAAACATAAAAATCTTAACGGATCCCAAACTTTTGAATGGCAGTGTATATGTGACTGTATAAATGAATTACAATAAAAGCTAAAAGGTGATTAATATGATGGGGGGTGGGGCAGATATATCATCTATAATTCCAAACATTCATAAACATGTTTACCTAAAATCTTGTTTATTGTGTATTTTTCACAGATATTGAGCATGTCTCTTCTTCATGCTGTCGACGAAGCTGTCAAAATGTGCAAGGCTGAAGAATCAAGACTCACTGAAAACATCCGACAGTGCAAGGAGATTTTACGCTCAATGTGAAGTGATCTAAATGGTTATCTTGTTGTTATAATGTTCTTGTGTTGCAAAAAGTTCAAGTTTATTTAGAAAAGCTTAATTTATGCCGTATGTTTGCAGGAGAACCCGTTTGACAGAAACCAGTGAGCTGGAAACTGCAGCAGCCATCGGTGCTAAAGATGGTTAGAGGAAAATCATTTATCTATTTATATGTATTTCTCACATCATAAATTACACAATAGATCTTTGTGTCTGCAGATATTCTGCCTGAAGAAAAACAAGACATTGAATTGTTGGAGCAAGTTTTAAAAAAAGCACTAAAAATCCGCAGCACATCTGAGGCTCATAAAGAACTTCACCCTGACAGTAAACCCCCTAATGAGAGAAAAAATAAAGCACTCATTAATTATACTGTTAAAGAGGAAGATAAAAGAAAGCTGGTGCAATCTGTCCCTCTCTCTGAGACGCATAAAAAACCCATTCATCACAGACGGGCCGGAGGGAATGTGACCCATGGAGCCCCCTGGACGCGGCCGGTTCTGGTCCGGAAGCGACCGACTGCTCATCCGGTGGTCAATGGAAGGCCGTCAGTCCCAAAGAGCGCTTCGGCGAAGATCTCTTCCACACGATCCCAGCAGAACATGTGTGTCAAAGCCAAAAACGCTAAAGAGTCATCTGAAGATAATTCCCCATCAGTCTCCTGCCAAGAAGTGTCAGCATCTGGTAAAGACGGGAAAGTCCCAACAGGAAGTGTGCAGTCTAAGGAGCAATGGTATGTGTGTGATCAGATAGTCATCTTTGTTGTGTGCAAACATGAACTTGTTCTTTAATCATCAATTGCGTACACTATATTTTCAAAAGATATTAATGCTTTTATTCAGCAAGAATGCATTAAATTGATCAAAAGTGACAGTAAAGACATTTATAATGTTATATAAGATTGATATTTTAAATAAATATTCTTCGTTTGAACTTTCTATTCATCAAAGAATCCTAAAATTGAATATTGATTCAACATTGATAATAATTAGTAATGTTTCTTAAGCAGTTAATCAGCATATTATTATGATTTCTGAAGGATCATGTGACACTGGAGTAATGATGCTGAAAATTCAGATTTGATCACAGGAATAAATTACATTTAACATATCATTAAATAGAGAAGTAATACAATTGTAAATAATAAATTGTAATACAATTTTACAATATTAACTGTTTTTACTAAATTTTTGATTAAATAAAATACATATATTTTTTAAAGTAAATATCTACAATCCACATATTTTTGAATGGTATGGTATACGTGTTGTATAAATCTGATATATTTTCTTTGTTGTTGTAGGATACCATCTCCGTTGTTACCAGCTTGGCGAGCACAGAGAACAAAACAGAAGCGGTCAGTCTGAAATCAAAGGAATATTGTGGGTCCTCTTCAAGCTGAGCACTTTCAGTAGCGTTTTAGGCGTAACATTAATTAGTAAATCATTCATACTTTAAAATCGTGTCACAATAAGGCACTTACAATGGATCTAAATGAAACAACTCAAACCTTAAAATACTTTTTGAAATTAAAGTCACTGGACATAAATCTGAGCATGAAACTAGTGTAATAGAAATCACTTGCTCACCTTGTCGGTGAAACATCAGTATTTTAGTCTTGTTATGAAGATGTAAAGCAGGTATATCTTATTTTTTCACACAATACACACAAGTAGTATTTTTAAACTGAGAAAAATCTAAACATGAAATGATGCCAGTGATTTATAAGTAGAGGTTTAACTGCCTAGAAGAGAAGTGCCAAGTTATGATTTAGAATGCATCATAACTCAAATAACACACATTTGTAAGGAAGACTTTATGTAAGTGCTTCATGTAAATGCCTTGCTCCATTGACTTCGGTTGTACATTCATTACCATGATTTTCACTTTAAACAGATGTTGATAGAGCTTTACTTGCATTAAACACACAATATGTCTTATATAAATATATGTAGAACAATGAATTACACTTATGAGAAAAAAATGCATTTACTTTCAGATTGTGGAAGAAAGTGTTAACCCAGCAATCAAAGCCAGTACCAGAGAGAACCAAATTCACAGAGAGACTGCGCGACACTGTATCCTTTTCAGATCAATCCCGTTGCGTTTGATCAGTATCACCTCAGACATGATCCGTGTATCCGTGCAGTCATCATTACTCCTGTTGTTGTGGAGTCTCAGGCCATCCAAGATGAGGAGTAGATGTTTGTTTCTTCATCAGAAAAGATTTGGAGAAATGTATCATTACATCACTTGCTCAGCAATGGACCCTCTGCAGTGAACGGGTGCCGTCAGAATTTGAGTCCAAACAACTGATAAAAACATCACAATAATCCACACAACTCCAGTCCATCCGTTTTTTTTAACAAGTGTGTAAGAAACAAATGCTTTCAAACATGCAGCTTTTCACATCTCAAGACATTAACTGATTAACAGGAAAGGTGTGGATTACTTGTGGATTATTGTAATGTTTTTATCAGCTGTTTGGACTCTCATTCTGCCGGCACCCATTCACTGCAGAGGATCCATTGCTGAGCAAGTGATGTATTGATGCAGTTCTTCAAATCTGTTCTGAGGAAGGAACAAACTCATTTACATCTTAGATTGCTTGAGGGTGAGTAAATTTCCATTTCTGGCTGGACTGTTCCTTTAAACATGACATCTGACTAAAATCTTTTAGTAGTATTTTGTTGTTGTATTTTCCTGAGCTGCTGTTGTATCAGTTCCCATCCGAATTGCCTTCTGTATGTCCTGCTGATATCACAACAGAGCTGGACGTGCTTACACGGCGCTGTCTTGACCTGACACACTGCTTCAACGCAGAGCTACAGGCCCAGAAGGACTCCGATTCAGGTACCCGCGCCTGGGGCAGAAAGATGGAGGGCTGCAGGAAGACAGAAGTGTGTGGGTGGAAGTAGGGGGCTGAGAAATGAGCAACTGGACAATAAGGATCCTTCCAAGGATAACACTGTCATCTAGCCTTTATTCATCTGAGTCACAGGACGTTTCAGAATCAGGAATCTAATTTAGAGTAGATGGAGACCAAGATATGTGTGTGTGTGTGTCACAGGGACCTTGCGTGAGAGAGAATATGAGTCCTTGCAGATGCTTGAGGGTTTGGAGAGGATGACGACAGAACTTCTTGCGTGTGCTGATCATCGGAAGAAAGGTACTTCATAATCTCCAGATATACAAACCATTTGACGTCATTTTCATTTCAGGGTTCCTTGCTTGGGATGCTATTCATTTGTTAATCACTTGCTTAATGAATATAGCAAATTTACAAAACTATTAAAACCTTTTCAGTGTGCAGGTCAAGAAAAAAATAGTGTGTTAAAAATGTATTAAACACACATTGACGTTTTGTGACAAAATGCGTCAGTAGCAGATTATGTAACATCAGGTAAGTTGTAACAGTTATAGGTTATTTAATAGCTTCTCAGCTATATTTACATGTGAAACAATTATTAACCACAAAACAAATATTAAATATTACAACATGTTAAACCATTCTTCTTTTTTTACCAGTAGAAACTGTAATTAATACATTTTAATTTATAGAATGTAATTTTATTTATTTATTATTATTGATAAATATAATTTTAATATAAATAAATTATAATATTAATATAAATTAAGATGTTAATATTAAATCATAATTTAATGATATTTTACTTTTTATATTAATATTATTATTATTATCAAATAAATTATAATTTTATTTAACACAGGTATCAGATTTTCCAAACCTGAGATTTATGAAAAATGATTTTGTCACAATTAAACCTTTCAGTTCAAATCTGGCTTTATTATATAGTGGATTCTTGTCTGAATATGTTGGTGTGGTTTTATAGGTTTAATTTGTTAAATAATAAAAAGGTAGATATTACACCACCAACAGATAATCGTAATTTCACTTAATGATAAACTGAATGTTTTAACCGGGGCTAGTTGTCACAAATGGTTAGGGTTCTTTAAGAACACCAATATAAAAAAACTATATATAGCCCCGGTCTAGTTTATTCTGTATGTTCACATGGTATTTGTAGTGATCACAAGCTTTCTGTATATTCTGAGTTCAGTCTACTGCAATAAAACCCATCACACCCTTCCTCTTCAGGCTATTTGGGTCTAATGTGGTGTCAGTAGCCTGTAATCTGTTCACTCTCCATTAAACACGGCCGGTTGTGTCTGCTCTGTGCCACACATTCATTCACGACTTCTACAAGTTGACACACCATCCGTTTCTCCAAGAAGACAATTCCCATCCTTTCTCGATGTTTACGCTTATATTTTTTCTCATTTATTTTGAAGTGTTCCTTTAGGATTTAACGGTTAAAATCTCAAAGCCTCTCACATGGTTCTTCATTTTGAAACTTCCTCCTCCACAAACCCAAATAAATTACCCGACCCGGAGGGATCAATACATGAGAGTTCCCATGTTCATGCTTCTTGGGAAAGCAATTCATGTACTTTAGATGCTTGCTAATTTTCCATGTTCTGCCTTATTCTTGACATTTGGTATTACGAAGATTATTTATAATACATAAAACATTTCTAAACTATGTTGTAACATGTTAAAATAAAAACAAATAAAATGTGTTTCTGTGGCTCAGTGGTAGAGCATTGTGTTAGCAGCGCAAAAGGTCATGGGTTCAATTCCCAGGGAACACACATACTGATAAAAAAAATGTAAAGCCTGAATGTTGTAAGTTGCTTTGGATAAAAGTGTCTTCTGTAAAAAGTTCTGTAGTGCTGTCAAACGATTAATTGCATTACAAATAAAAGTTTTTGTTTATGTCATATGTGTGTGTGTGCTGTGTATATTTATTATGTATATATAAATACACACATGCATGTATATATTTCAGATTTATTTTATATATTTGTATATTAAATGTTTATATATAATATCAATTATATAAATATATACATGTAAATATTTTCAAAATATATACTTTATGTGTGTGTATTTATATATACACAATAATTATACACAGCACACACACATATGACATAAACAAAAACTTTTATTTTGCCATTAATCATTTGACGGCACTAATATTCTAATATATTAGAATCGTATTACAGATTTAGCAGTTCAGTTGTGAATTTGGTTCACTGTGCGGTTCATACAGCTTGAGCCGGATCATACGGGGTGATAAACTGGATGTAGTTCTAATGCAAATGTTCCCTGTGTTTGTCAGACTGGGAGAGGTGGGATATGAGGATCTCTGGAGCTTTGTGTCCCGTCCGGAGGAGAGGTGAATGGGGCGACCCGATCCGTTCCTGCCTGCCGCCCATCCTGTCGTACAGCAGTGAGGCTGAACTGAGAGAGCTGGAAAGCCAAAGGCTCAGAGTAGAACAACTTCAGCAGGCTGTTCGTCTTCAACAGGTTTAATATACTTGTCTTTCTTTCTTATATTCAGGAAGTAGCTTTTTCTTGTTTTATATTCATCAGCTTACCCTAGTGAGCTGACGAGCTAGGCAGCAGTCATAACATTATTCTGCTGTAAGATACCTTATTTTGGATGGTATTTAAGGCAGCATTGCATTTATCCCTCATTAGCAAGTCCCACAATGCATTGCATGGATCCTGAACTTGCTGTCTTATTCAATACTAAACATGGTTAGAATTAAAGTTGAGATGAAATATACATAGTAGGGCTGCAAAACGATTAATCCCAATTAATCACATTCGAAAAAAGATTGTTTACAAATTATATGTGTGTGTACTGTGTGTGTATCTAGATACACATACATATACAGTATATGTATTTACATATTTTTTTAATATTTGTATGTAAATATATTTATACTTTTATATAATTTATATTATATATAAATGTAAATATTTTATAAATAAATCTAACAAAATGTTCCTTTGTATATACCTGTGTGTGTGTTTATATATGTAATAAATAGATTAATTGTTTTGCAGCCCTTATAAATAGCCATAAATCCATTTCTGTTGTTATAGTTTTAGCAATTTAAGCAGTTTTTTTTTTCAAAATTGATGATTAAAAAAAATTTTTTTTCTTGAGCAGCATAACAGAATGATTTCTGAAGGATCATGTGACACTGAAGACCGGAGTTATGATGCTGAAAATACAGCTTTGATCACAGAAATATATTACATTTTAATATATATTCAAACAGAAAACAGTTATTTGAAGTTGTAATAGTATTTAAAAAAAATCTGTATTTTTTATTACTGTATTTTTGATCAAAGAAATGCAGCCTTGGTGATCAGAAGAATCTTAATTATCTTAATTATAATTATTTATATATATATATATATATATTATTTTTTACTTCAGTTTTAGTTTTAATAGTTTTAGTGCATCACGTTTTAACCCCCGGTTTCACAGACGAGGCTTAAGCCTAGTCCTAGACTAAAATGTAAATCTGAGCTGTTTCAGCTGAAATAAACTTGCACTGACTGATCTTAAAATATATCAGTGCCTTTTTCTCAAGATGCACACCAGTAATGTTATTTTTTCTAAAGCATGTTTATAAAAATTGCTTAAATGTCCTAATTGAACTATGATCTAATCCTGGCTTAGTCTAAGCCCTGTCTGTGAAACCGGGCCTTAATGTTTTTAAACTAAATTAAAATGACAAATGTTAACTAAGCTGCTTGTTGAAATAAAAAAAATTGTTATATGTTTTACTTTATTTCAGTCCATGTTTATTTTATTTCATGTAATGGTTTATGGTTCCAGTATCATTCTTAGTTTAATAACCGTGTGGCATACACTGTATGCTATCGAGGTATACAGCAGAGCACTAATCAAATGTTGCCATGTTTTCTGTTTTTAGGCGATGTCTGATAGCCTTGCGTCTTACTGGAGGTCTGGTCCCGGATCCGCTGGACCCAGTGCCGTGGCTCTGCGTGGCTTGTACTCGCTGCTGGCGGAGGGAGGGGTTCAGTTCCCATCTCTGATTTTGGATTCGGAGTCAGACTGAGCAAAAACAAGACTGTATTTCAGGGTTAGTGGACTGAATTCCCTCAAGCACAGCAGGGAAGTTTTTCTGCGGACCGACACAAAGCCGTTCTCCAGAACTCAGAAACTGTAAGTGTGTTCGGCGTGTGCATTTTGGCTCGGATGTTTAACAATCGGTCGCATGACTGAGAGTGCAGCTGCTGCTAAGAAACTCAAATAAAGCTTCCAACTGACGTCTCTCGTGATCCGTGAGTCAGGATTTCATTTTGTGTCACGCTCCTCCATCCTGCATATGTTATTTGGCTCTCTGAGAGTTCTTCCTTTTTGAATTCATTACTCAATGCGCCAAACCACTGGCATCTTTTGAATACGAGTAGCATGTGAAGCCTGTGGTGTGGTTTTTGTGCCAGCAGAGGGTGATGTGTGCTTAATGCGGTCCTGAATGTCTTCCAGAGCCGCTATTGACAGCATGTGTGGCATGACGTCTGTTAGGACAGAAAGTCATTTAGACTCGATACTCAGTTTATGAAAACAAACAAAAGTTGTGTTTACACCAATGCAATTACGTATAATGCACATCTAAACACTCTGGAGCCACGTCGTACGTATAAACATGTGTGTTATTTGAGCTATGTGTCTATGTGATGCTTTTAGGGGTGAATCTAGAGTTGTAGATGTTACTGATGCAGTTCCTGTGTTTGGATGTGCGTCTATGCAAACAGTCGAGTCTGGTAACCTTGTACATTATACAAGATTTGGAGGCCAAAACTCGATGTTTTATGTGGATTGTTGCATTGAAAATGTTCTGCTGGTTCAAGTACAGACTTTAGTCAGCATAGCGCCGTATTTCATTTTTGACAGGCATGCAAATGAGGCCGTGAGGGATAGAAGTACAGTGTGTTCGGTGGATTGTACTGTTGTTTAACAACATAACGATTGTTAGGTTTATGAAATGTCTTTCCTTAAAAAAAACTGTAAGTCTATCCCACACAGACTCCTTTTCATCCGCTTGGCATCTAACCCGACTAAGGTCTGACATTCAGTTGATATAATTTAATCAAGCCAACTGAAAATTTTAAATGCAGATTGTCAACATAAAATTGACTTTTGATCTCAAGTCTTTTATGGTGTACATATGGCATAATGTGAAAGTTATAATGTCACATGGTCAGGAGAGGAATTTAATAATTGCATGTAACTTTGCACAGGTTAGTATGTTTTGTTGCAATATTTCTGAACCTGTGTATATTTGAATGTTTCTCGGGGCCTTGCCCAATTCACTTAAATGTGTCCTTTGAGCTAAACTTCGGTCCCATGTTTTTTACAACAACAACAAAAAAAACTTTTTACAGAAGGAAGTAATTAATACTTATTTGAGCAATAAGATCATTGGAGTATGTTTTAAAAGAAAATGTTTCAGTCGTTCTTCTTTAAAACCTCACTACGTTATTTATGGAAGGTTGTTTCCACCGCAGGAAGGAAGGAAAGAAAGAAATACAGTTTTTTTTATCTTACAATTCAGACACTCTATTGAGTTTATATCTCAGAATTCAGAACCCCCCCCCCTTCAAAATAGCAAGAGATAAATGCAGAACGGTGCAATTCTGAGAGAGAGAAAAGTCACAATTGTGAGAGAAAAATTTGAAGTACCTTTTTTTTATTATTATTATTCTGTGAAATAATATTATGATGTAAACTCTGAATTGTGAAGGAAAAAGGTCTGAATCTGCGGCATGACGTCTGTTAGGACTGAAAGTCATTTAAACTCATCCTTTAGTTTATAAAAACAAGCAAAAGTTGTGTTTAAACCAATGCAATTATGTATAATGCACATCTAAACACTGGAGCATGTTGTATGTACAAAAATGTGTTGTTTGAGCCTAAACAGATTGTGAGATGTAAACTCGTTGTGAGTTGTTTTGTTTTTTGTCCTCAAACTATTACCAATGTTTTGGAAGACGAAAAGATTTAATAATGAAATTGAATCACTTATGCTGCTTTCAGTCCAAATCCATCTCATCTGATTTTAAGAGCTGCTCCTGCACTTTTCCCCCAAGTAGGAAATGCAATCGTTCTGAGTTGAATGTAACAATCAAATCTGGTCTTTAGGACTGCCTGAACAGGAATGAAACTGCATCTGTCGCCTCAGACAGATTGTAGTCAATATCTGGTGTGTCTGCATCAGTTGCCATAGTGACTACGAGAGTAGCTGTCATTGTGGAAAGACACATTTTGCAGCGGTGCTGTTATATGATGTGACTGAAATCGTTTCATTCACCATTCAGAACATAATCAATCCTATCACTGCTCCTTGTGTATGATGTTAGAAAGTCAAACAAGAAAAACTGCTTGAAATCTGATCTGACCAATCAGACTGAGACGTGTTTCTAAAAGTCTGTTTTAATGTGATCTCTTATTTTATTTTAGTATTGTTTCTAACAATCACATTCCATGTTTATTTTATTTCTATTATATTTTTGTTTTAGTATTGTTTCAAAGAACCAGATTGCATGTTTTTATTTTTATTATATTTTTTATTTTAATACTGTTTGTAAGAATCATATTCCATGTGTTTATTTGATTTGTATTATTTTTTATATTGTTTGTAAGACTCAGATTCCATGTTTATTTTACTTTGAGGTTTGAGACAAAAACCTACTTTTTCAAACTCCACCTGGACCATTTGTCCAATTTTGACCAAATTTATTATGATAATTTTATTTTTGATAACTCAAGCCATCTTCATATAACTCAAAATCAGCATAAAATGTAATATTTGTAATGCACATTAATTATGGATATGGGTTTCCACATTCATAGAAAACTTTTATTTATTTATTTCCTCCAGTTGAAATTTCATGAAAAGTCATGGGTTGTTTTTTTGTTTTGTTTTTTTTAAATAGAGAAGTCATGGAAATGTATGTAGTAAATATAAATTGTTCTAGTTAAGGTTGGCTCCAAAATGGCTTGAAATGCAAACTAAAATTGCTTTATATATAAATGTATGTAAATATGTATATTAAAAATCATGAACATTCATTAAGTCTAAAAACATGTGGGAACCCTAAATGTAGGACTGATTTCATTTCAAACGGATGTTATATACCAACCAAGAGTTTTTAAGAGTACAGACTCAGTCAAACACCGCAAAAACAGCTGCTTTTCTAAACAAAGTGAGTATTAAGTTATGTAAAAAAACCTTGTGATGAGAGCATGAATATCAAAGTTTGAAATGATGTCAGACGAGCTGCATTAGTCACAGTGAGAGTTATTTTCCACCTGATATGTTGACTATGTAAAATGCCATTGGTTTGTGTGGTTGGGATGGTTGGTAGTTCATCTCTGACTGTTCAAACCTCCCCACAAGTGGAGAACAAAGGAGATACTTCTCATTGATTGCATCTCACTTTTAGAGTCCCACATGGTTTTCACACAGGCCGAGGAGCACAAAGCTGTCACGGCCGCCTCCGCCAACTTGCCGAGACCGATCGGTAGACCATCTACGTGGATCGCCTGCGGTGAGGTATGCATGTTCAGGATGTTCATAATGGTCTAAACCTCATTTTAGAGTGCTAAAATTTTTATTTATGTCATATTCAAGCAGAGTGTGTGAAAACGAGCGATGGAGAGGCTCCACGGGGCCAGTGTGGGGACGGTAGCCCACAGACAGGAGGCACAAGCTGTTCCAGACTGGGAGACAGGTGGCGCTGGGTTCACACAGCGGGCCGTGGGTGGGCGTCCTCCTCCAGCCCCCGCCCACTCCACGCTGATGTCACCGACTCACCCGGGAACACGTTCAACAGACTGATGCTCCCATCATGGAAAAAGTACACATATACATACATATTTAAATAGATATAAATACACTCACGTACAATAACATTTTTAATTTGAACCATGCGCAGAAGTGCATTTAAAATAAAAAAGAACCTAATTGTTAAAGACAATATGGATGGTTGACAAAAGTGAGTCAAATGTTGAAAAGTTGTAATTATTATTGTTAGAAATATATATTTTTTTGGGGGAAATGGAACACTTAATTTGACTCTTCGCAGGGAGTTTGATTGACAGACGATCTGACCAATCATAACGCAGAATCCGCCATTTTGTCTGATAAACAGATCAGACAGCAGTGTTGCCGCCCAATTGGGCTTCTTTTGATCGGAGAATAACGCATTGGGCGGGTAGACAAAAAAAAAAAAATCAAAGCCGCCCAATCTGCTTTTTTTCTTAGATTTACAGAGAGTTTGCATGTGTTTTTGAGTATCATACAGTATTTGATGCATCTGGCTTTTATGGTAGTATATGATATAGTGAGAATACCTGACTAGTCTATGAACTAACTGCTATTTTAATGGAAGAAACAACACTTACTAGACAGTTTATGTTAGCTAGTGTTGATATGAAACCAAAACAGCTGCCTGGAGGTGATGTCAATATGGCCACCAAGTTAACTGACTTCTCTTAAAAAGGACTGTGGTTGATTCTCTCATGCTAAGTGATATTTTTTGAGCCGCTACCGGTGTATTGCGTTCCAAATCAGTTATTTGTGAGGTTACATATTATTTGGGATGCTGCCTCTGTAGACTCTCAAGGGTTTGGATTTGGAACAAAGCCATCGGGGTTTAAGTTCACCCAGACTGTCATCTACTCACCATCTTTCATTCTTCCACAGAACACAGAAGGAAATGTGAGGCAGAACCTCCTGCTCTTTTTACATTTGACACATAATAAAAGTAAATGAGGCCTATTGTTTGACGTCACTGATTGATGTGAGTAACAAGCTGTTTTCCAAAAAATAATAGTCATATATTATTTTTTTTTATTCTGTGTGTGTGTGTGTGTGTGTGTGTGTGTGTGTGTGTGTGTGTGTGTGTGTGTGTGTGTGTGTGTGTGTGTGTGTGTGTGTGTGTATATATATATATTTTATATTAAATATTATACTTAAATACATTTTTATTATTAGTATTATTTTATTAAAATTAGCCACTTCAAAAAGTCCCTACAAGTCACCTGCACAGGATTTTATTTCATTTTATTTTACTATGGGAATATACAAAATAATGTAATATTTAATACAATTACTGTACAAAATAATGTAACACTGAGTGAAGCAATAATTTATTATGGATTTATTTAGTTTAAGTTTCATTGGTGGTGTTTAGTGTAAATTGGTCTATTCAAATGCCGTCAACCTGTTTGAGATCATCGCTGCTTTTATTTTAGATAAATGCTCTGATTGCTGATTTATATTATTTTAAAACATGTTTTTATATTATATTTAATTATTTTATTGTGCAACACAAAACGGGAGCGAATATCTAATAGTGTAAGACACAACCTCCAGGAAAAACATAAAATAAATTAACACAAATTATAAAAAAACAAGGAGCAATAATTGAGACAAACAGCAGATAAATACATTTTTATTTTGTAATATATATTTTATATATTTAGGTTTTATTTAATACAATTGAAATGCTTTTTTCATCATTATTTCATTGACAAAAGCTCAGTCATTCACCATGACCTCAGGAAAAAGAAAGATATTCAAAATATTATTTGCAGCATATGAGTCAAGAAGTATTACAAATGCATGACTTTCAGCTCTTGAACCCATATTGCAGAGTGACGAGCTTATCAGCTCTTGACTTTAAAGCATTTCCGAGCATCACATTTGCCTTTCCAACAGCTTTAAAGCGACATTCTGCTGTTTTTTCCTCAAACCGTGTCAAAATATTTTCTGCTCTCTCATTCACACAAGTCTTCATTCAGCGAAGCCCCAGGGGTCTTCCTCGTCGTACAATGCTTTGAAAAAGGAAGGAATAATAATGAACAGAGCAGAATAAATAGTGTTGTCAAAAAAGGAAAAGGTTGTGCGTGAGCTGTTTGGGATCATTGAAATGTCAGAGCATTGAATTCCCAAGGTTTACGGAGTCTGTTCCCTGTAAGTCCAGTAATAACATTCATCCCAAGCTTCCCAGGAATACCATTGACCCTTCCTGGGAAAAACAACACTAATGTTCAGGAAAAGGAACAGTGGAGTCATATAATCCTTATTGCCCTGTCCACGCATGGAGACCAATCTTCATGTTCAAAGGGCTTTGTGCTTTTTATGTGTCTTCCCTGGATCTTGTGGACCTCTTGAGACAATTCTCCCGTAGAAGATGCTATTATAAGAATATTTTGTCATTTTCAACTTGAAGTCTATGTTGCACACTGTTGATTTCCATCAATAATTTGGTAAAAACGAACAGGATAGGCCTTAACACTTTGCTTAAGATGAGAACTGGAGGTAAAGCTTTATTTTAGTGAACTGGTATTAATTATTCACAATATAAGTTTTAAAAATTTGTACTTTTAGGTGGAGGAACTGCACAAGGAGGCCTTAATACGTGACTGAAAGTCTTCGATTACAGTCCCAGACTCATCTCTAGCAACTCTCCGGAGGTGTGACGTAAGAGACAGTGAGTATATTACAGCAAATGGGTTCCCCATTCATTTAAATACCTTATTGCACTGAAATAATCTGCGGCACAATTACAGTTATTCATCAGCAGATGATTTCATCTTATGACATACACCAGCAGTACTAGCAGAGTAGTAAATGAACAGCTCAGGAGAAAAACCTTACTGAATGCAGTCCTTCAGTGGTCACACTTTCTGTCCGCTTGTCTCACTCATTCGCCACCCCCTCTCTTTATTAACTATCTTTCCCACCCAGTCCGTGTCTTTCTCTCCTATGTCTTGATTTCTCCCTACAGTATGTCCGTGCTGGCGTGGGGCTACATTAGCGAGTATTGAGTCACCAGACATAAGTTTTATGCTCCTCAATTGGTTTCACCCCACTCACTTGGCCAGTCGGATAAACTGAGCAGGGACTACTTATTAAGAATATCAGAGTCTTATTAGACATAATACTTGGCTGTGTATGAAGGACAGGCTTGGGTTCATTGCTTATTCCTTGAACTCATTTTGAGTGTATTTGACAAAGGCTTTCATAAACCGTCGTTATGGTCTTTTCAGGCTTTGTAGTCTTTAATTGATGGCATGAGCAGAATGGATGGGGTTTTCTGCAGCAGACAGCATCAGTGATGTCTGATTAACAAAGACATAGTGATCAATGATTGATCCTTAAAGCCTTATTTAATCAATAAAGAGAAAGACTGTGCTATATTGTGAATGGATGAAGATATGATGCACAGCTGTAATATACACAATATATGCCTTGCGTGCTACTGCTCATTTCTATCAGGGTTGTGCGTTCTGTGCATTCCAAATTCCAAATAAACTCCTGCATTTGATTTGAGGGTAACAAACAGGATGCAGAACTCCAATTCAGATTTGAATGTAAGGAAGTAGAATTAAAATTAATTGAAATTATTTCACTGTAATTTAGATAGATTTAATTTCAGATTTCACAATCTCAAAATGTGTTGCATCTAATTCACTTAAATTCCAACTCATGAGCTGAAAGGGAGCCAGTTTCGGAATTTGGTCGAGTTTGGAATTTTGCACAACACTCCTGTCCAAACCCTTGACCATGTTTTTGAACACCATGGTCTTCAGTTTGAGTCACAGGAACAATAGTCTCGCATAGTTAGACCTTCAGACTGACGGCTGAAGGTCTGGAATAGATGGCCGCGTTCATTGGCCAAGGGAGGCCGTTTGACTGACATGTCAAACAACCAGTCACAATTTGTTTTGTTCAGCATCATGTTTCGGGGCGTGAAAATGTCGCCACAATAACAGACCGGTGTGTGAAACTCTCTGATTTATTTAAAGATTCTATGCCGCGTACTTTAAATATTTCACATACTTTTGAAAATCCATAGTTTAGTTGAAGCTGATAAGCGTTCGCCGTCACATTTGTAAACACGATGGCTTTTCTTATTTCATGAGGGGTTTTGGCGCCACGGCATCTTTGTTTCCAGGTGGAACGTTAAAGAACGCGTCTCTCGGAAATCCTGTATAATTCAACCAATCCGACGATGACTTCGACACTCCTGAAGTGTTTCCAGATAAGTGTACCATATGCATCAGACGTTTAGCCAATGGTCCGTGGGCGTGGCGTCTGAGGCTGAGACTACAGGAACAATAACCAGGCACAGTGAAATAAAGTGAAACATGATGCATTTCTATGTTAATCAGAGTTTCTGTCCAAACCCGAAAATTTCCAGTCACCTGGTTTTGATTTATGTGGAGTCATGCAGGGTTTGCACCCACAGTGAATCCTAAATCCTGCTTAAGTACATTGTGATTGGCTGATTTTATCATGTTGTGCTTAATTTTTACTCTTAGTGTGGATGGACGCATTAGTTCCCGTTGAAAGCCTTCTGTTAGGATATGGTATTACGGCCATTTACAATGAATTGGTTTAAAAAAATCCTATTTGCAAAGTTACCCGAGGAGGAGTGTGTGACTTGTGTGGTTCTTCCTTTGTTTTCATCACCTATTGAAATAATCACAAATCCTCACACCTCATTGTTTATCAATACTGCCTCATTGTAAATGGAGAAATTATTTCACGTGATAGACGAGACCGAGTGATAAATTACATCGGTATTGCCATGAGCGCGTAAGCGCGTAAGATCTCTCTCTCTCTCTCTCTCTCTTGCTCTGCTTCTAAATTGATTTTTCCTCCAGAGCACAATTCGTGACAGGGAAAGGACTCAATAGGATTAAAAATGGACATCCACTCAGAGGCCGCTTATCAAGCGTTTGGCAGTGTTTTGTGTTAGTGCGACGTGGGAGGCCAAAAGTGCGTGGGTGTGCAGCAGGCACATGCACGAGCGGAGTCTCTGGATTCATCAGTTATCTGACGGCATGCATTTTGCCATGCTGTTGGGTTGAATGAATAAATGCTGCACCACATGCTCCCGTGGCTGCGTTATTGATTAAAATAATCTGGCAATCTCTTTATTTAATGAGCACTAAAATAGTCCAGTTCCCATCCTGGCATCCCCTCTATAGGATGCATGCACTCATTCTCTTACAAGCAGGAGAACAGAAAAGGAGTGGGTGGATTTTAGTGAACGGTGCTTGAATGGTTAACTCCACCCCTCCTCCCCCACCTCCTTCCTGTTTGCGCTCTGCTGCCCAGTCTCATACTATTGCATTTTACGTCAGAGTGCAGCTGCAACCAATCAGGAGATCCAGGCTGCCCCCTCTGCCGCTCGACTCCACCCCTCCTTCTGGCCACATATATAGCAGTGCTCATTCTGTCTGCTCGAGTGTTCAACGTGCTGCTGTGGGCTGGAGAGACAGAGAGCCGTGGCACTGACAAACCCACAGACATTGTGAGTGGATCTCCACGTTTCATTACCCAAATTGCCTTTCCTCCCAGAGCGTCTCGCTCATACTGAGCGCATCTTTATTGTTGTGTTCCCAGCATCCAGTCGCAAGATGGGATGCACCACGGGGCACTTAACTTGCCAACCGCAGACAACGGCGCCCCCAACCCTGGAAGGCCAGCCACAAGAAGGAGCACCCAAAGTCCCAGAGGTGCTGTCGTCCCTAGAGAGGCTCTCACAAGCCACGGGAGGGATGGAGAAGTCTTGGTACCGTTGCATCTTTCCATTTGGGATCATCTCGTTGGTGATCGGAGTGGCTGGAACCGGGGTGACGTACACATACAACGATCTCCCGCAGACCAAGGTGGTTTCTGTGATCCTGTTGATCGTGGGGCTGGTCCTGGTACTGATGGCGGCCACATGCTGGACGGTCCATAAGAAGAAGCGCAGGAAAAAGGAGGATGGGGGTTCCTTCAGCTCCGAACAGTGTCCCTTGTGAGAGCACCCAAAAAAAAAAAAGGTGGCGGATAATAGACAGAGATCTCCATCCACTCAGGTATCTGTGGTGGACAAGTCGCGAAAGACAGCTCCTCTCTGAGAACCCCGTGGAAAATGGGGCGCAAGGCTGGCATGAGGGTTCACCGGAGTCATGCATGCAGTTTACCGTCGCTCAGCAGGTGTCTGGTATCAAAACAAGCCTTGAGAGGGACACACACTCCTGCACACACACACACACACACACACACACACACACACACACACACACAGGACACTTAACACTAGCCGTGAGCCTCTCGCGGAGCCTCTGCTGCCGTCAACGCCGCTGTCAGTCTCCTGCATTCCTGTGACGCCGATGAAGTGGGCCAGCGACGGCAACCAGACACCACAACGAAAGAGGAGTTCACCTCTGTCACTGTCGCACGTCATTCGCCCGTCCGGTGACACCGTAGCAATGCGCAAGCTTTTTTACGGAGTGGAACTTGAACCTGCGTCTGTTAGCTAGAACCGGCAGCTGCGGATCAGGATAGGAAGAAAGCACAGACTGGAGAGGTCGAGAATGTGTCCGTCTGCATGTGTGTGTGCGTAATATGTATGCTGGATGGACTAGAGAGACAAGACACCTGCTCGCCCTCTTTTGCTGTCAGCCCTCCGTCAATCGTAGCCGCTAATGATTTAGGACAGGGGTACAGCACTTGATATGAAGGACGCAAAGACCTGAGCTTGATTTTTTGGGGGGTTTTACACCGTGTACAGTGTGTTGAAAGAGTTTTGCATTGGATTGTGTGTGTGAGTATGTGATTCTATCTGGTAAATCCAGGACTCTTCAAGGACCTCATATAGTCGGTATTTGGAAAAACAACCGCAGAGGAATTTTATAACAGACACAGTTCAGAGAAAGGCAAGCGAACCGAAGAGCTTTTTTTTCTGAGACAGGCAGAAAAGAAAATGAATTTCCTGTCTGACAGATAAGCAGGAGTACTGGGGGTTGGGGGTGCCACAAATGCCACAAGTGTACACTAGAAGTCAAAAGTTTCAGTGAAGTTTTGTTCTTATTTCAGTGCCTTGAGCAAGCGATAGGACTTAGCATGGGACAGTAGCTATGTTTTACCCCTCCATCTCTCTTTTCCTTTTCCAGTGCCAACTTTAAAACTCAAACTCAGCAATTTTAGCACGTCTCCTCGCCCTCAAAAACAACACATGAATACGTCGTCACTTTGACCTGGTCAGAGCCCACAAAGCCTGGAGCTTACATCCGTTTTCACAATGGGAATACTGCTTATTTACACTGCCTTGATCTGGGAAGAATTTGGCACGTTTTGTTATGGATACAGTGGGTGGGTAACATATAATGAATTAAAGGGACAGGTCAGCTAAAAATGAAACTTCTGTCATCCTTGTGTCGTTCCAAGTCTGTATGACTTACTTTCTTCTGAGGAAGATGAAATAATGTATTTTGAAACTCGGTGGGGTCCAAAATAACTATTTTGATGTTCTGTGCATGAACAAAAAAAAAAACACTGGCATTTTTCAAAATATCTTCTTTTATGTTCCACAGCAGAAAGGAAGTCGTACCAATTTGAGGGCGAGGAAATGATGACAGAATTTTCCTTTTTGGGAAAGTTTAGCCTTCAGATGTCTCATAAATCCGGTTAACACTCAGAAAACTCTGTGTGAAGACTACATTTCGGAGACGGGCAAAAATCCATACCAATTCAGAGGTTAATACCCTTTTCCTTTCGCTAAAAGCTTATTGATCGAGATGTTTCCACCATGTTGAGGATTAGATTTGAGAATCCTTGTACATGAGAGAAAGAAAAGAGACAGGATTAACAACCTGGAGTACTTGAAAAGGGCTGTTCTTGAAGCATTTAGCTGTTAGCAAATGTGCTATGCTCGCCTTACTGGACTTGTTTGAGCCCTGAGGAAGATTTTATTGCTCTTTCATATCTCAGGAGATTTCAGTCTCAGATGTTTCTCCTAAAATTATTTTAATTAAAGAAATAAAAATAGACACAAATGCAGACAACTGTTAAAATACAACTACCATATAGAGTTATAAAACGAATCTGGATATCTGAAATCATTTTCTCTCGCAAGAAAACATTGTGTTCTTTTTGCAATCTCTGACTTTTGGTTGCACATTTTGAGAACACACGTGTGAAATTACTGGCTCTTTTTCTTAATTTGACCTTCATTTAATCTCATTGCTGTCTGGAAGAAACATTTTAAGATGTTAACGAGATCTCATTTGTGATTAAATAGATGTAAGTTTGAGATTATGGTTTTTGTAACTAAAAACATGTTTCTGGAGTGAACATGGGCGCATGGCATGCAACACAGCAGTCCTGCGCTTGGGGCATGTCCAGGTGGAATTGATTTCTAACAGTGACGTCTGACCACATGGCTATGGATAAACACAGTGCCTTTTTGTCGACTGATGTATGTGCTGTAAAGCTGCCTGTGCCTCCTTTAGAATGTTTAATTGCTTCACGCCAGAATGTGTTTTTTGTCCCTTTACAGAAACAGATTGCCGCCTTGTGTTTTTCCACAGCGTGCTACGAAAAGCAGTGAAGGGAGGGCATCTAGAGTTTCAGACTGCATTTTAAACACGGTTCACAATGCTCTTAACAAACAACACTGACTAGAATCGGGGATTGATTGAAGTTGATGTTTGAGTGGGAAAAGGACCCAGATGAGTTCAGTTGGGATATAATGTAAGTTACCGACCCTAATGGAGCATCTGATTGTATCATGGAAAGCCAGTAATCCAAGATAGCTGTTTACATGAGCAAATCAAGATCAGACGTTCAGATCTGAGTCATCAAGAAAACATGGTGCTGCTTCCCCCAAAACATCTTTTCAGGGAAAATACCTAATCCTTAAAAAGTAAAATAGTGTGAGATTTAAAGATGTCTTTGCAAAGAATGTATCTTGAAATAAGTTTATTCTATATTTATTATATGTATATCTTATTTTAAGCATATGATGTTATAATATATATTTATATAATCTTTAAATTTTATTTTTTGAAAAGACATCTTTAAATATTGCAGTTTCTAAACACATATATAAATATTTATCATTGAAAGTAAAGGATTTTTAGATATTTTTGCAAGTGCAAGATATTATGTTTTGATATCTGAAAAGATAGTCAAGGGTAAATAAATTGTATAATTATTTTATGATCCAGTTTTTGGCCTTCCTCACAGATTGTTTCCATGCATATCTGGAAGTAGTTGTTTGCTTGATTTTCTCCAGCCCTTTTTACGAGAGCTGGAAGGAGGGAGATTTATAGAGGGTGAACGCATTAAAAGTGTTGTGCAATTTTATTGACAATACGTGAGTGGAATGCCACGGCTGCACAATCGCAGACATACTGGACTCATATATGTGCTTGGCTTCGTTTATCACCTCGCAGTCTTCTGTTGTACATAAATCCACATCTGAACCCCCAATGTACTGAACTGTCCATGCGGTTTTGTTCTTGTTTAATGTCCAACGTGGCAAAAGTGCTGTGACTGAGCGAGTCGTGAATGAATCACTCATATCATGAAATGAGAAAGAGTAAATCTACCTCTCTAGTTCTGAGAGCGTGTTTTCGCCATCCATACATTCTCCAGAATGCTTTTTCTCTTTAAGCTGGAGGCAACAAATGCCAAAATCTGTATTCTGTGTCAAACTATGTGATGTAAATAGTAGTTATTTATATTTTTACATTTATATTCATATTAAAAGTACTTTTGAAAAGTTATATTAAAGAACTGTTACGTGAAATCTGTGTCATTTTACTTTGTGGTAACCTATGTTGTGAAGAAAGTAACAGTAGCTTTTACTAGGAAAAGCAGACGCTACTAACTTACTGTAACTAAATTACTGAGTAACGAGAAAGTTGACAAGAGATTTGAATGTATATCTCTTGTATGTAGCGTTAGGAACCTTTTTAGTGAATACGTTTGTTTGAATGCTTCAAACGATTCATTGGTTTACTGATATAGCTATCTCAGTTATGCAATATTAGTTTTGTTTAGCGTAAATTGATCAGTTTAGGGTAATATATTACACAAATTGAATTTTGCATTTATGTTTCCATTTTTTTGTATCAGGTGTAAATATATTTATTCAATTCAAGTTACATTTATTTGTTTAGCACTTTTCACGATACAAATTGTTGCAAAGCAGCTTTAAAGAAAATATTACGTTTTTACATTAAATTTAGGAGTAGGTTATTAGTGGTGACAGAAATGTACAGTAAGAATCATGCAGTTAGTTACAAATTACACGTAATCAAACAGACGGTGAACACTATTAACTGCAATGATTATAATGTTGTGAAATTTGGTAGTTTTATATGTTGTTCCACGGTTGACATTATCTCTTCTCAGGTATACTGTATATATAAAACATTTGAAATATAAGAACATTTAACGGTAGCCATTGACTTCCATAGTATGGAAAAAAATACTATGCAAGTTAATGGCTACCGTCAAATGTTGATTACCAAAATTCTTTAAAATATATATTTTTTGCGATCAACAGAAGAATGAAAATCTACAGGTTTGAGAACACCTTAAGGGTGATTAAATGACGACAAATGAAACATTGGTAACATGGTACAATGACAATTGTACTATGTTACATGGTAACATTAATATAATCTGTTTTTGAATAATGTTCTCAAAATGTTAGCACAAAAATATTAAGACATTGTTCATTGAAAGTTTTGAAAGTCGTTTAGTCTCTTTTTTAAACATTAATTACATTCTGTGATATTAAGGTTTAGTTCAAAGCTGTCTGGTCTTTAAAAAGGTTCTCGAAGCGTTATCACGAACAGTTTTTCTGAAACGTTTTAGTTGGACATTAAAGGGTGAGTTCACCCCAAAATGAAAATTCTGTCATTAATTACTTCCCCTCGTGTCGTTCCAAACCCGTAAAACCTTCGTTCATCTTCGGAACAAAACATAAGAGTTATCTGATCCTTCATTCTAAAATGGAATGTTCCCTTAACATTCGTATAACCACAAAATAAACGTTTTTAAAACATTTTAAAAGACTGGATGTTTTGAACATTCAGAAGAAAAGATTTCATAACTTAATGGATACATTAGAAAACATTCCTAGAAATATTGTTAACTGGGTAGCAATTTTTAAAGTAGACATAGTTTAAGAAGAACAATTACGTTCTGAGAAATATAGAAGCAATATGCCAAGCCTATATGTTCAAATCAGGGGGGTTTGTTTGGAAAATTGTTATAGCTTCCCCCTCCAGCTTTTGATTCTCATAGTCCTATAAGGAATACCGGCCCCTGCGTGCAGATCTATAAATATCTTTAGAGAGAGAGACAGACAGACAGAAAGTTAGTGAGTCACAGGGCTTTTCTCTTTAAAGGCTGGCTTTCTCTGTATGTGTGCTCATGAACGGGAGGTGTTTTGAATAATCGTAATTCAATTTGAGCTTTGAACATTGTTTTGTTTGGCTGTTGGTGTTCACTTCAACACAAGGAAATAATACTGACGCTTTTGATGCTTTTACAAGTTTAAATTACTGAAGCTGACTTTTTTCACAGATGATGTTTTACCAACCTCATCAAGCAGCTGTGAAGTTTAACACTATCAATAGCCATAAATTCCTGGGTTACTGCAGGCATCTCAGACAAGACGTGTTAAATCTGAGATAACTGATTTGGACGTCACAGCCACAGCCAATGGAAAAACAATCTCAATCTGTAAATCCGAAAGCATGTACTGATTAATCCCTCCAGTCAGCTGATGCGCTCCAGTCAGACACACCATCTACTGGGCGCAGATGGACAATCATTACACTTTACTAACCAGGAAAAATCTTTTTTGCTCTCTCATTTTGTGTGTGTGTGTGTGTGTGTGTGTGTGATTGGGTGGGCGTGTTTAATGTGCGTGTGATGGGCGCATAGGTGTGGTGGGGTTTTGTTGGTGTTGTGGGTAAAGTACAGATCATTGCCCATAATGTCATTTTTTGTTATAGTAAATCAAATTATAGATAATGTATTTTTTAGATAATATTCGACCACCGATGATTTACTACAATCTCTATCTATACCACCTTTCTTACAGTAAAAATAGGCTATCATAGTATATCACATAATAATTACATAGTCTATTATCGTATTATAGCCTAATACCAGAGCGGGAGGATCCTCCCTTTACGCAGAATACGCAAGCTGCGTGGGGCCCCCGAAACACCAGGGGCCCCCTTGCTCTCAAAGATGTTTTGATTTTAGTTTAATTTTTGAGTTTGGTCAGCTGTTCTGAAAACATCAATGACAATTTATTTTAATGCGGTGCGCTGTCACCCTCTCTACGTAAAAATCAGTCAAATCATGTACCGTTAATGTCATACAGTCTCTTGCTTGAGACAAAAAAAAGAAGAGTTGAGAGCATACCGAACTGCGAAAGAGATATTGCTTCTCTGAGCGCTTTCCGTGAGCACTTTTTTTTAAGACGGAGTGAAACATGGACAAATGAGTTTCATCATCATCCCATCACCCCCCAGCCCCGGTCAGCGACACAATTTTGCGGAGGGCCCCCAGAAGTCTAGGATCGGCACTGCGTAATACTTATTGATTGATTGATTTTATTTCAACTAATAAAATTGCTAGATATTATGCTTAATCTGCTGATCTTCGCTCAGCTTCTCCAATCTTAGCCTCGTGTTTGTTTGGGGAAATTCCAGAAGTGCGGACTGCGCGATATATACTCTCTGATCACACAAATATATTTTCTTCAGGATCGAGAGTGCTGCGCTTATTCTTCACCACTTCGGTGTAAGAAATCAAATTAGGACCTCAAACTCTTTGCACGTCCTCTCTCGCTTTGCAATTCCCGAATGGACCGGAGCACTTACCAAACCGCAGATAATTGCTCACAAACCGAGCGTGTCGTGTGAAACGGCGTGCCCTCAACCCTAAACTCTGGTTAGCGTGTGAATGTTTGAGCAGGAAGCAGGTTGATTTAGGGAAAAGGAGAAAGGCCACAGGAGGCGACTCTGGGCGTGTGATGGTCAGGCTAGATTACAGGAATCCTGGCAGTGAAGCTTTTCCTCCCCACTCCACCCAGTCTGGAGTTTAGAGGCGGCCGGCGCTGACCTGTCCCGCTCCCGCTGAACTCTCCGATCGATTACAGCAGCTCCCTTCCTGCCTCCTCACAGGCGCGCGGATGGATTCAGCGCTGCTTCAGCATGCCTGCTTCCTCTGTCAGCGTGGAGGAAAAAAATAGGTCAAGCTTTGGTGAACTCGACGTTGTTAATTCAGTAGTGATAAAAGGCAAAGTTTTTTTATTTCCGTTCCTTTTTCTAAAAAAAATTAAATGGTTTTTAGAGTATTCCCTCAAGATTCTAGATTTATTTTGCTCAGAGTGGCAGAAAAATGTATATGGAAGCCGTTTTGGCCAAAAAGGTAATTGCATTTTTCTTGCATTTTGCAAGTTTATATCTCACAGTTGTTAGCAATTCTGACTTTTTATCAATTGTGGGTTTATCTCACAATATTGACTTTGTAACAAAAAAATGTGAGTTATCAGGTCAGAATTGTGAGATATAAACAATTTGCGACTTTATATCTCGCAATTCAGATTTTTTTTCCTCATGATTCTCGTAAGTTATTCAGAATTGTGAGATACATTGTCTTTTTTCCCCACTGGACTTCGTAGCTCGCAAAAATGAGTTTATATCGCAAAATGTGTACGCTTTTCTTTATCAGCCGGGCCACAAGGGTGCGAGGCTGATACTGAAGAGTGTACGCATTTTGCATCCAGGGGATAATCTCCAAAATGGCGCTACGCTGATTCAGAGGAGACGTTACGGTGCCAAATTGTTGAATAAAGTCATTATTTTTGTTTTATTTACCACTGATGGCAGATGGAGTAAGATGCTTTTCATACTTTTTCTGGACCTTGACAGTGTAACTTACATGGCAGTCAATGGGACAGTCATAAGCCTTTCATCTAAAATACCTTAAATTGTGTTCCGAGGACGAACAAAGCTTTTATGGGTTCGGAACGACATAGGGGGAAAGTGATCCCTTAGTATCCCTTTAATATTTTCTAAACTGTTACTAGGGTGTTGGGTGGAGGTTTCTATGGATGTTTTTGGTTAGTAACTTGTTGCTTACTGGCCTTCTATTTGTACACTTGTTTAAGGTACATATTATGCATTTAAATTGAATTTATATACATATTCTATTAATGTCTCCTTTATTATTTTATTTTATTTTATTTGTTATTATTAAATTTTTCCTAGCCCTTATATGCGTCAAAAAAATATGTTAATTAATCAGTAATAATAATTCAAATACATTACATATATACACTTACTTGCCTCTAGGTGCCTTTATTAGGTACACCTTGCTAGTACCGGGTTGGACCCCCTTTTGCCTTCAGAACTGCCTTAATTCTTCGTGGCATAGATTCAACAAGGCGTTGGAAACATTCCTCAGAGATTTTGGTCCATATTGACATGATAGCATCACGCAGTTGCTGCAGATTTGTCGGCTGCACATCCATGATGCGAATCTCCCGTTCCACCACATCCCAAAGGTGCTCTATTGGATTGAGATCTGGTGACTGTGGAGGCCATTTGAGGAAAGTGAACTCATTGTCATGTTCGACGTGTTGTGCGTTCAGAGATGGTATTCTGCTGTCAGACTTTGTTTCCCTCTTCCTTGTGTTTCATGCCTTGGTTTCCTGTTTCTGTCAACGATTGTGGTTATTTGAGTTACTGTTGTCTTTCTATCATCTCTAACCAGTCTGCCCATTCTCCTCTGACCTCTGACCTCTGATCAACAAGGCATTTTCGTCCACACAACTGCCGCTCACTGGATATTTTCTCTTTTTTGGACCATTCTCTGTAAACCCTAGAGATGGTTGTGTACGTGAAAATCCCAGTAGATCAGCAGTTTTTTAAATACTCAGACCAGCCCGTCTGGGACCAACAACCATTCCACGTTCAAAGTCACTTAAATCCCCTTTCTTCCCCATTCTGATGCTCGGTTTGAACTTCAGCAAGTCGTCTTCACCACATCTAGATGCCTAAATGCATTGAGTTGCTGCCATGTGATTGGCTGATTAGCAATTTGTGTTACCAAGCAATTGAACAGTTGTACCTAATAAAGTGGCCGGTTATGTACAAATTATATTATTTGCTCCTTTATTATTTTATTTTATTTGTATTTTAATTTAATTAATCAATTTGATATTTATTGTGTATTTTTTATTTTAGTTTTCCTAGCTCTTATATGCATCATAAAAATGCGTAAATAAATTACAAATATTATAAAAAAATATATATACATTACATATATACATATTTGGTTCCCTCCTTCAGCATCAGTCTGATGATTTTTTATCCACAACCATCACTAAAAATAGTTCATATCCTGTTTAATATAAAAAAAGAAGAACAAAGTCATGATTCTCTTCCCGAAGCTGAATAGGTGAAGTGCATATGATAATTTAAATACGATTGAGCTAAAAATGCAGAATGTGTGTTTTGACAGCTGTGCCTTTCTGTTTTTATCACCTGAACATTTAACATCTCTGTCCCTGAATGCACAGTGACAGCTCAGGGAGGCAAACTGCATTTTGATATAATCTTTCTCAGCAAATGAAATTACAGTGTCTTAGAAATCCCTACATGGCTTTTAGACGTCCCATTTTGTTCCATTAAACAACCTTTTTCTGAGAGGAGGATGGGGGGGGGGGGTGAATTATCCCTGTGAGGAGAACTTGAGCAGGGTAAATGGAGGCGCTAAATTGACTGAAGCATCAGATGGCAGGGTGAACTCTACCAGATGTTCCCCAGCATTTATCCACCAATTAAGCAGCGAGAGTTTCCTGGAAAACCGCCTGCTTGGGGTTCTTCAATTATCCTCAGATTCAGCTCACACGGCGGGAACTGCACGGCAGGAATGTCAAAACAAATAAAGATGATCCGTTTCCTGTTTCAACAAGGCAAATATTTGGACTATGGGTCAGTGCGCCTGAAATAACCAGCTGGATCAATGGATGATTGCTAAAATCTGTGCTCTGATTATTGCATTACAAATAAGCATAAAATCTTTCATAAACATGCAGGAAATGCATGAACATGCTATTGATGGAAAGATGCAACAAGGTTTTCCGGCTTTAACTGATGATTTAACTGAAGAATCTTACTGTGCAAGGCTGTATCCGAAATCTCCCCCTATACCCTCAAATAATGCACTATTTGAGGGGACAGCCATTTTAAGTGGTGTTTGAAACCATAGTGGATGTTCTCGAGTGCACTCATTCAATCCCACAATGCACCGCAAAAACGAGTGTACAACCGATGTACACTCAACAGCTAGAGAATCCCCATAATGCACTGTGAGAGTCACGCACTGAATGAATTCTCACGTCCTTGCCAGAAGATGGCGCCCGCAGCTGAATCATCCATTCATTTATTTTAGAAGCGCTCATCCACGACGTAATACAACACAGGTACAAATTAATTGTAAATAGGCTATTAGGGTTTATACATAATTTCCGTGACAGAGTTCAAGATAAATCCTTCTATCTTACTACTGGAGCTGACCGTTTCAAATTATTATTAAACACCAAGCAAACTATGCAAAAGCGGCAGTCCTTCCGGTAACGTTACACTTAAGTGTCCGAATGCATTCACTCGTTTTCATTCCCTTCTTCAAGTGAACTGTATGAGTGGACTAATGAGGGAATAGGGAATGAGGGTATAGGTGGCTATTTCAGATACAAACCCAAGTTATTAAATCAAGTTTTTACAATGTAAAAATAATTTTTCAAAGTTAAAAATAAAACAAAAATAATACTATATATTTTACAGGAAAATATTTTTTTGTTTTGTTTCAAAATGTCCTGTCAGCGGGGGCGACCACGGCCTCTGAGTGTTACTCCCGGACCACCAAGGAACGTGAACTTTGTTATGGCCACCCCACCGTTTTGAGGAAATTTGCAAGGAGGAGGAGGTTTGTCGGGTTCCCGGGAATTTGAAGGAGAGAAGGGATTAAGGAGGGACTGAGTGAATATTGTTTCAAAGTAGATCCTACACCATTGTTAAATAGTGTAAAGCGTACCTGAATAATTAAGAGCAAATTTTTTTGGGAGATGGAAGTCATATTAGATTTTGATTTTTTACAATACTTGTAGGTAGTTATCGGCCTAAGTAATCCGAGTTCCTGGATCTTGCACTCACTTGCATTCGTCTGGGGATGGTAGCTGGAGGACAAGCTCACAGTGACCCCTAGCAGTCTGAAGAATGCTTTCCACACTCTGGAAATTAATTGCAGGCCTCGATCCGAGACTATGTCTTCGAGGATTCCATTGTTCCAAAAGTCAAGATTGAACAGGATTTCAGCCGTTTCTAAGGTGGTAGGCAATCCGGAGAGAGGAACCAGCTTGCAGGCCTTAGAAAAGCAATCCACAGTTACAAATACACAAGTGTTCCCTTCTGAATTGGGTAAGTCAGTTACAAAGATCAATCCTGATGTGTGACCAAGGATGATGAGGAATGGGTAGGGGCACGAGCTTGCCTATGGGGACGTGACGAGGAGTCTTGGACTGGGCTCAGACTGAGCAACTACGGACGTACCTGATGACATCACGGGACATACTGAGCCACCAGTAATGGCTTTGGAGGAGCGGCAGGGTCCATTGGCTGCCTGGATGTCCAGAGCCCGGTACTTGGTGGACTGAGCCCAGAAGGGACTGCTGTTGTGAGGTGGAAACATATATTTTCCCTTCTGGGCCTCCCAGCGGAGCCGGTTCAGTCAGAGTGGCGGCTCGGATGTCCTGGTCGATGTTCCACTGAATAGGGATCACGATGAGAGCTGAAGGGAGAATTGGCTCCGGCTCAGATGGTGTGTGCAGGTGGGAAAAGGGCGTCCACCTTGCAGTTTCGATTACCTGGACGGTAGGTGATGAAGTGGTATCTTGTAAAAATCATCACCCAACGGGCCTGGCAGGGATTGAGCCATTTGACGTCATGAAGATATTGGAGATTCTTACTTAAGAAACTCCTTACTTCACAATCTTCCAAACGTACGCTCCGTTCTGCTTCAACATATCTATTAAAAACCCCCGGACTAAGCTTTGCACCATGGGAGATGGGGCTTTCTGCTCATCTGCTCCGAGTTTGTGGAATGCTCTTCCTGATCATTTACGGACTCCACAACCTGTCAATGTTTTTAAACGTGGCCTCAAAACTTACCTTTTTAGCAAAGCCTTTGAATGATTTAAAAAATTTTTTTTTTTATTAACATTTCTTGTTTTAATCTGTAGCACTTTGGGATTCTGTGTCAATATAAAGTGTTACACAAATAAAATTATTATTATTATTATTTACCTGCTTCACATGATGGTGATGGTCGGCCAGGTTCTGAGAGTAAATGAGTATATCGTCAATGTAAACGATGACGACCTGGTGGAGGAACTCCCGGAACACCTGGTTCATAAATCCTTGGAAGATGGATAGGCCAAACGGCATAACGAGATACTCATAGTGGCCATTAGGGGTGATGAAAGAATCTTCCACTCGTCGCCCTCCCGGATACAAACAAGGTTGTAGGCACTCCGCAGGTCCAGCTTGGAGAAGACGAGTGCCCCACAGAGTTCCTCTAGTGCCGCCGGGACCAGGGGAAGTGGATACTGCAGTTTTACGGTTTGGGAATTCAGGGCTCAATAATCAATACAAGAACGGAGTAAATAGTTGTACTGACAACAAGGAAAGGGAAGCACGGTGTGTGTGGCACATTACACATTGGCGTGTGTGGTCTGAGATGAAAGAATGGTTGCAATGCATTTGTCTGTGTTTCACTCCGTCTCGAAGTGCACTCGCGGAAAGCGCTCATCTCTTCCGCGGCTCCTTATGCTTTCAAGTCGTTTTTTTTCTCGAGCAAGAGACTGTACGATATTCACGTTACATGATTTGACAGATTTTTACCTAGAGAGGGTGACAGCACACCGCATTAAAAAAATGATTATTCATGTTTCCATAACCTCTGGCCAAACTCCGAAACGAAAATAAAATGAAAACATCTTTGGGAGCAAGGGGCCCCCTGGTGTTTCGGGGGCCCTACGCAGCTTATGTATTCTGCGTATTTGGAGGATTGGCAATGCTGGCATGGCCATGGGACTTACAGAGGCAGATGGCGGGGTTGTAACTGGCGTGAGTGAAGCCCGGAGTGTGGTGACCAGTTCCTCGAGGAGGTAATTGTCTAGGTCCGGTCTTCTGTCACAAAAGGGCCAGACACAAACAGGTGAGTGAATAACAAGCAGGTTTATTGAAATGCAGCTGAAGTGAGGCGTGGAGAGCAATGGCAGGTGAGTATATACTGAAACCAGTCTTATAGGAAGCATTGCTGATAACCGACAGTCTTGATATTTGCAGGATATATGGAGCTGAGGAGTCCGAGAATGAGAGGGAGCAACAAGGATCGCAGGAGAAAAACAGGAGAAACTGTTGGAATCTGGAACATAAGTAGACACAGGTTAGTAGCACAAAGGAGTCAGGTACAGTTCCGGGAAGTGATGGACTGGATGTAGTGTGCTTATGAAGGTGGCTTGATTGGGGATCTGTAGGTGATTAGAATACAGGTGATTGGGATCGGGTGTAAGTGGTGGTTGATGACTGTGGTGACGGTGAAGGCTGTGGCTGTGGACTTCTCTCTGACATTGTCGTCCAAGTGAAATAATTTTTTGGAGCAAACCACAACAGCACAGTAAGTTTTCCATTTATTTATACATTACAAAAAAAAATGTCAGTGAGACAATGGATTTTGTAATGTTTAGCTGGTTTGTGTATATTATGCAGTTGCTGTTTGATATAAGTCTTATAACTGATTATCAAAATTAATTTTAAGTTGACGTCCTCATGTAAGCAAATTATCAGTCCCTCAAAGATTTATTTCCAGTCTGTTTCCATTTCCTCATTATTGTATAAATAATCAGTCTTATTTTTTAAAGTTAAAGTGCCTGAGCATATTACTGAAAGCCTGTTTAACTTAAATTTATAACACAAGGATATTTATTTTTCTACGGTTTGCAGAGCTCAATAATCTTGTTTGAATGACCCGTATGAAGAATTTTAAGTGTGCTGCTGTATTATTTCATGTTTTGTTTAATTTCCCTCCACTGAATTCACAAATGAGAGCCAATAAACACTAGCTATCAACTGGAACCAGCCACAATCCTCTACAGCTTAATTTCCAACCATATTATTGTTTCAGGTTGCCATGGAAACTCACACCTCATTTGGACCCTTTCATTTTTCATCAGTTGCGTGTACTCTCCTGTTTAATGCTGGTCACTTGGAAGGCATATTTCTGTAAATGGCAAGCGTCTTTCTCAATTATCTCGCTGCTTTCTGTAGCCTAATTTATGCTGTCAGCTGAGGCCGTTAACTCTGCACCGGTTCAAAAACCAGGCTTAAGTGAAGTCAAACACTGAATAGTACAAAACACATCTTACAAAGAGAGAAAAACAATGAACAGATAAAAATATTATGTCTCATAAGGGTACTCACTACTATAAGCAAGTTTTCTCTGCACCTGTAATAACTCCGTTAAATGCAGTTTTTTAGTGTTGTACATTCATTTACCAGTAATCTAATTCTCAATGGCCACCTAAAGCACCTCTGGCTCTTCACATAGTCACTTTATCAGATTACATGAGCAGATCACGGGGACAAATGCATCCAAATTGCTTTCTTTAATGTAATGCATGCACTTCAAAAAGCATTGCATGCACTTAGTTCACCCTTTGTGATATTAGTGTTAGAGTTTAAAAAAAAGTCAGAGAAATTTTGCATTATATCAAGTTCAAGTTGACATTACATGATTTGACTTACTTGTTACGTAGTGAGGGGGACAGCCCACCACATTAAAATAATTAATAATTCATGTTTTCATAACCGCTGGCCAACTTCAAAAACGAAACTAAATGAAAACATCTTTGAGAGCAAGGGGGCACCCTGGTGTTTCGGGGGCTCCACGCAGCTTGCGTATTCTGCGTATAGGGAGGATCGGCTCTGGGCCTGAGGATGAGAATATTTCAGAAAATGTAAATTTTGGGGTGAACCATTCTTTTAATATTGAGAAACTCGCCATATATAGCCAAACAACACTGACATGACTCAATTGAATAATCGTTCCATTATATGTGTGGTGTTTTTTCCTCTTCTCTTTGTCTGTGGTAAACGCCATTAATAACCACTCTGTCAGATGTGACAGGCTTGATGAAAGCGAATCGTCAGCACGTTGTGATGGTTACCATGAATACAAAACCCTCATTTATGACAAAGTCTCCTTATGACCTGACATGTGGTGGAGTCCTGTGTTCAAAGCAGATAACAGGCTGAGTAGAAGTCTGACATTGAGGGACACAGTGCTGCCGACTAAACACTGGACATATGATGAACAGAGAAAGGCATTCCCGTTATAAAATGAAAAAAGCTGCTTCAAAGGTCTTGTTTGTGACATCTTCAACCTTCAAGAGGTGTAAAAAGACTTAAGAAATGTATTACACTCCTTCCTCACTGCAATACGCGTTTATATAATTTGCATCATTTCACTTTCAATATTTGTGTAAAATGATTGTTGAATTGCATCAAACGTTGCAATTTCCCACATATTTTTATGGTTTTGTTTTATATATATATTCTCAAAATTATTTAAACTCGAATCATCTCCATTTATTCATCTATTTGTTTTGTTTTTTACAGAAAAGACAGCAACCAAATTAATTAATAGCTATTTATTTGACTATTTTTCTTTTGCTGGCGATAAAAGTTTGTCATCAGTAAATATGCAACCGTTTGTAACAAATAAATTCTTTCACATTTAAATTATTTTCAAAAATGTAACAAAAATGAGGAAAGTAATAAACCCTTTTTAAAAAGTAAAAATATACATTTAATTTATTTGGGCTAAAAAATTGTTTTGTAATTTTATATACACTCACTGGTTGCTTTATTAGGTACACCTTGCTAGTACCGGGTTGGACCCACTTTTGCCTTCAGAACTGCCTTAATTCTTCGATATATTCAAGAAAATATCCCCCACACCATTACACCACCAGCCTGAACCGTTGAGACAAGGCCGGATGGATCCATGCTTTCATGTTCTTTACACCAAATTCTGACCCTACATCTGAATGTCGCAGCAGAAATCGAGACTCATCAGACCAGGCAACGTTTTTCCAATCTTCTATTGTCCAATTTTGGTGAGCCTGTGTGAATTGTAGCCTCTGTTTCCTGTTCTTAGCTGACAGGAGCGGCACCGGTGTGGTCTTCTGCTGCTGTAGCCCATCTACTTCAGGGTTCGATGTGTTGTGCGTTCAGAGATGGTATTCTGCATACCTTGGTTGTAACGAGTGGTTATTTGAGTTACTGTTGCCTTTCTATCATCTCTAACCAGTCTGTCCATTCTCCTCTGACCTCTGACATCAACAAGGCATTTTCGTCCACACAACTGCCGCTCACTGGATATTTTCTCTTTTTCAGATCATTCTCTGTAAACCCTAGAGATGGTTGTGTGTGAAAATCCCAGTAGATCAGCAGTTTTTTTAAATACTCAGACCAGCCCGTCTGGCACCAACAACCATTCACGTTCAAAGTCACTTAAATCCCCTTTCTTCCCCATTCTGATGCTCGGTTTGAACTTCAGCAAGTCGTCTTCAACACATCTAGATGCCTAAATACATTGAGTTGCTGCCATGTGATTGGCTGATTAGCAATTTGCGTTACCAAGCAATTTAACAGGTGTACCTAATAAAGTGGCTGGTGATGTTTTATATATATTTTACATATAAACAATATACTATATATATATATATATATATATATATGCAATTGATGGAGGGTCAAGTGTGTGTGTTTTAAATAAAGAAGACCGATAGATAAAATAGAATTAGAATAGAGAGTGCTAGACGGTCAAATAAAGATTGAAGAGATGTGTTTTCAGCCGTTTCTTGATATATTATTGTATACACATACATATTAAGTATACTTTCTTAATTTACTGTTTAATAATTTAGCATGTTCCGTTTAGTGTTGCATTAGAGGCTTGTTTGGAGGATTGTTGCATTGTGCATAAGTATTAACCACATTCTTTGATTAACAAATCATTTAATTTAAAATACAATTATAAATTTCCTCTGATTTAATTTCGCTTATGTTACACTACATACTACGTCTCCCAGAACCCACCGAGCGAAACCCCTCGACCAGTCCTGTCCCACAGCGTTGTAAGCGCGTAATTCGAAATAGCATCTTTTCAGCCAATACATCGACGCCATTTATCCGCTCAGAAATACGGGCCAATGCTACTGTGAGCATCGCACAACGGCCAATCAGAACGCAGCAGTGACCGCGGTGGGCGTATCCGTTTTCTGGCCAGTGAGCGCTCAGAGTTGATGTTTAAACTGTCCGCGCAGGCGTGACTACGCGCTCGGGGGAGGGGCTTAGTAGAAGTTGCATGGTTGAGTCAGAGGAGAGTTGTTTTAAACTGAACAGCACTATAAGTTAAAAGTAATTAAGTAGGTTAATCACTGGTTCTATTAATTTAGGGTCTAGTATTCAAGAGTTTAAATATTAATTTCAGTTTACTGTTAAGCTTTATTGCTGTAAGCTGACTTCTCAGATCCCTCCTTGAAATGAAAGCGGGCGGTAAGTAACTACTTTAATCTATCTCTAAGTGATTGATTTTCAGTTATTTAACCGTAATAAGTGTATAATTACATATTTCGTCGACAGTTATAAACATTCCAGTTTCTATTTCATCATAATCAGGGCTGACGTTTATTAAATAGCTACAAAAATACGTTAGATATATTGCTAACACGTTAACTAGTATGTAATTGGAATAAACTTTATTTACCGAAATATAGATATTCTATTAATCATAACATTGTTGATGAAGTTGTTTTAGTAAATATTAATATAATATCTCCTAAACTGAGGTCAGTTATCCTCTGTCCTACGACTGGTTTATCAATAAGGAGGGAAAACTGGCTACTGGTTGCGAGCATGTCAAAACTGCCATCGCAAAGCAACAAAACTAATCGTTATTATATCAAATGTGTGTTTCCTAGTAATATTACATAAGCTGTAAAGCATTTTCAACTATTTAGACTCAAATAATCTCTTTTGATAACCTATATTTCGCAGTGCAGCTTACCATCCCAGTACCACGGTAATACCTTGTTTTATTGGTCTTGTACCATGGTAATACCATGGTATTCTTTGAAGTACATTGGTATAACATAAATATCATTGTTTATTATTTTGGCACCATAGTGTGTATCTAAGTACAATGGTATAGTGACAATATATGATATTGTCATCTTTAGGCCTATACCATAGTACCACTAAAGTACTTTTGCATTACTCAACCAATTAACAATTAATTCATATTTAATGGCCAATTTCAATATCTAGTAGGCAGAGTGACCAATATATAGAAGACATGCCATATAAAATGCAGTTTAATGCTGATGAATATGACTAATTCTGTTGATGAGACACAGTTATTAATATCGATAATCTCTAAATGGCCAGTTAATCGGCTACGCCAATAAAAAGCAATGAAAGAAACATTTGCAAAATTGCAGTTCGTGAAGATCTTTGGCCACAAGCTGATTTGTAATTGCATTTTCAGTTTCTTTATTGCATTTTGAATGCAATGTGCTTATGTTAATTGTGAACATCTTCTTCTTCCTCGTCTCCAGTGCTCCACTGTCGATGTGCCAAATGTTTCTCTCTTGCCTGTCCGGAAGCGGGTACGAAAGCGTGCATCTGCCGTCACGCTTCTGTCTCTTCCTGAAGAGCTGCTCCTGTGTGTCCTCCAATGCCTCTCCGCTGAGGATCTCCTCGCCGTCAGAGCGGTTAGTCCAGCCGGATGCAAGCGTCTAACCTTATAAAGCCGCCATTACCAAAAAGTGGTTTTCTAATGGTAAATGCTATTTGATCCCGCAGGTTCATTCTCATCTTCGTGACCTTATTGATAGTAACTCAAGCATCTGGGCACGAGTGAGTTTCAAAGAACGCTGGCCGGCCCCTGATACCGTTTGGTTGTTTGAGAGGTATGATATATACCAACATTTTCACCTGTTTTCAGTTGTTTGTGACTATAGATGAGGACCTTAAAATGAATTCGCTAGTGATTCACGTTAATTTGTGGACCAGTTTGTGAAATGTATTCAAAACATGTGCATCAAAAGGACTTCGTGTAGATAGATTCACTGTAGAAATGGTTTGATTTGAATAATTTTCAGGCATGGAAAACAAATTAAATGATATTTCCAGATTTTCAATTACTGTAGAAACTAGGGCTGCATGATTAATAAAAATAAAACCGAAATCCCGTTATAGCTTAGAGTGATTGAATCACAAAGACTGTGATTTAATTAAATAAATATGTACTGCGTGTTTCAAAAATAGTTTTTTTCTCTCAAAATAAAAGTTTGGGTAACATATTAAAATGAATAATTAAGACATATTTTAGTGCTGTCAAACGATTAATCGCATCCAAAATTAACGTTCTTGTTTACATAATATATGTGTGTGTACTGTGTGTGTGTATATTTATGTATATATAAATACACACACATACATGTATATATTTCAGAAAAATAGGTTATGTTTATATATTTTAAATATATTTATTTATAATATAAATTATGAACAAAAAAATAGACGTAAATGTCAATATTTTCAAAATATATACTGTATGTGTATGTATTTATGTATACATAATAAACATGCACAGCATACACATATATTATGTAAACAAAAACTTTTATTGAATCACGATTAATTGTTTTACAGCACTAATATATAAATATAATATATTTATGTGATTTGTTTATAATCATAGTATTTCTTATTTTAATATTTTTATTTGATAATATTGAAGAATAAAAACAATTAATATTATTATTTCCTTAGTTTTGCCTAAATTGTGCTTGCTAGTGCCTGTTTGATATCCATATTTTAAAACTTCTCACTTTCAAGACAGATTAGTACAAGTTTTTTTGTTTGTTGACCTATATTTTTAATGTCATTGTATTTAATTGTTCTTATTAATTGTCCTCTACAATATCTAGAGCTGCGGAGAAAGGGAACTTCGAAGCTGCTGTGAAACTAGGGATTGCGTATTTGTACAATGAAGGGCGTAAGTTTCTTCTCTCATTCCCAGTGTTCCTGTGTCTTGATTGATTGAAGGTGTGGTTAATTGTCTGACTGGCTGATCAAAGCTGTAATGATGTGTGGATGTTCTGCAGCTTCGCTCAGTGAGGAGGGACGTGCTGATCTGTGCGGCCGCATGGCGTCGCGGTTCTTCAGTCTGGCCGAGAGCCTCAGGTCCCCGCTCTCCGACCCATTCATCTGGCTCTTCATCCGGCCGCCGTGGTCCATGTCTGGCGGCTGCTGTAAGGCTGTGGTGTACGACCAACTCGAAGCTGAGTGCGAGACCAACCTGGTGAGCCATGCCCAAATATCCTAGCATTCATAGACACTACACCTCCTCCGGGACCAATGTTTCGGTTTTCTCTTTATTAAGATGTTATTAATGTAAGCATTAAACTTATTTGAATTCAATATGAAATGGCTATTCACATTTTAAAAGGGATATCTAATCAGACAAAATTCAGATTGGGAGCAGATTATTTTGATAAAATAAAAATGTGTTAATTATATTTGCAAGTTTTGTAACCATCTCATTATAAATATTCTAATTTCTTGTGTTTCCAGGGCCGGAAAGGGACGTTGCTGTATTGTCTGGCTAGAGTCCTTCAGCTGTTTGATGTGAGTGTCGTCGATTTTAAAATGCAATTCTGTTAAGAGATTGATTGTGTAAAAAGATTCTAATAGACTTCAAAGATGGAATCTCATTTGTAGCATCACTGAATTGCTTGCTCTCAAAGTTGAGATGCTTATAGACACCTGGTCATGTTGGGTTTGGCTTGCTCATTTTATGTCTTCTTCTGTGAAAAGGTTTTATCATTTGTACTTCTCATAGTCAGAAGTCCTAAACTTCTCTCATCAAAACCCCTCAGACTGAATCCATTTCAAAATGAGCAGCAGGTGTTAACACGATTTGTGACGCTGTGTTTATCAGGATGAGGAGAAGCGTGACGAGGCTACAGCGATGCTGAAGGAGTCGGCTAGTTGCGGGAACATGAAGAGCTCGTATCTGCTGTGGGAAATGAACCGCGGGACGTCGGTAAGAGTTTCCTCAGGACTCGTCGATCATTGTTAGTCCTGTTTCTCTGTTATTGATGCTAATGGCTGATTTGATAATCTGTCTGCAGACGGCTGACCCCGGCAGGTTTCTGCAGAGTATGCGCACGCTCAGGGACTACGCTGCCAAAGGATGCTGGGAAGCTCAGGTGTGCATGGAAAATTGCATTCAAAATTTACCTCATTTGGTTTTGATTCATATTTTTAATCTTAATGTGCATGAGAAAGTTATTTATTATTTTTATTTTTTTTTTGCAGAAATATTTATTTTAAATGTATAAAAATACATTTATATTTGCATAGTCATTTTTATAATATTATTTTCTCTTTTGGAGACCAGAATTATTTTTAGATTTTTATTTTTTTAAACATTACATGTTTTTCATTTCAATTTAATTAAGAATGAATGCAATTACTTGTTAATGTATAAAACTTTAAAATAAATATATACATATATAATATGTATACAATGTATACTAAAATATATTTATTTTGTCCTTTGAGTACCTCATTTAGTTTGCCCTCTTTTTTTCTTTTCTTTTGCATTTTATGTTCAGCATTTCATTATTATTGAGAATGTATAAAAATATTTAATGTAAAAATTTTTTTTTGCATAATTATATACATTATTATGTTAATATATAATATATGTTTTTATTGTGATGACCAGATTTAGTTTTAGACTTTGTTCAGCATTTCATTATCATTGAGAATGAAAACAGTTACTTGATTTTATTTTTTAAATGTATAAAGATATTTCTTGTAAGTATATACAAATATTATATACATTTTTACATAAATATATAAAAAATATATATTTATTTAGTTTTTTTGTGGACTGCATTTAGTAAAAATCTTTTTTTAATCACTTTTATCAGATTTGTTGTTTATATAGTTTGTATTTATTAGCATGAATAAAGCCATGGTAGATGGCATGATGCTGAATTGTAAACAAACATCTTGTCTTTTGTTTGACGGCTCAGCCTTCTGTTTATTGACATATTTTGACCTTTGCTGTCTGAACGTAACGTCTGTGGTGGGAGTGTGTTTGGTGAAGTCATTACCAATCATCCGTCATTATACCTCCGTTCTCACGATGCCTGTGCTCTGAGCACGCTCATAATGGAAGTGCACGGCCTGGGAAAGCTGTGTCATAATTCTGCCATCTCATCTGGAGCTTTTCTCTGCCATTGTTGGCATTTATTTATAATAATCAGCCATTGTGCCATATTGAATGCCACTCTGACGCATGTTAATAAGCTTGCATGGGGGCTTCAAGTGAAGAGTGATATTTCTAATGCCATAGTCTGTACATTTGTGAGGCCATGTTGAACACACACATACACATTCTGGGTTTCATGTTTGTCTAACTTGTCTGTTCTGGTCTCCCAGCTGGCATTTGCAAAGTCATGTGGCACCGCAAACCCTCTGGGTCTGGAGCCGCGGGCCTGCGCTGAACTCGTGGCCCAGTTCTTCCACTCCGGACCGTCACCCCTGAGATACCCACAAAACCTGCTGGGACAGGACATCACCACTAAGAGGTACAACATCAACGCTTCAGATCATCTCCTGATTCAAAATAATCCTGCAGTTAATAGACATGGAAAACCTGCAACTATAAGAGCATTTTGTGATTTCTGGGATTGAAAAGTTACAGTCATAGATTTTTATTGGTTTTTTGGTTTCCCCCCAAATTTAAAAATATGTGTATTGTTGTTGTTGTTATTATTATTATATGTAATATTTGGAAGTTAAATTCAAATACAATTTATAAAAATAAAGATTAAATAGAAAGATTAGAAATGTTGCTTTAGCAACTAACCAAAATAAGTGGCTAAATTACTAAATCTAAAAAAACAACAGCAATATAGAAATATTCAAAAAAAGAAAACTAATACAAATGAAAATTTCTAACCAACACAATTACTAAAACATAAAGCTATTTAGAATTATTTTATAAAGACAATAAAAATTACTAAAGCACAACAAAATGGCTAAAACTTAAAGCTACAGAAATATTTAAATATAATGATCAAAACAAATAACAGAATTAAACTATATATAGAAATGTAAAACAAAATAACGTTTATAACAAAATTACTAACACTTAGTGCTATAGAAATATTTTAAAAACTAATACAAAAGCACTTAACAGTTAATAAAACTTAAAGCAGTATATAAATAAAACTAAACATATATATATATATATATAAATAATAAAATAAAAATGACAAAAGCGCACAACAAAATTACTACACCTTAAAGCTATAGAAATGTAATTAAAAATAAGACAAGGCAAAAAGCACATTAAATTACTATAGAAATATAAAAAACCCTAATAAAAATTAAATCTACTAAACAACAAATTTACAAAAGCCAAGCTATATAGAAATATGTTATAAAGCATTTAACAAAGTGACTAAAACTTAAAGCTAAATAGAAATATAAAAAAGTAATGCACATTTCTAAAACTTATAACAAAATTACTAAAGAAACACTGAAAATGTAAAAAGGTAATTCTAATTATTAATAAATATTAGAGATGGCGTATATAAATAATACTGAATAATATTTATTGAGTGTTGCATGATTGGGTGTTTTTTTTTTTTCTTTCTTTTTTCTCAGCAAAACCCTTGTAAATATATTGTGAGTATTCAATACATATTTCTAAGACCTAGTGGTGGCTAAACAAATGTCCAGTCTGGCCCCTGAGTGTCAGTACTTCAAGCACTATTTGGCATTTTTGCTGATAAACTGATGGTCAGATCGGCCATAGTGGATTTCATTCTCTAAATTTGTTCATTAAATCAGATTTATTGAACAAATCCATTTAGCTTTTTTTGGATCCATGTTTCCCCCTCATCACTCCTGTATTTTGGCAGGTATATTCTGGTGGACTGGCTGGTGGAGGTGACCACCATGAAGGACTTCTCCAGTCAGGTGCTGCACGTGACCATCGGCTGTGTGGACCGCTATATGAGCTTGCGCTCGGTGCCCAAGGTCCCAGCTGCAGCTGCTGGGCATCGCCTGCATGGTGATCAGCACACGGTGAGCTGGCACACACCACAGAGACGCCCTGTGAACGCTGTTTTTGTGCTCAGCTGAACTCTCTCTGACTCGTCTGACCCCTCAGATACATCAGCAAAGAGATCCTGACCATCCGCGAGGCCGTGTGGCTCACAGACAACACCTATCAGTACGAGGACCTGGTGCGCATGATGGGGGAGGTCATCTCTGTGCTGGACGGGAAGATACGGGTCAGTTAACATAACCTTGAGTCTGAAGTTCAGAGTTCAGTGCCAAAACTGAGAGAGCTGCGTGATTACGAGGCATTTTAAGAGCACATGCAGCGGTTATTCCTGAAGGCATTGCGATGCATTTAAGAAACAAATGAGACAAGAGTGATGTCGAATATATGCATTTCATTCAATACAGACAAGCAGTCTAATTGAAAATAGCTAGTTTTACCTAGTAATTATTTTTTGTCTGTTTATATTTATTGTTTTGCCTACTTCTAAAATATATGTACATCACTATTGTTTAGAAATTTCGATAGTAAATTGTATGTGTATTTCTATAAAATAATTTAAAATGTTTTACAGAAATATACAAATATTATAGACACTTATTATTGGTATTTTATAATATAGGTATTATGCATATTTTTAGATATAACTAAAATATTATTTAGAAATGTATTTAATTTATTTTATATAGTTATATACTTAATTTATTATTTATAATTATAAATTGATTATTTTACTTTACCCTTAGAGCATTATATACTAAAATATAAATTTTTATAAATCTTGGATATTAAATCTAAAATATATGTACATTTTTATTAAGATATATATTCTTATTAATATTTATAGTTACATATGGGTATATAAATATATATAGTTAAATCTTAGTTAAATGTATATTGGCAAAGTATTTAATATAATATATATTTTGTATTAATATACCTCATCTATTATACAATTATTTTGCTCTATTAGAGTATTATATACTAAAACATGTTATAAATATGTGACCCTGGACCACAAAACCAGTCGGACAGTATTACAGAGATACAACTATTTGAAGATCTGGAATCTGAGGATGCAAATAAATCTAAATATTGAGAAAATCGCCTTTAAAGTTGTCCAAATGAGGTCCTAGCAATGCATATTACTAATCAAAAATTAAGTTTTGATATATTTATGGTAGGAAATGTACAAAATATCTTCAATGAACATGATCTTTACTTAATATCCTAATAATAATAATTTTTGGCATAAAAGAAAAATAGATAATTTTGACCCATACAATGTATGGTTGGCTTGCTACAAAGTAAATTCTAATTAAAAACAGATTATTTTACTATTTTTTTAGACAGTTATTTTAAAGTGCTAAGCTGTATTCTAACATAAAACTAAAATAACTTGGAAACACTTGTCAATTAAGACTTATTTTTTTCTTTACATCTGATACTTATGTTTACGTTTCCTATAACTGATATGCAGAACCAATGTTTTAAGAATAATTTTGCATTTAGTAATAAAAAGTCAAAGTGACTTCCTGTTGAAAGCACAGCAGTGCAATGACAAAGAAGTACCAGTGCCATTTTATCTGTAAAACAGATATTTAAGAACTAATTACATGGAAGACATATTATCAGTCTGTCTCTAATAAAAGATGATCTCACAGATGTTCAAAGCCAAGCTTTCTGAGCCTTAAAAGATGCTCCTTTTTCATTTATATGACCTATTTAATGGTGCTTTTGTATTGACTACCTAATGAACATGTTAATGTTGTGTTTCAGACCCCCACAGTGCTGGATTATGGGGAGGTGCTGCAGTCTCTGCTCCCCGTGGAGCGGCGCAGCTCTCACCTCTTCAGCTACATCTGTGAACTCTCTCTGCTCTGCTCGCCCCTCACCGTCCCGGGACCGGCCCGACTCTCCAGCACCATCCTGCTGCTCACCCGAGCGCTGCACAACTACGGTACTGCCACACCAAACACATGAATCATTAGGGATGTGCTGATTCACTTAACTCACAAATCGATTCACAATTTGGCTTTCTGACGGATTTTTTTTTTTTTTACAAAAAGACAAATTATACCGTAAATGAGAAGGTGTCCTTTTACTAGGGTATTGCTGCATGTTTCTTTGTGAAATTGAAATATAACAAAATCTTAAAGAGACCCTATTATGGATTTTTGAAAATTTCCTTTCATGCGGTGTGTAACACATAATTTATGTGAATGAAAACGTCCTGTAAAATTTTAAACTGAAAAATGTGTCTCAAAAGTCAACATGAAACATTAGCATATTGCGACTGACTTGTATGCACGTGAACTCAATTAGGAAAGCTCTAAATACAAGTCCAACTTTCTTTGTTGTAACGCGAGTGTGACAGGTTTTCACATTCAGACTTAAAAGCAGGTGGGGGATCCGAGTTGCGCGTGAATGCAGTGATTACACTTGCTCTTTGGCAGCAGCTAGCTTCCATTAACGCTAAGCTACTACTACTCCATAGGGCTACTAATACATCGATTAGCGCAATGGAAAATACTTAATATATTGTGGAAATACCAGAGACTGGCTTGAATAACACAGATAAAATATACATTGTTGTTGTAGTCAAGTAAATTTATTAAAGAATGAGGAACAAACAATTATGAAGTGTAGAACATTTATTAGCAAAACGAATAAGAACGTTTGGAGGCACGAACACCTTGAAGTTTAAATAAAATAAAAATCGGCAAATACTGTGGAACCAAATAAATGAGAAACGAATGTTTAAAAAAAAAAACCACTTAGATCAGGGGTGCTCAATCGTTTGATCGCGAAGGCAATACTGGTAGATCGCGCTTTAGGTCAGTGGTTCTCAATATACAATATATTATTGTAGATAAAGCTACAATATAATATATTTACTAATATTATGACTAACCTGTTAAGTAATGTAAAAATATATAGCCTATAAATAAATAACAGCGCCACCTCTCTACTGAATGGGTACCGAAACCCGGTACTCATATGGCACCGGTACCTATATAACCGGTATGTACTAGAACCGAATCAGAACGCAGATTTCGGTGCCATACCTGAGCGATCGGTTGAAATATTTGTCCTTTGTTTCTCCGAAACGGACGTAAGAAGCATCATCACCGCAAGTGAAAAATTATTTCCCGACTGAGAAAATGCACGTGAACTCAATTAGGAAAGCTCTAATAATACAAGTCCAACAAATCTTTGTTGTAACGCGAGTGTGTGGTTTTCACATTCAGACTTAAAAGCACAACTCGGGAAATGAGAGCATCTGAGGAGCGTGAATGCAGTGATTACACTTGCTCTGACGGCAGCAGCAGCTAGCCTTCCATTAACTAGCTAAGCTACTACTACTCCATAGGCTACTAATACATCGATTAGCAATGGATTCTAAATATACTTAATTATTGTGGAAATACCAGAGATGGCTTGAATAACAGATAAAATATACATTGTTGTTGTAGTCGAGTGTTTATTGTATTTATTTTATCACTCAAAACATTGATATCTTCTGTTTGCTGGTTACAGCAATAGCAATGCCTTTATCATATCCCTGGAGCTATCTGAGTTCGCTACTTCTGTGACTGGATCTGTGGATTTTCTGTGTAAGGGCGCCCTCTGGAGTCCAGTATGAATGAAAAAGACATCATCCCCGGTTTCACAGACAAGGCTTGAGCCTAGTTCTAGACTAAAATTGAACTCTTAGCCGTTTTAACTGAAATAAACTTGCACTGACAGATCCTAAAATATATCAGTGCCTTTGTTTTGTCCCAAAAAACCCGAACGATACCCTACTCTCTACGCATTCTGTGATATTCTGTGTTTCGGAGCAGCAAACCATTTCTCATGGCGCTGTGTGAAATACAGACTGAACGGCGGCTCAAAACCGCTGTATGAGCATATGATACACAAACTACAGCTCGGCTGGATAAAAGAAGCCAGTGTTACACTAGTAGCCTAAAGTTTTGATGGACAACTATTGTAATCAAGGTAAAGATGATAACAGTGACATACAGGATCGTGCATTAGGCGCGCGTTGTGTCCCTTATAATTGATGCGCAAACGAACCGTGTATATGCGCTCTCGGCGCTCTGATCAACATCATATTTCTGCTTGAATACAGCTCAGTATATTCACGTAGTTGAATACAGCGAGTGTTTTATAACGGATGCTCGATGTGTGTTGGAGAAGTTTGTGAGGATCAGTGGTGTTTACAGTACATTTGTATAAACTCCTACTCCGATCGTATCATGATTTGTTTTGCATCTCAACCAATTTGAATCTTTACATATTTGAATCAGATTTTCAACTGGCTTGCGGTTCATTGTTGCATCCCTATGAATCATTCCACGAGCCTTATTCAAGGTTTTCTAACGTGTGTTTCTCAACAGTTCCCGTGTGGCCCGTCCAGCTGGAGGAAAACACCGGCTTCTCCAAGCACGACCTGGTCTCCTGCGCTTTACTGCTCTACGTCAAGTGGTGAGTGTCCGTGTCAATCTTTATCCGTCTAATTAATTTATACAGAGGACGTTTATGGTTATTCTGAGCCTGAGAGAAGCAGCGTTTTCACAGCTTCGCTCTGTTGTCGTTTATCGTGGCTGGTCTGTTTCCTCCTCGGTGTTTCCATGGAGGCAGTGATGTGCAGTCAGGCGGTCGTTATGTTAACGAGGTGTTAACGAGTTATATGTGCTTGTTGCTTCTGCCTTTTGAGGCGCACAATTAGCGGCTGCTTTAGCGCTCCTCTGGGTTTGAGAAGTCATACTCTTGTTGTTCTAGGGAGATTCAATTTCAGTCCCGCAGCGTCTCGGGAAGATGCACACATTTGCCCTTTTCAACCCTAGTAAGGGTTGAAAGCCTTGCTTTCTACATAGACCGCTCCCTTCTAAGGCAGCATCTGACATATTAATTTGTGGCAGCTGTCCATGTTTCATTAATTTGTTCCCTAGAAAACCACGATTTAACTTAAATGCGGGAACAATTTAAGTCATAGTAAAGAATTCTTAATTCATGGCCATGAAATCTTTAATTTACCCCCACACGTTTACCACAGTAAAAGATGCGAAAACAGTGATTAAAAGTGAACAACAATAAAATAAACCTGCGAATCTAGAGGGTGAGATAGTGAGGATTTGGGAAAAGAAACAATAAATAATATTAAATTCGTGACCATTCGGAAAAACAGAACACAAAGCCTTGATTTAAATGTATGCGCTCAGCATGAATCAAAAAGCACGGCCGCGATGTAACATTTGCCTGCTAACCAATTATTTATCTTATTAACAAAGCTTTGTACCTCACTTGTGTTATAATACTCACATTAAAATGGGTAACAGTGTGTTTTGCTGAAGCAACGGCGGTGGTTCTGGAAGCGGATCACTGACCGCAAGTCACAGCCCCACGCGCCGTACTTGCGTTTGGGATCATTTTATTTTAAATCCCGATAATGTCAGTTGCAAACATTGCTATGATGTTTTAAAAATAAAAAACGAGCATCATGAAACCATTTAAAAAGGTGCATTCAGCGGTCTCCGTGGCCGGATATGAAACCGCACACAAAGTATAATGATCCCGTGTGTAACTACGACTAGCTCTTTCCTTTTATCAAATGATTGTAATCACATCCATTCATTTCACCATCCTGCCACTAGCCTTTTATTTAGACTAAAAACCCTTTCATTCGGGTGAGGAAGCTGGCGTTTTTGAGTGATGTGCATTTCAGGGCTCTAGACTAACTTTTTGCACTGGGCGCCTGCGCCTAAATTTTTTTCTAGGTGCACCAGCACAAAAGTTAGGTGCACCCAAATTTTCGTATAGGCAATATTGACTAGTAAACGATTAACTAACAATCTGGTCAACATAACGTTCTTTATTTGAAGCACAATTCTACAAGAAAGGTAACTTCTTCTTGTAAAAAGTGTTGGTGCTTAAATGCTTAAAGTTAAAACATCTCAAGATAAATGAAATAAAAATAAAATCTAAATTAAGTGTTTTAAGGGCGTCAAACTGAACCTCTCATGGCTCAATGTCTTATGGGACTATCCTCCATTGCAGTCAAACCGCTGCCCCTCGGATGGCCAACTCATGTAGTTTGTCCTCTTGATCTTTGGCTTTGGCTAAACCCGCTGACCCACTCTCTAGCATCAACATCTTCCAGACTTGACCCCTCTACACTGATTCTTATCAGATCTTTCCAAATGAAGGGATGCTCGAGTGCAGCGCTTCTCAAACCCTCCCCTAAACCTATATACAAATTCAGTGCCCCCATCCCATCAGCTAAAAATAATTTCACTAAACATTATTAAAAAAAAGTATTTAAAGAGGAAAAAGAAAACACTGGTCTGTCTGTGCTCATACATTTTTAATTAGGCTTTTTTAAAACATAAATACTGTAAGGTGAAAGAAACAAAGGTAAACAAACTGCATTACCATTTGTCAACATAAAACAAAAGCAAATGAAATAAAAATTTTTCTGAAAGTCACTAACATTAATGTTCAGGTAAGTAACAAAGAAATTTGATCAGTTGAACACTGCAAGTTTTCACTATATGTATTGAATATGCTTATTAAAGCTCTTTATTCAGTTAAGAGCTGTGAGTGATTTTCTCTTTGCATTTCCTGTTTCTTTGATTAACTCGAAGCTCTGTCCTAAAACAAAATATTGACACACAATCTTCTCGTTCACTTTATCAAACTGTCTTTAAGTTACTTCCAAGCCGGCCGTTTTTTAATATTGTGTGTGTAGATCTTGCGCGTCCGAGTCAAAGTGTACTTTGCCTGTCATTTTAGCGCCCGCGCAGGCACATACACGGGCGCAAACACACACACACACACACACTTGCCTGGGGAACAGCGTTCTCTGCGGATTGTACACTTTTAATCAAACATGCATAGTAATTCATTTTACAACAATTGACAAACGATTGACTGATTCTGACGTGTTTTGGTCAGAGAGGAACGAAATGATTTGCTAGAAGAAACGCGGCTAACTAACTTAGAGCCAAAATAAAATAAAAACCCATTAAATAACTTAGTTTAATATAACAGCAACAGAATTAAGCATTTTTAATGGCTAGTTCTCTCTTCTATCATAAAACAGCTTTCATGTTGCGCGTGTTCTGACTCCTCCCAGGAGCGCGATCGCGCTTGTTTGGGAGCACCTTTTGGGGTCCGCCCTTCATCTCTCTGGGTGAGAGTGAACTTAATCTCAAAAATATGAGCCTGGTGTCTGTTGTAAAACGGGAGACTCAGAGTAGCGGAACTTTTTTCTCTTCTGGAACGGCTGGTCGCACAGGTTCAGTTTTTTTTAGCGCACCCTTGCGAAATTGGTCGCACTGAGCCCTGCATGCACATCGTTTCTTATGTGCAATAGACGCATTTTGCTGTTAAGGTTAAAGATTAATCATTAATTGATCGTTAATTTTATTGATTATGGAAATTATTGAAAATTGACATCCCTAGTATCAATTATTAGTTATTTATCATTATTATTTTATATTTCTCATAAGTTTTTGTTTGCATGTATTAACAATATTGACAGAAAATATCATTCAAAATATTAAATTAATATCATTTATTTTAAAATAACACTTTTGTAAAATAACTTATGTATTATTGTTTTATGTGTTGTTTTATATCAGTATAACGAAAAGTAAAATAATGAAATATAAATTGAATCACGGATAGTTAGGTGAATTGATTTTTTTTCTCCCACCCCTATTTGTTAGAATTATTGCTAAGATAAAAAAATAATTCTGTAATCAGCAAAAGAAAAACGCTGTACACATAATACTGGGTGAAAGTGCATTTTAACGAAAAGCTGATTTTTCTCACAGCGAAATATATTTCTTGTTTCTCTCCTGCCGTCTTCAGTGATGTTTGAGTTGTTTTCTACACTAAGAAGCGGCCAAACGAGGCGGAATTTTCCTGCCTAATGAGCCTTGATGGCATGTCAAAAAATTGTAGCGGCGCTGTTGTCGTTTCTTGTGGGTCTGCAGAATTTTCTTGTACATTACGTTTCCGGCGCTGACTTTTATATATAGCTCGGCCGTTGTCCTGATAATGGGGTCCTTTCTCTCTGAATGTTTGATTGAAGAAGCGTGCGTCACACTGAGCAGGTTAATGTAGTTGATGTAGTTTGGATGCGGGTGAGATTGAGCTGTCTGCTCTCTCAGTGGAGATGAATGCTGAGCGAGTTTTGATCTGCCCTCTACAGACAAGAAACACTTCTGTTTCAGGTTCAGTTGTGACTCACCTCCTGACCCTAAACTTTTACTTTTCTGTCTTATAAAAATAAATGCTTCCAAGTTGAAATGCTCGAAATCTGCATCATTTGACATTTCTGAAACTGAATGTGAAGGTCAAAATTGTAAAATAATAATATGAGGTTTGTTTTTTATGACTTTATATAGCCTTTAAGATGTAAATAATAAAAATATATCTAGGCTAGTATAACATTAATATTAATAAACATGATAATTATTATAAAATATAATAGTTATAAACTAGGGCTGGCTCGATAGATACCACTTTTTCCGAACCGATACTGATCCGATACCAAACATTCTTAGTATCTGCCGATACCGATTCGATACTAGCTCAGTTTTTTTAAATCAGTGTAGATTTTCTATATCTCAGTGTGTGTTGATCTGCTCATCACTCTTTTGTTTTTGCACACAATCTACTAAATATAGACAACTTTACTGTAAAGAAAAACACAAATGAATGGATATGTAATTATAATCTATGACAAAAATACTTTTATAAACTTAGGCTAGTGGATAATTCAGTAGCAAAAGTTACTCTAGAAAAATCACGAGTGCACAATAATTTTATAAAATCTAAAATTAGTGAAAAAAAAAACATTTATTGTGGAACAAATAAAAGTGAATAAGTGTAGGACTAAATCTAGTAAAAAATTATATACTGCTCTTTGTATTGTTGTAAAACACATTCATGGAAAACAAGTAAATATATTTATATATAAATATACTGTAAAATTAAAAGACATTTCTTTTAAACGTACTGCACAGTAATGAGGCAGCACCATATAACAGATGAGACGAACAAGAAAGGCTATTAATAATCTTTCATCGCACGAAAAAGCACTTATGCGCGTCCCGTCACAGAATGATGTGCTTGAAGCAACACTGAGTCACGGCACTCCGGAGACCGCATAGAGAAGTTCACAGCACAAAGGACAGAGATATTAATGCCTAGTGTATTAAATCTGTGCGACAGTTTATTGAGCCTTTTATTTTAACCATTTAAAATTTCAGTTACTGTGCTTGTGAAGAACCCTTCATAGTGCTCTCTACAACAGTGTTGTTAAAATAAATAAATACAATTATTTATTATAATAATATATATATATTACATATAATCTTATATGTATTATTTGTTTTAATATTAGAATGTTTGTAATATTTTTAATTATACTACTTATTTTATAAAGTTTTAGTTGTAATATATATGTTTCATTAATGTTGTTTATATGTACAACTATTTATATAATTTAATTTAGTTATTCAATATTTTAATTATAATTTATTAGATTTTTTAAGATTCTTTGCAAGTCAGAAAGTATTTGTGTTTTTTATACATAAATATGAAATATTGCATCATTTTCTGTGGGCTGCATCTTTACAACGTCACAGCTAATGCAAAAATCAAAAGCTTTCAATCGAATCAGTCTCACTGACATGACTCTTTCTCTCCACTCACAGTTTCGGTCAGGATGTGCCCAAAGACTACAGACACGAGTCTCTGACCGGAGTCAAGCAGAGGTTTGAGGACGACGCGTATCATCAGATTAGCAGAGACGTGGTGAGTGTGCTCGCCTCCTCTCAGAGTCCGCTGTAGTTCATCCGGTGAAGTGTGTGTGACGTGAAGTGTGTTTCTGTGTCAGGTGATGGGCTTTAAGGAGCTGTGTCAGGTGCTGGAGGTCCCAGAGGTGGAGCCGCAGGTGGAGGCGCCCAGCGCCAGCAGTCAGCTAACAGAGATGCACACCTTCCTGTCCTCTCCCACCAGCAACAGCAAGAGGTGTGAACTAACACATATGCCTAAATCCCGTCTGGAGATGCAGGATAATGATAGTGTTTGAACCCTGTTGTGTTTTACACATTTTTCATGTGTAGCCTATAGTGAGCACAAGCTTGGAGTCACAATATTGCTTCATGAACACGAAGACCGTTTGAGGAAACGTCAAATATCATTCATTTCAGATTGTAGGGGGCGCTATAATTTAAGAAAATCCTTTCAATTCAGTAACTCTAATGGTTGAAATTTGCCACAATTGTATGCACAATTTATTCTTCTACATTTTTGCATACAAGTTATTTCTTTTTATGTGCTAGGACCCTGAACAATATTAGGGGAAATATTGTGTGTCATATATAAACAGACAAATCCTGATAATTTAAAAATAATTGTTAGTTAATTAGTTATTGTCATTCGTTTCATTTATTTAACATGTTATTATTATTTTTATATTAGGTATATATAATAGAATCTTCATTCTTAGTTAACTTTTTTTTGTATTAAATTATTTCAATTTTTTTATCAGTAATTTATCATTTTTTTATTATTAAATAATTCCATTAATTTTAAAACATTTAAATGATTTTAGTTTATATATTTATTTAAAGTAAATTATTAAAGCTGCTTAATAATTTAATTAGTAATAATATTTTACAATGTTACTTCTTTTAAATAAACTAAATGCAACCTTGGTGAGTCAATTTAGTTACTTACTGATCCCAAATTTTTTTCCCTTTTTTATATATATTTGTCTGCAGTAATTCTTTCAATATGTTAATAATATGAAAGCATTACTGCAGACAAATATATCTGATTCGTTCTAAAAGTAATAATTATTATTTGTTTTCGAAAAAGTGTTTTCTGTGCCAGGTTTATGAATTTATTAACCTGCATCAATATTTTTGAAGTTAATGTTTGACTTGTTTATTTAAAAAATGTTTTTATGGCTGATGTCATTTGAAGCATTTGAAATTACAGTTTCTGAATGCTGTTAAAAAATGAAACAATACATTTAGAAGATTAGCCATCATACATATTAATATTCATAAAAAAAAATATTCCAGATATCTGTCTGCCAGAATATTTATATCAATGCATTTCTAATACTGATGTTGTTTCTGCATCCTTAAGATGATGTTTTGTAAAATGTGGGTGGAGAAAAGATTTGAATGCATGTTTTTGTTGATCAGGAGGCGTGAGGACAGCATGCAGGAGCACCGGGGCAGCTTCCTGGCCACGCCCACAGCCGAGCTGTCCACTCAGGAGGAGATGCTGCTGGGAGACATTCTGGACTGGAGCCTGGACACTTCCTGCTCTGGCTACGAGGGTGACCGGGAGAGCGAGGGCGAGAAGGACGGAGAAAGTGAGTGGGGGGAAATGGCTCATATATCCTCTACATCATATTCTGAATCATCTCCCACAAAAACAATAAGACAAAACCAATTGTTATTGATGCATGAGTCACATTAGTGTCATGACATCTTGAGTTAATCAACTTGAGATTCATATTGCATGGATTCTGAGCAGCCACTTCAGTTTTAGTTCAATTTTTATAGAATATATTTAAAAATATACATATATATTATATAATTTTTAATGCAAGGCAAGTTTATTTATATAGCACATTTCATACACAAAAGGAATTAAAATAATCACAACAATAAAAGCAAGGAATTAAATTATTTATTTTTTTTTATAGAAATTGAAAACGATACATAAAATACAGTGCAATCGGTAAATAAGACTAGTAAGTAATTCAAAAATATTTTATTCGATTAATTTTCATTTATTACATTATTTCTTAAAATAATGTATTTTTTTAGAAATAGTAAAAAGTTTTAATTATTGAAATTCTTAAATAATTAGTTGTTAACTTATTACTTTTTATTAAAACGGTTGTATTCATTGAAAAAAAACATTCATAATCCTTTCATTCATTGTTAAATTAACTGTAAAACAAATTACTTTTTAATTAAAATTATTCAATAAATTAAATTCATTATGAAGTTAATTTAATAATAACATTGTTAATTTAATTCATTTTAAAATATTTTTACAAATTATTAAAATTGAAATCATTAAAATATTTTTTTGTTGTTTACACAATGCATTGCTAATTAATATTATCATTTAATTAGTTTAAAATAATTTAAAATTATTAAAACTCTCACCTTCAAGAAAGTGTTTAAAAATGTGATCATTATAATCAAATGTCTGTTCCTCGCACAAAGCTTAGCTTCAGAAGATTTGAAATAAAGCACGCAGCTTGAATGGGTGACTTATGCTGTTTTGTAAAATATTAAAGAATATTGTTGAAGCTCAGACTTAGTTTTCTTATATGATTATATTTTTTGCTTTATTTTGTGCATTGTGTGAAAAGAAAACACTACAATGTGAGCAAAAATAAATAATGTAAATTTTTGTGGTTATTTCTTTTAAGTTTCATGACAATTGATTAGTCCAAGAACCTCTTCAGTCTCACTCATGAAAGTTTGAAAAGGCAGTTTGATGAGTAACCGAATCTCTTTCTGCCAGCAGTATCGGCTATGGAGGTGCAGATGGAGCCGGCGGTCGAGTGCACTGACAGAACGATGCATTGTTGCGCGCTCTCCAGCGATAACGACAGCCTTTGTGAAGAGCCCACCGTGGAGGCGGCAACGGGTGGGAGACCCTGGACACGCCTCCTATCCTCTTCCTCCTCCTCTTCCTCAAGCAGCTTTTGCAAAGACCGCCTCAGCTCGGGCTACTCATCCATCCAAAGCGTTCCCAGTCCGTCCATCTCTTCCTCTCAGGTCTCTCCCCAAAATCCCACAGGCTTCTGTCTCCTGCTGCCGCCCGCGCAAAGGACTCGCCGACAGGTGAAGAGGAAAAACACGGCGGCGCACAGCGGAGGAGAGCCGGAGCATGACGAGGATGCAGCCAACGTGGCCTTTCTTAGCCTCTGATTGATTGACAGGAAGCTGTCATCCCTTAATGCATCACTTCCTGGCTGCCCGCCAGGAGCACTTTGGTTCACGGGTGCTGATGGTCTTTATCTCAGAGCAGCGAGAGTGAGATAAAGTGGCTGAAATGTCAATTTCTGAGCTTTAAATACGATTAGAAGAACAAAGGTCATGCTTTTTCCTTCCCATAATGCATTTCACTTCAGCTCCCGATGGCGGGAGCGCCTTCGCCAGACTGTTGCTGTTGACAAGCAACGGGATTAATGCCTCAAGTGTGTTAAAATCACTGGAACTGTTTCTGTTTTTGAAGTCTTTTGTACGTTGTTACGTCTTCGTATTAAAAAAAGGGATTGTTTACATAAAAGGACTTAAAGTTTATCAAATATGTTTTTTACGAAGTTACATGCAGCTATGGAGAAAACCCACTCAGTCCATGAAGGTTCATGCTAACAAATGTGCTGTCTGAACAAAACTGGTTTGTTTACATGGATGTTTCTCGTCGCGTATTTCGATTATTTAATTGAAACTGGACTGAACGACTCCAGTGTTTTTATATTTGCGCATTGCTTTGCATTCGCCACAAATCTTCTGCCAAAGTTCTCGCATTAACGACTTTCATACTGTTTTTCTGCTTGATAGCACTGATGTTTTGACCTGTGAAACCTATGGAACCTCGTTTCCGACACAGAGTAGAAAAATTCATTTTTATTTCTCACAATGTGGACTTTTTTTTCTCACATTTGTGACTTAACATCTCCCGTTTGTGACTTTTTCTCAGAATTAAATGATAACAGCTAAATTGTTTTCCTCAGAATTGTACTTTATAGTTTTCTAATCTAACTCGGAGCTACACGATGTAAACTCGCAATTGTGAGAAAAAGGCCGAATTGCGAGATACATTTTACAGATGCAAGGGGAATTTTTTTTTTTAATTGCAAATTTATATCTTGCAATTCTGATTTTAAAACTCACAATTTCGAGTTTTCCAATTCTGAGAAAAGACATTAAAATAGCGCAATGTAAACGCTCAATTGCAAGAAAAGAAAAATCTGAATTGCGAGATATAAACTCGTAATTGTAATAAAATCTGAATTGTAAAAATATACAATTGCAACTGTGATGGGAAAAAAACTCAGGATTTCAGAATTTCCCCCTCACAATTATGAAATTATATCTCACAATTCAGACTTGTTTCCCCAAGAAAAGAAGTCAGAATAGCATGACGTAACCTCACAATTGTGTGGGGAAAAAAAGGTACAAATTGCTATAAACTTGCAATTGTACGAAAAAGAAAAGTCCAAATTGTGAGATACAAATTCACAAATACAAAGAAAAAAAAGTCAGAATTCCGAGTTTATATCTCGCAGCTCTGACTTCATAAGTCACAATTATGTGCTTATATCACAATTCTGAGGAAAAAAAGAATAGCCAGAATAGTGGCATAAAAAGTTGCAGTTGCCCATTTTGTTTTTATGCCGTGGTGGAAATGAGCTTCCATAGAAACCTGTAAACGTACAGTAAATCTGTATGAATTTTTCACATACTTTTACGACAGATCCAATGCAACAGCCGATGAATGTGATCGTTTGACATGCTTTTCCGTAATGACCTCGAGAGAATCCGAGCACTTTTTATGACCTAATGCTGAGAAGTTAAATGATGCTTCTTAACGAGTCTCAATGTTTTATCTTTATATATGCTTGAACAATCAACTGTACGTATATATATTTGTGAGTGTTCGACCGTGTTCATCTGTTTGAGGTTATGACACTAAAAGCATTAAGTTATTATTTTTGTGCAGGTCTTGTTGGTACTGTATGTTGAACATCACTAAGGATTGCAACTGTAAATTAGTTCTTGTGTATAAGTGTAAATATATAAATGTATGAAGCTGTGAAAGGCCATGTGAACTTGAAAACAGACGTGTTTGTTATATTCTGAAAACCACAATAAAACAATGCAGTAGATACATTTGCATGCCCGTAGTGTTTCTCTTGCATACTGATGGGAACTTGTGGTTTGCAACCATTTTATGTCTTTCACTCCATATTTTCACCATTTTGATTTAGTATCGCTAAAGATCACACTTTATCACTGTGGTTTAGTGACCTCGTGAACATGTTGCTGGGCAAACAGTTGTTAAACTGGTTTCATTAAAAATATTAATGATGTTCGTCAACAATTACGGAGTTGTGGGTCACATTAAACAAACAAAAATGTGTGTTTTTGGGTCCGTTGCTCCTGAATACTTGCATAAATAATGTGATACAAAATTAGCATGGTAAAAAAAGTGAACTAGTAAAGACACTAAGAGAACTTGATTGTGTTATGTTTTGATTACGTTACGGAGTTGTTTTGAAAAAGTAAAACATGCAACATGTTAGTCAAATCTTTACTGATGAAATGTGTATAGTTTTGCATGGTTTTATAAATTCAGCTGGTAAAGGTACAATACAAATGCATATTGTATTAGTTCGATGAGAAGATGCATGGTTTGTTTTAATTATACATACATATACATACATATATATATATATATATTATAATGCATTTCCTTTATATAATTTTTTATTATTCACTCTCAAAAACAATATGCAGAACATAACAATAAACAATGGGAAATTAAAAATAATAATAAATCAAATAAAAAAGAAGGTATTAAATACTTTCACACTAGAAATACAGTAATTTTGAAAATAATACCAAGTTTGAAAATAACTGCAGAAAATGCTTCTTTTCACTTTTTTTGTTTAATTTTCATAATTTTAAGCGTTACGCGCAGTTGATTTACTGACATCCGTCACGCTGGTCACGTGACCACAGGCAGCCGCCCAGCTGGAGAAGATCACGTGACCGCGTTTGTTGTGTCCACACGGCCGCTACGCTGCGATGTCACACCATCACCATCTTCCTCATTATTATCGCCCTTATGAGCGATATTTCCCGACGAAACTCATCCGTGGCGGGGCCGAGCCGATCGCGAACATTTATTCAATGCTTTCCGCCTGAAAGAGCCGCAGTTGGAGCCCTGTGCGGGACAGAAAGACGAGTGAAAGGTGAGCTGCGCGTGAATGCACGTCGTCTTTTGTGGGGGGGGGTTTTTTTCAGTTGGATTTGGGTCAATAAACAAGTTATTGATTCAGTCACAAGACCCTTGCAACGTTTAAGCTAAAGGAAACGGACCCATACGACGGAGAAAAACAACGCAACGCACGTTTGATAGAAAACCACTGCTTTAATTTCAAAATAAGCGAATGCAAACACGACGTAAATAAAAGCAGACAATGCAGAAAAATAGCATATAGTCATCACCAGACAGACAAACCGGCTCCAAAGCTGTCATCGATGTGAGGTCACTGCTACGTCGGTAATATTAACCCTGCCGTACGTGTAACAGTGACATACATTCATGAGCTGTGCTGCAAAGATGACAGGTGCGAAATAGTCACCTACATACTAATCACAGGCCGGTGACACATTTAAATACAAACAAGCGGTTTATTTAGGGTCAACGCAGGTGGATTGGGACACTTTTGTGATCATTATATGAGGAAAGCTCATAATTAGAACCTATATTAATAGACTACTAATATTTTTATCTGAATATTGTGATGAAAGATTACACGTTCACATTTAATGGTGGTTAAATTGGCCTTTTTGGCGTTGTTTAAGTGTTGTAAATAAGGCTGCAAAACGATTAGTCACGATTAATCAATTCAAAATAAAAGAGTTTAGGTTTATATTTATTTATTTTGTATATATAAATAGACCCACATATATGTATTTATTTAAAGAATATTTGTATGTAAACACTTGTAGCCTATATATGTGTGTATGTATGTGTGTGTGTGTGTGTGTGTATATATATATATATATATATATATATATATATAATATATACACATTTAACATATTTTACATTAATATATTCATATGTGTGTATTTATATATACATAATAAATATACACACATAGTATGTAAGCATAAACTATTTTATTTTGATATATATTATTTTGAATCGATTAATCGTGACTAATAGTTTTGCAGCCCTAGTTGGAAATGAGATTGTAGTCATACTCATTTAGATAAATAGCTTAAAGTGATTTGTCACCCAAAAAGGAAAAACCTGTCATCTGTTGAACACAAAAGAAGGTATCTTGAAGAATGTTGGTAACCAAAAAGTTGACGGTAGCCATTGACTTCCATAGTATTGTTTCCATACTGTGGAAGTCAATGGATACCAGCAACTCTTTCATTTCTAGTTTCAATTTTATTTGAACTATCACTTTAACTAGTTTACTTTCAGTAGCCTGGTCACATTGTGCAATCAGAAGTGAAATAAATGTTTGAACTTCTTGTTTCTTATGGGAAGCATGAGTCTTGTAGCTGCTCTCGGTCGTCTCGGGATGGAGTTGCGAAACGCTCTTGTTTACACTAAACTCAGAATCGATGTGAAATTCCTGGAGTAGCTCTGATAAGTTTCTCTCATATTTCTCTAAAGACTCGTGTCGTTACCTGACGTTAACTTTCTTTTCGTCCAGGTCGTGAAGCTCTGTGAATCTGAAAATGGCCGTGTGGCGGCAGTTTGGATTGCTTCTGTGGAAGAACTATATTCAGCAAGTGAGTATTTGTCTTATATTTGCAATGTATGTGTTGGTATTTTTCTTTTTGCTGGATGTTAAATTTAAAGATAGTTGGTTGTTGATGGTATTAAGATGGTATCATGATTCTAGACAAACATCAAGGGGTTTAGGGCACAGATAAACACTAGTGTTCAACAGTTTAGGGTCAGTGCGATTTTTTTTTTTTTTTTTTTGCGTGTGAAAGAAATACTTTAATGCAAAGATGTATTAAATATATAAAGTGACATTAAAGACATGTTATAAGTGTTTTTTATTGTAAATAAATGCTGTTCTTTTAAACTTTATATTCTTCAAAAATCCTGAAAAACATGTATCACAGTTTTCACACAAAAAAATCAAGCAGTGCTAATATTTTCAACATTGAGAATAAATGTTTCTTGAGCAGCAAATCATCATATTATAGTGATTTCTGAAGGATCATGTGACACTGAAGACTGGAGTAATACATGTTCTGCTTTCATCACAGAAATAAATTACATTTGACAATATATTCAAATAGAAAACATCCTTGGTGAGCTTAAGAGACTTCTTTCAGGAACATAAAAAATATATATTTTAATAATATTTCAAAAATCAATATCTTCTTCGTTATTTTTGTCTTGTTTTCCAATACAAATATCTAAACGTCCTTAAACCAAGAAACATTTAATTCTTGCTTTAATTACAAATTCTTTATTTTTATCAATTGTTTTTCTCCAGAAAACAAGACGTCTTATCTCATGTCATCGTGCGTCTCAAATAAATGTATCTTGTTTTAAGAATCTTGCACTGGAGAACATTCATTTTTGATTTATTGTATTCATATTAACTTATTGTGTTCCCTTGAATTTATTCCTTACATTTTCTTTACTTGGTCTCAAAAAGGTCTTAAATTTATCTTCATAAAACCTGCAATGTATTGAGTTAGCCCTGGGCTATAAAGCCCACACATTATGCTGCCAAAGGTGTAGTGTGTGGAAGAAATGCAGTGCAGAAATGACATTGATATTCAGGCCACCACATTATAAACTTCCTTCAAACTAGCCTCATTAAACATTCATATATTGTACTATAAACTTCCACAATATGTTAAAATCCAATATTTTTTGCACGTCTTAAAAGAACCAAGACCACCACAGCATGTTTTGTTCATCAAGTTAATGTTAATTAACCTTTTAAGTATGCAGATAGTAATCTGAAATTACAAACGTAATGTGAAAGCTTAACTACCTCAGATGAATCATTGAGGGCAGAATATGAACGATGTGAAAAATAGAACAAGATTATGATCAAAAATGACTTTTTGAAGTGTGAAAAGCCCATTAGAGTGCATTTGGTATGAAAATTGTCAGAATACATATATAAAGATCAAATATTTTAGTTGAAATGTTATAAGTCTTGCCTTTGAACAGCAGGACACAGAATCAAATCTCTTTTACCATCTTAAAGAAACATGAAAGTGTGTCAACTAGTTTGCGGCGGATAAAAATGCACGAGCAAAACAAAGGCGTGGAGTTGAATTGAATCATTACCCCGTTCACCTTACTTCCTATAATCATTTACCTCGGCTGTATTGAATGACTTCTATGCTCTATGCTTCCTGTATTTAGATTAGATCTGAGACTCTCTTTCATAAACGCAAGCTCTGTTTAACGCCGATGCATCGCTTTGGTCGTGTTTGCCTGTGTTTTTGGCTCTCGTTATGCCGGACCTTTGCTCCACACACTTGTTGTCTTGTGTGCGATGCTTTGCAGCTGTAGTCTATCACAAGGGAACTTTCTAAACAGTCAATTGAGCTGGATCAAAGTGCTGCGGGAAGCGTCCCAATTCCCTCCTGATAGAGGGCTGTTTGCACACTACTGGGCTCCAGCTGTTGCTAGGAAACCCAAGCCCAGCCGAGGTGCAAACACTGGGCCGTTCATGTCTCATCATGGCACACAGCGCTGCCTATCTGACTCAGATTAGAGGTCTAAAGTTCTCCTTCGATCGAGATCAACCCCAGGTGCTGTGTGGGATCCTGCTCGCTTGACACTAGATCTGCAACATGACTGTGACTAATTCAGCTGTCAACACAAGCTTGCACATGGACGCTGATGAACGCTGAGAGCCTTGTTTATTTTAGTATGATGATGGTAAAACCATCAACTCTAATAGTTAAAAAAAAAATTTAAAAATGTATTTAATTATATTTGACTTTGTATTTTTATTTATTATTTTTTGTTTTGTCATCTGTAGCAACTCATAATGTAATAACTGCATATAATGTAAATACGGCGCATAATGTAATTAGTACTACATTATTATTGTAATAAAATGTTCATAATGTAATCATTTTCTCAAACCGTAATAAAGTCTTGAGCTCATAATGTAATAATTATTACATTATGAGAAATGTATTGCGTTATAAACTCACCAAAAATATTGTCAAATTTCATAATTGTAATAGGCTTTTTTTAAAAAATAAAAACATCAGTGCTTCCAAAATTACACTGTACTGTACGTTTCATCATCCATTGCTTGGTTTCCATGCTCTTTTACATTAATAAACCAAAGGCTAGAGCACAGTACTACAGTACGGATGCTCTCATGGCTCTTATTGTTTTTATTCAAGAATCTAAATATTCTGTGTTCCAGAATTCTGATGTTTACAGAGCTGTGGCCTAGTATCATGATTGTAAAATCATTGTAACACAAACAGTTAATTGAAATGTTACTTTTTATTATTTTACTTTATTTTAATATAAATAAAATTACAAATATTTCATTGTAACAGTTTAAATTATCAAAATTAATTCATAAAAATGCAGCAAATTAATTGTAAAATCAACCATTCCACCACAATAATAATTAATTTAAATGATAAGATTAATTTAAGTTGTTTTAAAATATATTTGTATTTAAAACTCCTACAGTACTGTACATCCTCTGTCAAAAATGTTAAAAGCATTACATTTAACTTTTTGTTTGTATTATTTTAAGGATGGCTTAAAAGCTATGGTTTAGCGAGTAGAGCATTTATTTTACTTTACTGTAATGCATTTGGCAGATGCTTTTATCCAAAGTGGCTTACACTGCATTCAAGTTACACATTTACATTTGATCACTTCCTGCTTTCTCTTGGTTTGTATATTTTCTTCATTTTGTCTCTTGTTACTTTAAATAACCATTTAACCATCCATCACCCCTTATGTAATTAACCATTATCCCATTTTACCATCTTCCATACATGCATATCAAGCTGTCTAATCCACTCATCTTTCTCTTGCTCTGCAGAAGCGTCAGATCCTGGTCACTCTGGTGGAGATCGCTCTGCCGCTGCTCTTCTCAGTCATCCTGATCGTCCTGCGACAGAATGTGTCATCCATCAACTACCCCAATGCAACGCACTACCACAGCTTCGCTCTGAGCAACCTGCCGTTCCCTCTGTGCATCCAGGGTCTGCAGCTGGCCTACGTGCCTGCAAACGCCAGCGTGGTGCGGCAGATCACAGAGGACGTGCAGCAGAGCCTGCAGGACTGCATCCGAACCGGTGAGAGCTTCGGCCTTCGGGCTGTTTAACCATCTGAAATGTGGAAGTGTGTTCATAAAGACGGCTAACACGTCTGAGCTGTGCCTTGAATCATTGGCTGATCTCATTATCACCTCTCTCCATATGGACAATGAAATGGAAAAAAAGCTTTTTTTTTTTTGGCAAAGGAATTTTTTTGTTTTAATAATATTGTCAAGAATGACAAAAATAAAAATGTATACAGCAAATATAATGTTCATTAAATTGGCTACATGGAAAATTTTATTCTAATATATTGTCAAAAAAATGACAAAAATATATAAACGTCAAACATATGCAACAAATTGGCTTCATTAAAATAGATAATTTTATTTTATTTTTCTATTTATAGTCAAAAATGGCAAAAAAACGAAATTGTAGTGTACATAACATACATAAAATATTTATTTGTTATTTTTTAATGCTATTTATTTTATTGTATTATTTATTATTGTATTTTATTAATCTTGTCAAAAATGACAATAATGAAAATATATATGGGCAAACATGCAACAAATTGACTACATGTACAAGTTGTAAATAGAGAATTTTAATTTGTTTCTTCTATTTATACTGTCTAAAAATGGCGCATAAAATGTAGTGTATATATATATCATACATTAAAATAACAATATTTTATTGTATTTTACTGATACTGTCAAAAATGTAAAATATATATATATAGTATATAAATAGTTTTTTTTGTCATGCACATTTCTAAAATATTTAATTGTATAGATATTGCTTCTCTTGAAGGCAGTTGTTTTTAAATTCCTTGTCCAGAAATCATAAATGTCTGGAAAACATTAAACAAACAAAAAAAACACTTTGAAAAAGTCATGGATATTTTCTATAATTAATGTTCTCACACTCAACATCTAGAAATTGCACCTCATAAGTGCAATATCTATATAATATTTTTATTGCACGTCTTTTTAAAAATCACGCATTACCAGATACTGTAAGTCATGAAAGTTGTTTGGTCCAAAAGTGGGTGAAGCCTGCTGTTTGTATAACTGCTCTGTTGTCTCTACTATATGTTTGAGTTTGCAGTTGAAATGAAAGCATATATTGAGGTTTTGTGAAATAAAGAGCATCATGACCTTGCCAGAAACCTCGTGGCCGCTCTTCGTGACACAAATAGCCTCTGCTTGACCGTTGAATTGGCCTGGTGCTTGTGTTTATGAGCTGTCATAAAGGGCTGCAGGGGAATATGCAGGTGATGAGTCACGTAATAAACGATTCTCTGGGCTGCTTTCGGATCATGTGACTCATGCCGGACCCTGTTTGCCGCCTCCTGTCACTCTGAGCGAGCTTATCCATAATCTGATGCCTCAACTTTGACTGTAAAATGAACAGCTTGATGGTGTTAAAGTGCTGTGTGATATTCGCAAATGACTCACTGCCTGAAGATCCTGCTTTAAAAGAGTCTGCAGCAGGGCTGATGTAAAGAAAGTCAGCGATTTTGACATTTTTAAACCCAGATTTGTGGGATAGCTGAGATGAGGAGGTTTCAGGCAAACACATAATTTATCTAAAAATACAGAGCATGAGCTGTTCATGAGCAACATTAAAGGTGCATTAAGTGATTAAAAAAAATGCTTTTGACCACAGCGTCGGACCGTTTCCCAAAACACACTTGCAGCCAATCAGCAGTAATGGGGCGTGTCTTGTAATGATAAAGAGAAGAGCGCCCTATTTGAGTGTACAGGACGGACATTATCAGATCGATTATAGATAGAGAGAAATGGAAGATCAAAAAGAGGAAAATATCAGAGAAGCAAAACATTAAAAAGAAGGGTTATGATTAGGCAAGAGGTAGGACCCGCGTAAATATCAGAACAGCTTTCCAGCGGGGAGAGAACTCAAGGAGCGGGAAGGGCTCGAATTGGACGCCGAGGTTGCGTTGTTTCTTCTTGATAGGTGAGTAATGTTGATTTTGCTTGGTTTCACACAACTTACCTGTGTTGGCCTTTGTTTGAATATGCTTGTGTGTCATCTTCGCTTGTTTCCACGATCGTCCTTATCCCAGGGTTGTGTACGTACATGTGGAGCGAGGTCCTATTGGGCTATGGGCGTGTTTGTTTTGGTGCTTTCAAATATTAACATCGTTTGGCAAAAATCGCTTAGTGCACCTTTAATCACACTGTGTGATTGTTCAAAAACAACACAATAGAGCTCAGACTGCAAAACATTTCTGGTATGTTAACACAGAAAGAATGCAGAACTTTCATAATCACTTGCCAGTGTTGTTTTAGTATTATTTTCATTCTATTTTTGTATTTATTAATACTTCAAATTGACTTCCAGTGAGGGAAAACATTATTTGATCCCCTGCTGATTTTGTAAGTTTGCCCACTGACAAAGAAATGATCAGTCTATAATTTTAATGGTAGGTTTATTTGAACTGTGAGAAACAGAATAACACCAAAAAAATCCATAAAAACACATTTAAAAAAAGTTATAAATTGATTTGCATTTTAATGAGTGTAATAAGTATTTGATCCCCTATCAATCAGCATTTCTGGCTCCCAGGTGTATTTTATACAGGTAAGGATCTGAGATTAGAGCACTCTCTTAAAGGGAGAGTTAGCTGTATAAAAGACAACATGTCCACAGAAACAATCAATCAATCAGACTCCAAACTCTCCACCACGGCCAAGACCAAAGAGCTGTCCAAGGATGTCAGGGACAAGATTGTAGACCTACACAAGGCTGGAATGGGCTACAAGACCATCGCCAAGCAGCTTGTGAGAAGGTGACAACAGTTGGTGCGATTATTCACAAATGAAAGAAACACAAAATAACTGTCAGTCTCCCTCGGACTGGGGCTCCATGCAAGATCTCACCTCGTGGAGTTTCAATGATCATGAGAACGATCATGCGGATCTTATCAATGATCTCAAGGCAGCTGGGACCATAGTCACCAAGAAAACAATTGGTAACACACTACGCCGTGAAGGCTGAAATCCTGCAGCGCCCGCACAGAAAGCACATGTACGGCCCGTCTGAAGTTTGCCAATGATTCAGAGGAGAACTGGGTGAAAGTGTTGTGGTCAGATGACACCAAAATCCAGCTCTTTGACATCAACTCAACTCGCCGTGTTTGGAGGAGGAGAAATTCTGCCTTTGACCCCAAGAGCACCATCCCCACCGTCAAACATGGAGGTGGAAACGTTATATTTTGGGGGTGTTTTTCTGCGGAGGGGATAGGACAACTGCACCGCATCAAAAGGACGATGGACGTGGCCATGTACCGTTAGGGCATTTAAGCCAGCCAGGGTATTGAAAATGGGTCATGGATGGGTATTCCAGCATGACAATGAGCCAAGGCAACAAAGGAGTGGCTCAAAAAGAAGCACAATAAGGTCCTGGAGTGGCCTAGCCAGTCTCTAGACCTTAATCCCAAAGAAAATCTGTGGAGGGAGCTGAAGGTTCGAGTTGCCAAAACGTCAGCCTCGAAACCTTAATGACTTGGAGAGGAGACAGGGACAAAATCTAAGAGGAGTGGGACAAAATCCCTCCTGAGATGTGTGCAAACCTGGTGGCCAACCACAAGAAACGTCTGACCTCTGTGATTGCCAACAAGGGTTTTGCCACCAAGTACTAAGTCATGTTTTGTGAAGGGGTCAAATACTTATTTCACTCATTAAAATGAAAATTAACTTATAACTTTTTCTGGATTTTTGTTGTTGTTGTTATTCTGTCTCTCACTGTTCAAATAAACCTACCATTACAATTATCATTTCATTTACAATTATCAAAGATAATTTCTTTGTCAGTGGGCAAACGTACAAAATCAGCAGGGGATCAAATACATTTTCCCTCACTATATTTATTTTATTTTTATATTTTCAGTTATAATTTGTCATTTATATTTTAATTTATGTTCAGTTTTCATTTGTTTGTGATAAAAAACAACAACAATTTATTCGATTTTGCTTTTATGTTTTAATTGTATTTAGTTTTAGTAATATTGTGTTTTTAAAAGGGCTTTTATTTATACATTTTCGTTTTAGTGATTGCTACTATTTTTATTTGTTTTTTCAAAATATTTTTTTGTTTAGTTTTAATTTATTTGTATTTCATTTTAGTGAGGTTATTCCTTTCCTTATTTTCATTATTTCTATTTATATATATATATATATAATATTTCAATTTTATTTTAGCTTTATTTTAATGAAAATAATTTTTAATAGTTTTAGTTTTATCTAACAATAGCAATGCTGTCACTAACAGAACATATTGATATATTTTGGTCGTTTTTTGGTAGTTCACAATAACAGCACTGTCACTAACAAAACAGATTCATATTTTTGGTTGTTAACAATAACAGCCCTGTCACTAATAGAACAGATTGGTATTTTTGGTAGTTTTTTGGTCATTAACAATAACAACACTGTCACAAACAGAACCAGTTGAGTTATTTTGTTAACAGTAACAACACTATCACTAACAGAACAGATTGATATTTTTTGGTAGTTTTTCAGTGGTTGACAGTAACAATACTTTCAATATTTTTTGGTAATTTGTTCTAATATTTAAAAACTAGAATGGTTCAGAACTATAGACACAATAATCAGTTCCAGCAGGACCTCAAAAGTGCCGTAATTGTTTATTGTTATTATCTCTCGCTGTTGTGTTTACATTGGCTCGTGTAGCACAGATGCTTCCTGGTTGTGTGTCGTTATTGAGGACGCTGAATTTGCTTGTTGATCCTCAAGGTGCGCGGAGATCAGATCAGGACAGGACAGAGTGCTGCAGACCTTACAGGACACAGGTGTCGCTCTCTCTGAGCCGGTTTAACCGGCTCAACCGACAGCTGCTTTCATAGAGGGGAGATACTGTTACTCAAAATAAAGAATCATGTGAGGACTTGGTCACATGACCCAGATATGAAAACTGTCATTATTTATTCTCCCTCACATCTGTCAAACCCTTTATGATGTGTTTTTGTGGAACAAGAAAGAACAATGAATTGTCAATAAATAGTACCTTATAAAATCTAAAAATAAAACACTCATTTTTTTTTTGCACAGAAATAAATAAGAATATGGCTTTAGAACAACACAAGGGTGATATAATGGCAGACTTTTTTTTTTTGTCAAATATTGCTTTAAAGATGCTCGCTTGTTGGGGTCAAAAGCGTGTGTGTGTGTGTGTGTGTGTGTGTGTGTGTGTGTGTGTGTGTGTGTGTGTGTGTGTGTGTGTGTGTGTGTGTAATTGGATTTAGTTGGTAAATCCCAGTCTTGGCCTGGCTGAATTCCCAGTTTTTGCCTAGTGTCTCATTAGCTTTTCCTTTTAACATTATTTTCTCTTGGGGAAAAAAGCCCACCGGTGATGGTGATATCATTAACATATGTTTCCAGTAGGCTGACAAATCCTAAAATCAATTATTTTAAAGGTCAAACAGTGAGCCAGTGTCCACACATCTGCTTTAAATGTCTCATGGTATTTTATGATTGCTTAAATGGTTACATTTCTCATCGATTCATCTATTTTTATCAGTTTATCTCTCAAACTTTCTGCACACTGAATAGATCACATGTAACAATATGAACAATTTGCTTTTGTCGGAGAAATGCGTTCTTTGCTGCCATGATGCTGAAATGTTGTGGGTGGTTGCTAGGGTCTTGTTAAGGTGATCGGAGTCGTAAAATTATGATACTGATGTTTTTTTTTGCCTAAAGTAAATACATTTTGGACTGTATGCTTACATGATAATCAAACACATTTTAAAGTTAATTTGCAATGAATTGATTGCATGTTTAATAAAAAATACGAACAATTAGCATTTGTCAGATGAATCTGTTTTTGTGGCCGTGATGCAAAATATATATATTTTTTATAATTATTAATTATTTATATTTCAATTAAAATTATATTTTGCATTAAGAAAATAAAAGTTAATATATTTGCATGATAAACACATTTTGTGCATGAATTGATCACATACAAAAATAGTAACATTTTAAATTAGTCGTTTTGCTGTCATGTTGCTCAAGCGTTTTGGGAGGTTTTCTTCATGTCCGGTGTGAAGAGAGTCAAGTTTTGTTTGTTTGTTTGCGTATGAGCTATAGTAACGGTGATAGTGAGGTGTTAATGATGTGTCTTGATCTTGTTTTCAGTGCGTGGCTTTGAAACAGAGGAGCAGTTTGAGGAGTTTGTGAAAACTGACCCAGAGTCGGGCAAGATCTTGGCAGCCATTGTGTTTGAGCACCAATTCACACACGACGACGAGCCGCTTCCTCTGCAGGTGAGATGTGACGGACCGGACAGACCTGTGTGTTAATGCATTAGCATTCCTAATCACCTCTTCCTGTTTACCTCCTGTCAGCCGAGATCAACCTGATCAACTGCATGCTAGTGTAGATGCATGTGTAGATGAGTTTTGTGAAGAAATGTTTATATATTTCACTCCAGCATCAACTGAAGAAAAAGCTTGATTAAATAAAACATTATAGAATTATTATTATTATTTAAATAGGTGATTTGCTTATCATTTAAATGTATGGATTATTATTATTATTATATTAAAAGTAAAGTTATTTTATTTTTTATATATTTTTTTTATTATATTTAGCAATTAATAGCAATAAATCAAGTGCTATTTACTAATATTAGTATTACAGTAATTAAAATCACTCTATAATATAATAATAATAATTATTATTATTAAAAAACAATAATCAATGCATTCCATTTATAATAATTAATTATAATTTAAATATGGTATTATTATTGTATTAAAAGCTTTTTGCATTCTAATAAAATTTGTATGAATTTGCAAACACACACACACACACACACACACACACACACACACACACACACACACACACACACATTTCACTACTGATTATATCCTGTATAATTGAGTATGTGACGAATAAAAGAACCTTGAACCTTAAACACACATACAATGAGAACTTGGGGGAAAAAAACTAAAATTGCCATGATACTGAAAATGTAATTAGATGAACTTATGCAAAATCACTTCATCCATTTTGTTTTGATTTTGGTGTGAAATATAAAGCATTTTTGCCAGTTTTCGTGAGAGTCGCCCATTTCCGTGTCGCTCATGATGATAACCGTTACTTAAAGCCAGTGTTCCTGAAGGAAATGTTCTTTTCTGAGCATTTGAGGACAAAATAACCTGTTTTCCACAGAAGTCAAGAGTGCAGTTGAATCTAGATGGAGGAACAAATACCCTCAAACCATATTGCTTTCATGACTCCGGCGCCTGCACTTGTGTTTATGAACCACTGAATCTTCAGGCTGAAGAGTTTCAGCCATTTTGAGATGCACTTGCTGAGGTTTCTCCATGTGCCTAATGGAGAGCTGAGGTCCGCTCTGGTTTGTTCTCATGAGGACACGAGTGAATCATCATCTCTCGTGATGAACGCTCTCAGCCCTCAGTCCTTCACTGACGCTGTAATGAGTTTACCACAGCTCCGGTGCAGGTGCTGGATCAGCGTCGAGGAAGAGAGCACATTTCTGTGTAAATTCTTCATAAAATGTATGTTTTTAAATTCTCTCCAATACGAGGGATTTCTGCAAATGCTTTTCCTCCGATGACTTTTTTATTTAGTCGGATTCAAATTTAGAGTAGGTGCTGAACTGGATTTTATGCAGATAAACAAACGAGGCTGTGCGTTCAGTCCGTTCAGTGTTTTAGGTTCTTTGTCAGTCGTTCACATGAGGAAACATTGGAGAATAATATTTTCATTGGACAAAATACATTTTTATTGGGTGATAATTAGACCTGCTCAATTTATTATGATTATTATAAATATTAATAATAATATAATATATTGATTTATATATATTAACAATATATGAATTTTAATATATAAATAAATAATACATGTTATTATTATGATTATTGTTTTTGTTATTATTATTAATAATATTCACTTTCTTTATTTTACAGTCAAATTTGACTACAGAAATACTTATTTTGTTTTCATTATTAATATTAAACACTTAATTTATTTATAGTATTTTTGTGTAGTATTTTTATTCATTAATAATTTTAATATTTAATGATGATTATTGAATGTATTTTATTTATTGTGTGGAATATTACAACAGAAATATTTTCATATTTTGCTATTATTATTATTATTATCTAATGTTAAAAACTTGATTTTACAGTTAAAAATGCTTTTGTAATATTTTTATTTAATAACGATAGTTATTATTATTTTTTATTTGGACCATATTATGCAGCCCTACAAGCAACCACAGCAAACCTAGAGCTTAAAAAAAAGTTGTATTTTAGTATTATTTTTTACATTTTATTTATTTATTTTTTTATTTCTGAATGCCAAATAAAATATCACACATGTATATTGCACAATATTCAGTATTATCTGGTATGGTAAGCGTAAGGTTGCAGGTTCTAACCCCACAAGAGTGATTCAGTCTTGTGCCATTAATCATGACACTCATGTAACTTTGGGGTTTGACCCTGTATCACATGAAACGTTTTCGAAGTAACCGTTGATCTGGTGTGTGGCAGGTCAGCTATCATCTGCGCTTCACGTACAGCCCCAGAAACGCTCCGGCACGCGAGAAGTCCGAGCTCAACCCCAACAATGATCTGGACTGGCACACGTTCCGTCTGTTCCCGCTGATCCAGCTGCCCGGGCCCAGAGAGCAACACGAGCCACGTGGGGGCACGCCAGGTCAGTCCACACTGATGCATTATGGGAAATGTTGCTGTAAAGTACCAATACACCCAGCATAAGAAAATGACAGGCCATGAATTTCAAAACTTTGCAGAAAATATGCTCACGCTCAGGCCATCCAAGATGTAGATGAGTTTGTTTCTTCATCAGAACAGATTTGGACAAATGTATTATTGCATTACTTGTTCACTAACGGATCCTCTGCAGTGAATGGGTGCCGTCAGAATGAGAGTCAAAACAGCTGATAAAACATCAGTAATCTACAGACACCACTTCAGTTCATCAATTAACATCGTGTGAAGTGAAAAGCTGCGTGTTTGTAAAAAAAACAAATCCATGATTAAGACGTTTTTTATTTCAAACTGTTTTGTCTGTCCATAAACCATAATAATGCTTCATCCAGTGAAAATGTTTATCTCCTGTTGTCTCTCACAACAAAATCCACCCACATATTTGCTTAGAAATGTTATGGACTGTTTTCACTTGTAAACTGTGCTTGATCTGTGCATATTTCTCCCCTGATTCAGGCTAGATTACTTTTTCAACGTAGAAAGCAATATTATAGATTGGACTGGTATTTTAGCCATTAGCGACAGTTTAAAGTAAAAAAAAATCTTAATGATTGATTTGTTTATTGCAAACACAGCTTTTCGCTTCACTAGATGTTAACTGATGGACTGGAGTGGTGTGGATTACTTGTGGATTATCGTGATGTTTTTATCAGATGTTTAAACTCTCATTCTGACGGCACCCATTCACTGCAGAGGATCCATTGGAGAACAACTGATGTAATGCTACATTTCTCCAAGAGTGAGTCTGTAAATTCTTGTGTGCTTAATGTAGAATTTGAATGCGTTAAAATACAGATGATGTTAAAGGTAACAGCTGCAAAACTACAATTATAGGCTAATACAATAGTATCAGTTCACTAAAAAACTCAGTAATCATCAAATCCGCCCATCAATGTGCAAATTGGACACGGTAGCGTCTTCATTTGCGATCGATTTCTTCCTTCAACAGACTTGATACACCAGCTGTCAGTTACTGTCAACAGATGAGATAAAAACCAGCTTGCTCTCTTGCTTCCTTAATGGACAGGACCGATCTCTTCCTGTATGTGAGGTTTCCCGTGACAGTGCTAGCTATTGATTAGGAAGTGATTTGGATTAGTTAGCGCTCTCTTTGTCTGATGGCCTCCAGTGTTGCCAGCGGCTTCAAACGTTTGCAGCCTGTCTGTTATTAATCATGAGCGTGGCATTAGCATCGGCTTTGAACTTTGATGACTGTCGACCTCTATTTTTGGCACGGTGCTACAAATTACATCTTGATCTCTGCTTGCACCACACTTCACGCTTCACCGTCGTCCTTTCATCTGCATGTAATTGCATTGAGTTGCTTTATAGTGCGAGTGCGAGAGACCGCACAGCTAGTGTTTTGATCTTCGAGGGTCATTATGGTTTAAGAAGCCATAAGAAGCAGCGAGGAATTTTCAATAAATGTTTAAGCTTTGTAACTTTCAGAAGCTCAACAGAAATATTATAGGTGTTTTAGAGTTTAACCCATCATTGCTGTGTGATTTGTATATTGTAACCCAAAGTATTTATCATTTTGCCCATTCATTTCCTATGATGGTAGGAAATTGATCATGTCCAATTTTTTTGTTTGTGTTCATATAGCAAATATTTCAAAAATCACCACGCTTTGTACTATTCTGATGCTTTAAAACATTTAATAAAAAAAGTCACAATCTTAAATATTTATGGTCTAAAATGACCAAAGATTGAGGTTACGGTGAGGTATTTACAATGTTTTTTTGGGCTGAGGATTCAACAGCAAAAATGTGAAGCTTATAATATTAGAAAAAAACATCTACATTAATTCTTCTTCAAAAAAATGTTTTTTACCTAAAAGCTGAAAATTTTGAATTTTTACTGTCATTTGTTATTAGTTCATGACATTGCAACGTCATTGCGACGCTTTAAAATTAAATATAATTTAATATCATCAACATACTGACAAAAAAATATAGCCTGAATGCACTGAAAGTCGCTTTGGATAAAAGTGTCTGCTAAATGCATAAATGTAAATATAACTTTACACATAAAAAGGTCAATATTTGGTATTTTTGCATTTATATTGGATTAGATAGATAATTAATTTTAATTAATTTTATAAAAGCATTTACGCATTTAGCATTTAGTTTTTTTCTTTTGCTTTAAATCATCATTTTACAGTCATTTATTATGTTTTATTTGTTTATGACATTGCATTGTCTTGGCAACACTACAATTGTTTTGTTTTTGAAGTTTGTTAATGATTTATTTCTTCATTTAAATAATTGTATCATGCATATTCTAGAAATGGTGCATATTTTAATGTTAATGGATCAGCCCTATTCATCTTCATTGTAAGTGCCTCACTGTAAATCAAAATTTTTCTGTTTTTGTTTAGGTTAGGTTGTGCTCCAAAGAAATTAACTCCAAACTCTGTATTTGTTTGTTTACATTTTTTAGTTTCTCTGTATTAAGTTTTGTTTAAATCATTTTTACAGTCTTAGGTTTTTTGATGATGTCAGTTTGTAGTGTTAAACTTTTAAAACTGAATGTAGCTTCAGACACAAAAGATTAATAGATTTTGTCACACTAAATATTAACACACATTGTCTTGACTGGCTTTACTATCGAAACAGTGATGTACAAATTGGCCTCATTCACTTCACTTGCATTGCATTAACCTCACTGTAACCCAGATTTGTACTCTTTTAAAGAAAAGGCAGGACAAGTGGAAATTAATATATGTGGTATCCAACATTAAACCACAAATGCTGTCGATTTGAGCTTGTACTTGTACAGAACCCAGAATATTTTCCTCAGTTTGTTTGATTGAATTAAAACCCTCATAAGTTTGATTGAGTGTATCTCATGAGTACTGTATGTGTTTCTGGACAGGATATTACCGCGAGGGCTTCCTGCAGGTGCAGCATGCGGTGGACCGGGCCATCATGAAGGCCTACAACAGCACAGCGGCGGCGGCCCTCCTCAAGCGAGCCCAAGTGCTGCTGGCCCGCTTCCCTTACCCAGCGTTCATCTACGACGTCTTCATCCTGGCCATCCAGAACCAGCTGCCGCTGCTTGCTGGTGCTCAGCTTCACCTACACCTCTCTGAATATCATCCGCGCTGTGGTGCTGGAGAAGGAGAGGAAACTAAAGGTACACAAGGAGGGGCATGGACATGGATCCTGTTGCTCTTGATGTGAGAAAGTTCGACTGAGCCGTGTGTGTGTGTGTGTGTGTGTGTGTGTGTGTGTGTGTGTGTGTGTGTGTGTGTTTTGCAGGAGTACATGCGCATGATGGGTCTCAGTAACTGGTTGCACTGGAGTGCCTGGTTCCTCATGTTTTTCGTCTTCCTCTCCATCTCCATCTTCTTTGTGACCGTACTTATCTGCGTCAAGGTAAACACAGGTTATATTTACACTCATGTTATATGATCTGTTCTTTGTTAGCGCCTTGTGCTACTAGAAATACCACGGTACTGTTTGCTTCTCTGTGAAAAGGTTTTTTGCTTTCGCTCACCTGAGACCTGAGAATCAGTTTTTATCCAGAACAAGTTCCAGCACAAAATCACTGGAATGGAGTGTTTTTTTGAACATTGACATTTTTCCACAGATACAGTTGGTTATATATAGTGATATGTTTGTTTATATGATAACATTTTCCTAAAGATAGTCATTTAGAGTTTTGCTTTAATTAAAAAGAGACATTTTAAAGGTGTTATTTTAGTATACAGTCAAGACCAATTAATTGATGTCCTCAAAAATACAATAAAAATTGCTGATGAAGTCTCTTTTTTTGCAGTAAACGTTATACAATGTCCATAGTTATAAACATTAAATATGATATAATATGGTATGAATAACACTGCTTATAAATGAAAAGAAATGGGGAAAATTTTTGAATAATAATTAAAATCTAAAACAGCAAATATCTAAGTATGTACATGTATATACTTCTATAAAACTCAAGAATAATACTCAAGACTATGAATTTCATTAGTAATTTGCATGTTAAAATTCAGTTAGTATTTTGCATCTATTTGCAAGTTTGGCCATAATAACACATTTTTCCGAAGCCAAAAAACCCACTGTATTCTAAAACGTACACTAATTAAATATCTGTTTTTCCAGTAAACATTAACATATACATGTACAGTATTTTTTTAAATTATAAATGTTAAATAGAATTGTATAATTTAAATATATCTATACTTGTATAAAACTAAAAAAATATATTTAAAACTATAGAGCCGTTTTCTTTAATTATTCATCTGCAATTATAAAATTTGGCAATAATAATAAATTCTGTAAAGCCAAAAGCGTGATTGTTTCATAGAAGCAAAAATGTATTGATATTTTCATTTATACATTTCTGTAAACCAATTTGTAAGGAGTGCAATGAATGGTTAATACATTTACTAAGGAATCAGAATCATTAAGAACCAAGAGAATCATAATTGTTAAATTCTAACGATTCCCATTTGTTTTCTAGTTTTGCCAAACAGTCGTATATAGGTTATGAATGTAACGTTAAGTGTTGTCTCTGTCAGGTGAGTCCTAACGGAGCGGTGTTGACCAACAGCGACCCCACGCTGGTGTTTGTCTTCCTGCTGGTGTTTGCCGTGTCCACCATTAACTTCAGCTTCATGATCAGCGCCTGCTTCTCCAGAGGTGACTTCTCCATCTCTGCTCTGTGAATGTGTGGTCTCTCTTTTCCTCGCAGAGCGTAATTGTCATTACACTGTATTCTCTGTTGTGCATTTATAGCATGTATACTGTATATACAGCCATTTAATCAAGCGGCATTATTACAGTGAGAAACAAAGGCTGGAGATAGTAGAACGTGAACAAAGAGAAAGCAGAGGTGACTAAAGAAATGAAGGCACATATTTGGTATATTTTTGGCTCCGTACATGTACAAACAACATGAGCTGCGTTTAAACTCAACTCTCACAAAGCTTTCAGAAATCAGCTCTCCGTTGTCCATAACCTGCGCTAAATGTTCGGGTTGCAGTTATTGACCCTTTTTGATGCTAGAAATGCTTTTAGTGAGTGAAAGCAGGAGTCGTGGCTGGACTGTAGTGCGTTTGATTGGGGCTTGCGGCCCTCAGGTGATGTGTAGATGTATATACCTGCTTTAAGAGCACATAACTCTTCATCCTGATGGGAGGAATGAATAGGAAATCAGATGTGTAGTGGTGTTTTGTGCGTTTAGTTTCATTTCATTATTGTGGACTCTTTATGGAAACTGCTCTGATTTGAGAACCGGACATTTCACTACGTGTGGTTTTGAGTTAAAGCTGTAGTTCAGCAAAAAAAAAAAAGAAATCAGTCAATTTACTCGACCACATGTTGCAAAAAAATCATGATTTTTGCAAGCTGATCATGTCTATACAATTAAAGTGGACGGGGACCTTAAAATTATTTCTTGTTTTCCAGTACAAATATAAAAACATTCTTAAATAACGATTTACTTCAGAAACAAACTGATTTAAAAATGACCATGAACAAATATTTGTCAGTTTGGTAAGAACATTTTTTTTATTAACTTTACTTTTCTCACCTCATATTTTTTCTTGTTTTAAGTAAGTACTCCCTTAAATTTGATACTTTTTTGTTCAGAGTTTTTCAGACTTCGTATTTGAGGTCAGTTGGCATCTCAAATAAATGAATCTTGTTTTAAGAATGTGTAGACATTTGTACTGAAAAAAAAGAGTTATTAAAAAGAGTAATTTCAAGAAGACTAACTGGTACATTAATATTTTTTATTTTGTTATTAATATTTATATATTTTTGTATTTATATATTTATTTTGACGAAGAACCAGGCAAAACTTTAACTTCTGTTTGTTTGCTGAAAAAACATGCCTTCTGCTCTTACTGTCCAATCTTTTATGTGTTTTAAAACCTGGCATAACATATTTAATGTTTTTTTTACGTGAAAACGTTTGTTGAGTAAATTGCATTTTAAAGGGTGCTCAAATATGCTGATGCATTAATAAAGTCATCAAATGATTCCTTTTAAAGGGCAGCTTTGAAAACATTTCAGGCGCTCTGGCATTAAATCATGACGCATAGCATTATGTGTAGGAGGAAATGAGGCAGTGGATGTCTGTATTGCTGTAAAATGCAGCCTCAGGCTGGAAATGTAATATCATATGTTGTCCTGTGTAAAAAAAAAAAATCAGCTGACACTCTGTGCTTTTAAGAGAAATGCTTGCTCAAGGCAAATGCTTTGGTTGACAGTAATATTGTTCGTTGTAGAATTACCTTTCATATGATTCATGCTTGCCTAAGGCAACTTTGGTTAGATTTTCAGGTCAAAGAAGAAATAATACATTTTTGAAATAATCTGAATGTAAGAGAGTGTCCATATACACTATATTGCCAGAAGTATTGGGTCACCCCCTTCTAAAGAAAGGTTTGACTACTTTAGTAATTTCCATGAGTACAAATCTTAATGTTTAAGCATATAATGATATTCTAGGGAATTGTGTGCTTCTAATTTTATAGCAACAGTTTGGACAGAACCCTTTTCTATTCTAACATGACAGTGTCTCTGTGTATAAGACAAGAATCAAAGAGAAATGATGATTCAGTCAGTGTGGAAGAACTTGACTGGTCTGCAGAAAGACAAGTCCTAATCCCAGCTGAACACCTCTGGTGTGACTTTAAATGCAGACCTTGAGCCAAATAAAATGAATTTATGAATTAATTATATTTATTTATTGAACTGTATTTTATAAATGTATTGTTTAATTGTATCCATTTCCTTTTTATTTATTTTATTTAAAATAAAAACCAGTGCAACAAATACTACCACGATGTATAAAACAGTTGAATTACAATTTCACCTCTTTTGTGTGGATTACAGGTTCAAAACAATTAAAAACTCTTAATAATCCTAACATTTGATATCATCTTTAAGCAATATAGAATGTCTTGTTTTATTTTAAAGGTCAAATATGACCTGAGCGTTTTCCTGATGGGATCTCGTATCCTCATAACTGTTATTATTTATTGTTGTGGTTTTCTACAGCTGATGTATGTGAAGCGGAGGTCGGCTGTTTTTTCTTACAGCACAGCGAGGCCATCGAATCAGTGCGGTACTTTGACCTCCTGTATTCAAAAGCCTATAGAGACTCTGCTCTCGGGTTTATAAAGGCAGAAAATTGACCTTAATCAGCACATCCTGCTCTGCCGGTCCGGCCCATTCAAAGCCCAAATGACATATTGTTGAGTGTGAAGAGGTTTTCCGCATCTCTGCGTCCTTTCGAGATGTGAATGTAAAAATAGCCCAGTGTATCATTTTCTTCCATTTGTTGAGCAGCGGTGCCACTCTTTTCACTGCGCTTTCTCTCATCACCTCTCTCTCGTTGGCTCTTTTCTGTTTGAGGGTCGGAGGTAATGCAGCTCAAGGCCGTGTGTGTGTGTGTGTGTGTGTGTGTGTGTGTGTGTGTGTGTGTGTGTGTGTGTGTGTGTGTGTGTGTGTGTGAGTGAGTGTGTGTGTGTGCAGGGGTTTGATTCTGGAGCCTCATAATGAAGACTGCTTCACATCACACGTCCGTCATTACATCTCAGACTCTGAATCTCACGCTGGTCACAGTGAATGGCACAAAAACAGCCAGGTCACATTCACCCCAAAATAATTTCTTATGTTGTAAAAGGCTTCCAGAGAGACGTCTTTAAAATAAGGTCACACTGTATTTATAAAGAATGTAAATAATAATATAATTTTTTTGTTTGTTTTCTTGTACAATAGCCTCTTTTTTTCTTTTTTTTTGTGACAGAATCATACTTTTAATAAAATTTTCCCCAAATTTAAATAGAGAATCACCGTTGTGAGTAATTGGAAAAATAAAAACACAATACAATGACACAATGTAAAACATCTTAAAGATCTTAAAAAGCCATCTTTAAGTGAAATGCAATTTCTCATGTCTTCCTTTTTAAGTGCGAATGTGTTGCATGTGATGTTTTCATATAATTCGATGCAAAACATAGTTTTAATTAAATGTCTTCCTCTCCCGTAGCGAATGTGGCCGCAGCAGTGGGTGGCTTCATCTACTTCCTGAGCTACCTGCCGTACGTCTTCCTGTGGCCTCGCTATGACCTGCTGTCACACGCACAGAAAGTGTCCGCCTGCCTCATCTCCAACGTGGCCATGGCCATGGGAGCCCAGCTGATCGGCATGTTCGAGGGCAAAGGTCAGGGGTCTGACTGAACCGACACTGCTGCTGCTTTGATCACGCATCTTAAGCTGACACTCATGTCTTGTGTGGTCCTCAGGGACGGGGATCCAGTGGCATAACCTGTTTGAGCCGGTGACGGTGGACGATGACTTCTCTCTGGCTCAAGTGCTGGGTCTGCTGCTGCTGGACTCGGTGCTGTACGGTCTGGTGACCTGGTACGTGGAAGCCGTGTTTCCGGGAGAATATGGAGTCCCTCGTCCATGGTACTTCTTCATTCTGGTAAGTATTGTCTACATGCACATCGACTGTAGCCATATTTGTGGTCAATATAAGCTGCAAGACAAGGGGTTGAATTCACTAAGAAGTTAAGCTGTTTCCTAAAGGGATAGTCCAATATTTTTCCTTTATCACGTTCTTTTATGAAAAGAAGATATTTTGAAGAATGTTGGTAACTGAACAGTTTCGGTTCCCATTGACTTCAATTGTATGGATGAAAAATACTATGGAGGTCAATAAGAACTTGGGTTACCAACATGCTTCAAAATATCTTCTTTTGTGTTCAGCAGAAGAAAGTCAGGTTTGGAACGGCATGAAGATGAGTAAATGCTGACAATTTTCATGTTTTGATTGGACTGTTGTGCAATTCTTGGAAAGTTCTTAAGACGTTCGTGAACGGTTTCTTTGTAAATTATTTATAGTTTTTCTTTTTTTTGCAAACAAACAAACAACCAATTAAAACATACATATTTTCATTCTTTAAACAATAACAACGACACAAAATGAAGGCAAATTAGATATTCGAAATAATATCCGAATAGATATCCTTATCATTTTAAAACCTATTATATATTTATTAAGAACATTATTATTAGCCTGTCTTTTTGACATTACCTGCATATTACTGTAATAATCATAATTATTGTGCAGTGTGTATACTATTTCTTTGTAACTTAGCAACTGGCTTGACGGGAGTTCAGCTCTCTGTGTCTCATTTTTAATAAGCTGTGTAATTTACATATAATTTTTTTTTTTTTTTCTCTCTCATGACGGATAGTCTTTTGACTGAATTTGATACTAAATTCCATGAATTTCTTCCTTTGTCAACAAATCAGGATTTTTAAAGGCAAAATATACATGCAAACCTTTTGTTTATTAAAATGCAAAGATTTAATGCAAATTAAAAATCCATTAATATTATTATATGCACAAAAGAGCATCTGCTTTAGGATATTTTTTATGCATATGAATGTTTTATAAATCAATCATAGTTACATTTCAGAAATGAACCTAAACTGGAAATATTTTTTTGCTGAATTATATTTTTTTACTGAATCATGTATAATCATGACAGATCGTTGTTTATATAATCATATGAACTCACGCATGTCCTTAGTAATTGTAATGTAGGCCTCTAGTGTTACAGTATGGGTTAATGCTAAATATTTGAAACAACCCAAATTAATTTGTTAAACAACTTCCTTAAGAGAAGTTGTAGATTATTCAGACTTTAATAAGTTAATAATTACAAAGATTTTTAAGAACATTATTTTCATATTTTTGTCATTACATTTTGTTCTTAAAACAATCATGAGAAAAAAAATATGTGTTTGGCAATGCAAAATATTCTTAACCTTATTTTTAGAAAATACGATGATAATAGCAGAATTTTGTTCTTAACAATGTTTTGTGAATCCGGCCTTCAATGTTTTTGACCATTATTTCCTCAAACTTCCTCGTGCGCATCACATGGATTAGTGTTCTTGTGAAACTGTGGTCAAAGTAGGTTTATTTTGGCCTCGTGACCTTGTCGATCACTGATAAGCGGTTCACCCATGGGAAGTCTTCAAAGTGCGAAGTAGTGAGAACCAGTACGAGCGCAACTTGAGTGACTTTCCTGACCGACAGGCTCTTGAAAGACAGGAAGCATTTGGTCTCGGCAGGAAAACCGTGCTTATGTCATCAAGACAGCCAGGAAGTGCATGCGCAGCCTTATCTCCAGACATACAGGATCTACTGTAGGGTGTGCAGAGGGAGGGGATGAAGAACAGTGAACATGATTTGCCCAGAGCTATTGTACATGTAGGACACTCACTGCGTCAATGCTTGTGTTTGTAGACAGGCTTATCAGCGGAGCGGCAATAAGACCCCTTCAGAGTGAAATTGATACGAAACAATGGCCTTCTGGGCCACACCTTTGACTCACTAGATGTCTAGCATGTTAATACACAAATCCCTTTGTACACAGAGTGTAACGTAATGAATGACCTGGTTTTTGAGCTTATCTGTAAAAGTTTTCACAGATTTATAGGTTTGCGGGAATTTCTTACGCTTAATTAGTTACTTATTATTTATGTTTTTTGTGGTGTTTTCTAAGGCAAGCATCACTATTACTGGTATTCATGTTTAGGGATTAGAATGGCTCTGACACAGTTTATTCTGTGGATGTGATGAATGTTACATTAAATGTTACCTGAGCACTCTTGAAATGACCCAAACTATGCTGGTTTATTAATTAATCTTAAACCAATCTATGCTGGTTTTCTGGTCTTGGCTGGTTTTAGCTGGTCTTCTGCCTGGACCGTGTTCACCTGGGGACTTGAGAAAACTTCCACGTAGGATTCAAGATGACTTCAAATTATTTCAAATAAGGCAAAAAAGCATAAAAATAAGATAAAACTAATGGGAATGTTGATATTTCTTGTTTTAATAATTACAATTGTATTAATTCTCATACCAGGGTTCAAATTGTCTAGAAAACCTGGATATATGAGGAAGGCTAATTATAAAAGTGTGATTTTTTTTTTTTTTTTTTTTAGACCTGGAAAAGTCCTACGATATAAAAAATATATAACTCCATGGGCAATTTTATAATTTTTTTCTAGTAATGCCAAGTGCTACCATTTTATAAATTGAGTTAAAAAAAAGACCAGCAAACCAGCTTAGGCTGGTTTAAGCATTTTTTTCAGCAATGCAAATTAACAATTATCAGTAAAACTGGAGAAAAAAAATCCTATATTACACATAAAGATATTTTTTTCTTGATAGACTTCAGACGTTTGAGGTGCAGTCATGTTTAATGGATTTTTACATTTAAATTCAGTTATTTCAATGTGAATCCGCGCAATGTGGCTCAAGTTGGTTTCGCAGTTGGTTCAAGTTGGTCACTCTAATTCGCAGCAGAAATGGCTTAGTTTTTCTACAGTGTAATAGTTTGCATTTCAGCATCAAACGTGGTAGAAACGTAACTTTACATATAAACTAAATATTTAAAAACCTCTGAAACTGTGGATCGATTGAATTGCATCAATTCATGTTTTACCTGACAGACTTCGAATGCTTAAACTGCGGCTACATTTACCATTTTTGAGTCAATATTCAACGGCAAAATCCAGTTGTTTTTTTCCAATAGGAATCCATGCAATCAGATATTTTGCAACAAATTGAATTCAACAACTTTAACCATTCTAAACTCAAGAGAATATCAGAATCGAATCTCGCGGACGGCTGAAGGTCTGGAATCCATGGCAGATTTCATTGGCCAAGGCCTGCCCATGAGGCCGCTTGACCGACATGTCAAACAACCAATCACCGTTCGTTTCGTTCAGCGTGGAAATGTCGCCACAATAACAGACCGGTGTGTAAAAATCTCAAACGTATTTTAAAGATTCTATGCCGAGAACTTCCAGCATTTAGTTGATCCTGATAAGCCATCGTCATCAGTTGTAAACACGCCAATTTTGACAATTTCCAATTTTGTGTGCCATATGCATCAGACGTTTAGCCAAAGGTCCGTGGGCGTGACGTGGGTGAGACTAATCAGAATCCACAGCACAACTATCATGATAACGATACATCGGAATAATATCATTGTAATCACGTTTCAGATTATTTTTTTCCAGCTGATGAATGATAAAAACATTGACTGCCAACCAGAATCTAACCTTGGTGTGAACACTAATATAGTTATCATTGTCTTATAATTATCATTCTTAATGTGAACAGGTCTTTGCACTCATTTACATTTTATGAGAGAACATTATGTGATTCTTTATGAAACAAATGGGGAACATAAAGCCATTATGGTTTAATGTTATGAATGTGTAACAATCTAATATTTCTCCTCCTCATCTGCGCTTAGCCCTCATACTGGTGCAACAGCCCTCGTGTGACACTGCTGAAGGAGAAGGAGGAAGAAGAGGAGGCAGAGAAGGTGTCGAAGAGCGAATTCATCGAAGAGGAGCCAGCTGGACTGGTCTCGGGGGTCAAGATCAAACATTTGGCAAAGGTATCATCAGATGCATGGTGTTTTGCTTTAATAATATTAGATTCATAGGGGACAGATGGTAGACTCTGTGTGCAAGGTCAGTGTGACGGAGACATGGATCACATGTAGAAACTGTGGATCCTTCTGTCGCAGGTGTTTAAAGTGGGAAATAAGACCAAGGACGCGGTGAGGGATTTAACACTCAACATGTTCGAAGGCCAGATTACTGTTCTGCTGGGTCACAACGGAGCGGGCAAGACCACCACACTTTCAATGCTGACAGGTAATGAACACAGCAATGTAGTTTTATGTATAAAATAGTGTGACTGTCCCTCTCAAATTGCTTTAGGAAATGTGATTCATTTTTGCGATTCGGTTTGTTTGAATGTTTTTAATGAACTGATTCGATAAATTATTTATTTGAATCATATCTGATTTGTGTTATTGTAACATCCTACATGACATTGTATATCATCAGTTTTGTGGCGGATTAAAGATTTAGTTATATACTGCTTTTTACAGCTGTTTATGATTGTTAAATTATATTTTTAACAATTTTAAGTGTTATATTGTAAATCTTGTGGCAGTTAAAAACAGAACTGAAACATAATCTGATAATAACAAAGTTGAATGTCATCTTAAATATGTAATTAGCTACTTATGTTAGTAGCTTGTTGTAGCTATATTCTTTTTAAAAATAGTATATTGACTGTTTAACTACATTAAATTATGTAAAGTAATCAAATAGTTTGTAGCTGTTTTGAAAGTAGCATCACAATTTATATAAAATTATTATAAGATGATTTTTTTAAATATTGATTGACCCCTTAAATATTTTCATAGTTTAGCTACTTTGTTAGCAGCTTGTATTGCTGCAAGCTAGACTAGCTTTTAATTTACCTGAAATTATGATTAGCTTTTAGCTAGTTTGAATGTAGCTTCATACCATTGTATATAAACTGATTATAGGTATGTTTTTAAAAATATATTTTCCCCTTAAAACCATAACAGTTTAGCTATTCTTTGTTAGCAGCATGTAATATAGCTACACGGTTACGCAGTTTCAGTTTACTTTATGATTAGCTTGTAGCTAGTTTGAAAGTACTGTAGCTACACAACACTGCATATAAACTGATTATTAGTTGTTTAAAAATATATATTGTCCCCTCACAGTTAAGCTGTTCTCTTTTAGCATCTTGTATAGCTACAAGCTAGGATAGCTTTTAATTTACCTTGGTATTGTGATTAGCTTTTAGTTAGTTTCAAAGTAGTTTCACAACACTGAATATAAACTGATTATGTTTTATTTAAAAAAATATACTGTCCCCTTTAATACCTTCACAGTTTAGCTACTTTTTGTGTTAACAGCTTGTAGTATGGCTACGAGCTAGCATAGCTTTAATTTACTTTGAAATTAGCTTGTAGCCTGATCCGTTTCATTCATATTTAAGACATTTAGCAAATGCAGTTCTTATCCAGAACAACTTACAAAAGTCTTTAGATCTGCATATTTATTAACTAAACAGCCCTCTGATCGCACACATTCATTCTTGACCAAGTCAAGCTAAACGTTATCTCTTAGCTCGCAGCTACACCATTGATTCAGCTGTAATTGTAAACAGTGATAACGGAGGTCAGTCAGAGTTGATCGCTTCTTTACATCATTCAAACTCTCTTTGTCTCTTCATTCTCAGGCCTTTTCCCGCCCAGCAGCGGCCGTGCGTACATTAACGGTTACGACATATGTCATGATATGGCTCTGATCCGCCGCAGCCTGGGTCTGTGTCCGCAGCACGACGTGCTCTTCGACAACCTCACCGTCCGAGAACACCTGCTCTTCTTCACACAGGTAGATGCAGACCGAGGACGTATACATACCCAACTCATCTACATTATCAATTTTTCTGATAAAATGTTCTACGTGCTTTTTTTGTTGAAAATTATATTTTATTTGTAATAAAGTGCAGCAGATCCCACCCACATTATCAGTGACTTCATTATCAGTTACGAAAATATTTTTTCTATTAATTTTTCCCATATGGATTTAAAAAAAATACTTAATTAAAGAGTTAAAAAGTCAATCAAACCAACCTGGTGTTATTTTAGTATCACTTTTTATTCATTTTTATGTCCGTTTTTGTTTTAGTTATTTTAGTACAACATAAGTTTTATTTTACATTATAATTTATATTGGAAATTATGTCAGTTAAAGTTTATTTTAAGTAATTAAATGTTTTTATGGTTTGTTAGAGTTCAATTTTAGTAAACTTTTGTGTTGTTTTTGTTATTTTTATTAGGTCTTTTTTTTACTATATGTCTAATTGTCTATACGGTTTTATTCATTTTAATTTTGGGTTTTAGTTATTTTAATACATTAAGTTAATTTAAATAAATGAGAACTATTGCACTAGAAAATAAGTTTTATATATGTGTTGTGTGTGTGTGTGTGTGTGTGTGTGTGTGTGTGTGTGTGTGTGTGTGTGTGTGTGTGTTATATATAGTATCTCACAAAAGTGAGTACACCCCTCACATTTCGGCAATCAATTTTCTATATCTTTTCAAGGGACAATACTATAGAAATTAAACTTGGATATATTTTAGAGTAGTCAATGTGCAACTTGTATAGCAGTAAATATTTACTGTCCTCTGAAAATAACTCTACATACAGCCTTTATTGTCAAAAAATCTGGCAACAAAAGTGAGTACACCCCTAAGTGATAACAGCTATATACATCGTTTAACCACGCAAAGCCACATGTCTGATTGGTGGAGATTCCTCTGCAGAATTATGGGTAATATAGTTTTTTACCAGGAATTTGTTGGCCAATGACTTCAACAATAGCATATACAATCCATAAACAATGTCATAGATCACAGTATATCTGTCTCTAAAGGTTTGCAAGTTATTGTTAAAAATCATTGCCCATGGAGAAAATGAATGGCATTTTTACTTCTGGAACCAACTGTTACACTGTATTCAGCATTGAGATGTCTCTTCTCTTCAGCTGAAGGGTTATCCTCGTGAAAAGATCCCTGATGAGGTGGACCGCATCCTTCGGATCCTGAATTTGGAGGACAAGCGTCATGCGCGATCCAAAACCCTCTCTGGCGGGATGAAGAGGAAGCTTTCCATCGGCATTGCTTTAATTGGAGACTCAAAGGTCAGGCAACACTGTACTTTCACAGTGCATTTTATGTTTAGCAGATGTTTTGTTATGTTTCATTTGCATTTGTTTTCTGTTTATTAATTTCCATGTTGGTCCAGGTTTGTTTATGCTAGTTAGCATGGCTATGCTGGCTGTATAAGCGAGATTTTAGAAATTTAAACCACTTTCTCTCATGTGTGTCATAAAAAAAAAAAAAAAAAAAAAAAAAGGAAATGTAAATTGCTTCCAATTATCGCTAGCCACTCTAATGCTAACACAGTCCATTTGCTTTTGTTTATTTCCATGTAGGTGGTGATGCTGGATGAGCCCACCTCAGGAATGGACCCCTCAGCCCGCCGGGCCACCTGGGACCTGCTGCAGGGAGAGAAGCGCGGCCGCACCATCCTGCTGACCACACACTTCATGGACGAGGCTGACCTGCTTGGAGATCGGATCGCCATCATGGCCAGCGGAGAGCTCCAGTGCTGCGGCTCGCCGCTCTTCCTCAAGAACAAATACGGTGAGACCGCCGCAAGATCATGACAGGAACAGAAAGATGTGCAGAAGATTATATTTAAAATTTCACATTATATTACTGTTGTCTTCAGTTGTGTTGTCTCGTCCAGTGTAGACATTGCCGTGTTAAGCCTTTGCAGGGCCCTGGCCTGCGCCGCTTTGGGGACCAATGCGCTAGAAGTTATAGACTTCATTGCTAATGTAATTAGAAGTTATATATTTTTTTTCTCCATTTAACAACATTAACTTACAATAGTGAAAGACATTCCCTCCGGTATTTGTATTTGCATTTATTAAGCACCGATAAACACAACAGCAGTTGACCATAGAGCTGTACAAATAAAATATAAACCAGGAAAAAGAATAACATCAATAAATTTAAAAGACAATTTAACATACAAAGTTTAAAAAGCCAAGGTAAGAAAATACAATTTCACATTTGTTTTAAACTCCTACACAAAATGTTAAGCTTTCACATATAAAGGAAGGTTATTCCATAGCCTCGGTCCAACTATTGCAAATAGTAAAAGGTAGATAGTATGTTTTCTAGCTGGATGTTGTGCTTACGATCAATAATCACGTCTTTGCATTCGACCAAACTGATTTGCAGGAATCAAAACACGAGTCTCACTCGCTGTGAAGCAGGAGCGACTAGGCGGCGGAAGATTCTGCTTGGTCTTAAAGCCTTCCTTGAGCAGCTACGTTCGCAATTCAAACAATGATTTGGAAAAAGAGCAATTCATTTGTTATTTGTATGGCCTTAGGTGGTCATACGGCGTATGCCTGCAAATACAGGACAAACTGATGCCTTAAATACGGGACGATTCTGTATACAGAACAGTTGGCAACCCTATATAAAATGCAAAAGAGAATTGACTCATGGGGCCCCCTAGTGTTCGGGGCCCTGTGCTGCAGCGCATGTTGCCCATTAGGATAACGCGGCCCTGAGTGTAGACATGGGGTTACATTAGGAAAGAGCACCAGATTGTGTCAGTGAAACACTGTCTGTTTGTTTGCTTTACTGTGGATTCGTTTTTAACAAGAGTGTTCGAAACAGGCTTGTCAGAGAGACTGAAATAAAAGACGATGCAGTGCTGGTTCTGACTATATTGGATCCAATAGTAATGTTGCAGCACATAAGTGTGAGTTACTACTATTGCGCTGTCTGTTCCAGATCGTTTGATGTGTACAGAATATTGATACATTTCTAACCCAAATAACCCTTGTTGTTTTCGGGGTAAATCACAGCAGCATCCATCTAATATTATTCTTTTTTAAGTTATAATTCTGGGCTTTTTATGCCTTTATTTGGACAGGACAGTAGAGAGCAGACAGGAAATCATTGAGTAGAGAAAGAGGGGAACGGGATCGGCAAAGAACCACGAGATGGGATTCGAAATCGGGTTGCTGCAAGCGCAGTTGCGCTGTATGTCAGCGCACTAACCACGAGGGCATTGGAACCGGCCCATCCATTATTTTAATATGCAAAACCAATCATAGCAGTTGGCATTTACTTCCATTTACTTGAATGTGTCTCGCCTATAAAAACAGACTGTTCTGCAGAAAGGGTCAAAAACAGGACACAAAATAGCCTATTACTTCTAAATTCTGATGCTTTTTGATGTAAAAATCTTGTTTACACTAGAAGTGGACCTGAGAGAACATTATAAAATAATAATGAAAAGAAAGCAGTTAATTTGCTTCTAGCTAGTAGTCTCAAAAAGAAAAAGATTTATCTGATTGAATCTTGTATTTCTACAGGTGCTGGTTACCACATGGTTATAGTAAAGGATGCGTTTTGTAACGTGTCCGAGATCACTCGCCTAGTGCACATGTATGTGCCTGATGCCACTCTAGAGAGCAGTGCAGGCGCTGAACTCTCCTACATACTGCCCAAAGAGAGCACCAGCCGGTAAGACAACACTGACTTCACATGTCTACTGCATAGTGTACTGTGTACTGTGCTTAAAATAGTGAAACAGGATGTGTTATGCAGTGCATTTCAAACTGTAGTAAGATACATTGTCCACTTTACCTAATTATGTTGCATGTATAATGCAGCGAAAAGTAGTTGGTCATCCAGTTTTTCAGTGCACATAGATGTCTGGATATGCTGCATACTCTAAAAAAACTTCTGATTTGAAGAGGTTACATAGTAGACTTGGTTAACAGGGATGCAAACATCAAGGTCTCATCCTCATGCCTTCAATCAATAACCTTGATTGCACAAACTCTTATAAGAGACAATACTGTTTTTTTATGTATCCAGATAAATGAAGCGCCTGGGACTTTGGTCTTGGTTCTTTGGTCTGGTTCTCGTGAGCTGCTGTAGCAACAGACAGACTAAATTTACCCATTGATCTGTTTTTTTAGTGAAGGTCTCGAAACAACAGTCTGTTCATCAGACACGTGTGTTTCTTGTCCCGACCCTCTAAGCCATCGTCAGTGAGAGACAAACATTCTAAAAGCACTTCTTCAAAGAAATAGTGCATCTGAAAATTGGATTTATATCATTTTTAATTGTCCTCATGCTCCTTAAATTATACAAAATATGTTTAATATAACCAGGGTTATGTTTTTAATTAAAACTAAAATCTTAAAAATGACTTGAAATAAAATAGACATCAACTGAAATAAAATGTTGAACATATTTAATATTTAAAAATATATAATAAAATATATATAATATAAAAAACTAAACTTACCAATGAAACATTTCTCATTACTCTTTCTCATTTACTATTAAGTACAAACATAACGAAACTATAAACTGAAACTTTATAAAAAAACTATAGACATTATATATGAAATATATATAAAAATAATTAGCTAAAACATTCAAATCAAAACAGAAAATATAAAATTATTTTATTCAAAAAATAATAATGAAAATCTGGAATCTGAGGGTGCAAAAAAATATAAATAGTGAGAAAATCGCCATTAAAATTGTCCAAATGAATTCCTTAGCAATGCATATTACTTATCAACAATGAAGTTTTTATATGTTTATGGTAAGAAATTTACAAAATATCTTAATGGAACATGATCTTTACTTAATGTCCTAATGATTTTTGGCATAAAAGAAAAATTGATAATTTTGACCCATACAATGTATTTTTGGCTATTGCTACAAATATACCCCAGCGACTTAAGACTGCTTTTGTGGTCCAGGGTCACAAATATATTATAAATGTAGCCCATAAAATATTTTGCAAATGCTGACATATCTTTTACAGCGCTATCAAGGGGTATTAGTAGACTTCTGATATAGCTTATTAATAATATATGAATTATTTTTGAGGTGCTTCATACAAGTTTTAGGTGATATTAGAATAAGTTTGCATTTTATTTAACTAATAAAAAATAGCATTAAAATGAATATGTGTGGATGGATTTGGCAGAAGTGATTTCAGTTATTGATTCTCCTGCGTGTTCAGGTTTGAGTTTAGATCTGGTGTTTCTCCGCAGGTTTGAGCTGCTGTTTGCTGAGGTTTGAGTTTAGATCTGGTGTTTCTCCGCAGGTTTGAGCTGCTGTTTGCTGAGCTGGAGATGAATCGAGACGAGTTGGGCATCGCCAGCTATGGGGCGTCCGTTACCACCATGGAGGAGGTTTTTCTCAGGTACTTCACCACGAGACCACCACAAATAATGAAGAATCTCTAAAGATGCTGTGCTGTGACCTGTTCCCACAGATTTGTATTTTTCCCAGCTGTACTATTTATAGTATACTATATTTCATATTTCATATTTTGATTTTATTTTTTATTTTCAATTTACATTTTAGTGTAAATTAAATTATTTAGAGTATTATTCATATATTTAGTAATTTTGTTGTGCTTGTCACTTTTATTGTTTTTTTAAAGCTATATTTCTACATTTTATTTTATTAATCTAAAGGCCAAAGTATACTTCACTTTGTACGCGAGGGACAGCGTACAGTGCGCGTGACGCAAATTTCGTCATCGGAATAGTACGCGCATACTGTACGCGCACCCCCCGTCGCACATGCGCATTAAACTCTCTTGCAGTAATTAGTTTATCCGCAAGGTGGAAACGCTGCCATCGGGGTATCGATTCACAAGGTAGTCGAAGAAAAACTGAATAAACATATGGCTTCACACACCTCCGGAATAAACTTAGACACTGTCCGGCTTCCCAAACGGTAGCTTGGAGCAATACTTGGTCACAGCTAGCCTTTTCGCTGAGCTTACCGGACTTCTATGAGTCTTTCTTCCGTGTCCTTCGTCACACTGTAATCTTCATAACTGCTCCCTACAGGCCCCCGCTAGGCCAGGAGAGGTATTGCAATTTGGCGCAAAGCGCATGCGTCGAACGAGTCAAATGAAGTATACTTTGCAAGGCTGCGCGTACGACTGCGCGCATACGCTAACGTACGCATAAAAAAAAGTATTCTTAGGCCTTTAAACTTAAGTTAGTTGCCAAGGCATCTCTTTTTTTCATCAATTTTATTTTTATCAGTCTTATTTTCATTTAGCAAAAATTTTTTTTTGTAGTTTTAAAATCATTAATATTAGCATAAATTCAGTCACGTAGCACAGTTGATGGCTTTTCTTGTTTACATATCAATACCAATAAACTACATTAGCGTGTTTGCTGAAATGTAAAAAGCTTGAAATTGAAGTGAAAAATGTATTCCTGGAAAAACTAAACTATTTAAACAGCCATTTTGTAAACCGTATGTTCCCTGAGAAAGATTTTAACACTGACCGTATCAAGTGAAATGCTCTTTCAGAAAAAGGTCTTCTGCGATTTAAAGATCCGCTGAATTGGATATACGAACTGATTCATTCAAAAGATCTGATTTGCATGACTTCTCGACCCTACAGAGAACCGAGAAGTGTGATTTTGCAGGACTAAATTACAGACCTGTGCTCTGAAAACATTGCCTGCAGAAACACGCTCAGTCTCTAGTGTGTCATTCTCAAGAGTGTTTTAACCACTGCTCCTTTTTCATCCACTTTCTTTCATGCAGATCCTCATGTATGTGTCATCTTTTATGTAACCTTTCGTGTCTTTGTGCTCACACTCTCAGGGTCGGGAAGCTGGTGGACTCCAGTCTGGATATTCAAGCCATCCAGCTTCCGGCTCTGCAGTATCAGCACGAGCGGCGGTCACATGACTGGACCATGGACGACTCCAGCAGCATCAGCGGCATGACGGACGTGACGGATTTCACTGACAGCGGCACTATGATCTCAGAGGACGGCTCCAACATCAAACTCAACACTGGGGTCAGTGACTTCAGCGCTTCTCACAGAAAACTCACTGTGCTTTTAGAAATGAGATGCTTGAATCACTAGTCCTAAACCTAAAACGACCTAAAACCCTACTGACTGAAAGATTCAACATTTTACTGAGATTTCTGGATACTTTTGACTTGGCATCCTGACAGCGGCATGTACAGTATAGACAAGCACTATTCACATGGCCATAAATATTATCATTAGTATATTATTTCTCTAGCACCTCTAAATGCCACTGTAAGTTTTCCAGTATTTTTCCTCGAGAATATCAAAATATGGCTTGAAACTTGTTAAAAAATTACCTTTATAAAATGTTCATCCATCTCAGGAGGTCAAATTAAATGTTAATAGTAGATGGTTTATTTTTATTTATCTTTTTTATCTTTTAAATTACTAATATTTTATTTAGATAGATCTTTATTTTTATTTTTTAATCATTAATTATTTTCTGCTTGTGTTCACCCTCAGGCCAAGCTCTATATGCAGCAGTTCTACGCTATGTTCCTGAAGAGGGCGCTCTACAGCTGGCGCAACTGGAAAGTGATGGTGGCTCAGTTTCTGGTGCCGCTCATTTTCACAGTGTTGGCTCTTGTAGTGGCCCGCTCCCTCCCTGGAAGCCAAATCACGCCCCTGCTCCGTCTGGTGCTAAAACAATATGGCCCTACTCACGTACCCGTGGCTGTAGCTGTCAATGCTGGGCCGCTGGCTACAGCTCTGGCTGAGATCTACACAGCACAGCTGCCTTCCCAGAATGCCATTGCTGCCACTAATATAACAGGTAATAAATAAACAAATAAAAAAATAAACAGTAGCTGCCTCAAAATCATCCTAATCTGTGGTTTGTCTGATCAGATTTGTCGGAGTACGTGCTATATAATGCCATGAGGGAGGGCGGAGCTTTCAATGAGCACTGCGTGGTGGGCGCAACTTTCAGGAGCCGATCCAGGAAGAGCACTGAGGTCATCGGCTACTTCAACAACCATGGTTATCACACCCCCGCTACGGCACTCATGCTGGTTGACAACGCTCTCTACAAACTACTAGCTGGACCCGATGCCTCCATCCAGACTGGAAATTACCCCATGCCACGCAACATGTCCGAGGCGGCCCAGAGCCAGCTTTCTGAGTATGTATTCACTTTGAGAGCATTTAGTGCTGTAATGAAATTGGTTTTATTTTTAAATTTCCATTTTAATGTATACAAAACATGGTAAAAATTATTTTGTTTTTATATTTTTTTCTGGCAGTTAACAGTGTTTTCTGATTCATACAGTGATAAATAGAGATCTAAAATCCCCTTTTATGTGTCAACAAAACTAAACAAGAATTTAAGTAAATATGTATTTATTTATTTCAGAAGTTATATTATAATCTTCCTAGATTCTGTTTATTTATGATTTAATACAATTCTTTATAAAAAAAGGTGGTAATAGTTTAATTATTCTTTTAAAATGTAATCAAATTGCCATTTTACAAACTGTTTTATTTTTTAGGAAGAAGAGCACTGCACCACAGAGGTTAACTGTTAAAATAAATAAAAATGTGTTATATTCCTTAAAATAATGTTTTAATATATTGTTTTTATTACTGTGAAGTACATTCTACTGTACAATAGTAATATATATATATGTCATAATTTCTTCGAGTTAAACTGAACTTTTATTTTGGGAGGTTGTAATAAAGACATTTGAGTTTCTGTGTGTATCGGATGATAGTTTTCTCAAATGCAATGGTTAGATTGCTGGTTAAGTGACTCTTATGTGTTCATATCCTCATATAGTGAGATGGCAGATGATAAAAACACCACGAACATCACATGTACTGTGTATTAGATGATTGACAAAGACATGGTAGAACAAATAGACTTCATGTTTAAATAACAGTCTTGCTGTTTAATATTCATAGACACTAGTCCATATTGTGTTATCCGTGATTCTGTTAGTGTTTATGCATCACAAAAATCAGCCCGAGGAGTCCAAACAAATCCAGAACCTTAAGTGAAGTTAACTTGGGACACCTAGCCATTTAGTTGATCTTTCATCCCTATTTTTGTCTCTACAGGGGGCAGACAGGCTTTGCTATCGCCATAAACCTCATGTACGGCATGGCATCATTAGCCAGCACCTTCGCCCTGCTCCTCGTCTCTGAGCGGGCGGTGAAGTCCAAACATGTGCAGCGGGTCAGCGGGGTCTACCTCTCCAACTTCTGGTTCTCCGCCCTGCTGTGGGACCTCATCAACTTCCTGTTGCCTTGCTTGCTCATGCTGGTCAGTATGAATCACAGTTGCAAGGGTGCCTTAAAATGCTTTAAAGGGGTCATCGGATGCCCAGTTTTCACAAATCGATATGATTCTTTAGGATCTTAATGAAAAGTCTATAACATACTTTTGTTAAAATTTCACAATGGTAGAGTAAGACAGCACCCTTTTTACCCTGTCAAAAACTGCTCTTTTCACAGTAAGCCGTTCGGGTGCATGTCCCTTTAAATGCTAATGAGCTCCTGCTCAGCCCACCCCTCTCTTCTGTAGGATGACGAGCCGTTCTCTGAGAGACTGTAAACTTTATCCGCGGAACTTGCTAACTAGCACGTTATTAGGAAAGGTGATTTGCAAAGATTCATATAAGAACCTTACACTCAATTCTTCTGTAGGTGAAGCTGGATCATGAATGATTCGCGCGAACATAGATGTATTTAGGTAGATCGGGGAGCATTCCCTTCAAAAACAAACATACTCCACTGTGGCTTTAGCAGCTCAGATGTCGGGAGTAAATGACGACTGCTATGTTCATTATTACATGAACAACAAAACACCTCAATCGCTTAGGAGATATTCTTGTCTGCTCGGACGTCGGACTGATGACAACTCACTCAGGGCGGGTCTAAGGTGAAACGCTAGTGTCCTTCAACAATCATGGGAGCGGCCTGGGTCTGTGTGATGTCACTCTGCCAAGAATCTGACAATGGCTTGATATGAGAAAGGGGAAATTATTTAGTGAGATAAAAAAGGGCAGCGGCTATTTGCACTGTGTAAATAGAATATTTTTTTATTTATGTATTTATTTAATTAGCAATTAATTCTATTTACACTCTTAAAATAGCAAGATTTTCTGCTATTTATACTACTTATTGCAAATATTGGCAATTATCTTCACCTCAGTAGAACATTTTTGTGCATTATAAAACAGCATGCAATAATAACTTGAGTGTAAATTATAGTTTAAAAAAAAAAAACACTGGGTGGATCTTTATCATTATAGGGTGGTTGTGTACACACGCTTCCAACACACATTTCAGTTCAATCAACATGTATAAGTGAATTTTGCATCTGATGACCCCTTTAAAATAATACAAAGTATGCTTAAAAATAAGCTAAAACTTATGGTGATTTAAATGCATTCCCTCAACGCCTGTCATTTGTAAAGCTTGGATATATGAGGGCGCTTTGTTATTTCTAGGTGGTCTTCCGAGTGTTTTCAGTGAAAGCATTTGTGGCCGAGAACCACTTGGTGGACGTTCTGCTTCTGCTGCTTCTGTATGGCTGGGCGGTGATTCCCCTCATGTACCTGCTTAGCTTCTTGTTCTCTACGGCCGCCACAGCCTACACGCGCCTCACCATCTTCAACATCCTCAGCGGTACAGCCACCTTCCTCGCGGTCACCATCATGACCATACCTGGTGAGTCGCGCACGTCCGCACTTGCATTTCAATTCTTACTACAATGTCTGTTCACACACCTTGTGTTCTTGTGGTTGTCTTCCCTCAGAGCTGAATCTAGTAGACATGTCTTACCTCCTGGATAAGATCTTCCTGATCTTCCCAAATTACTGCTTGGGCATGTCCTTCAGCGAGTTCTACCAGAACTACGAGGTCATTACCTTCTGCACCTCCAGCGCCTTTGCCGAGTACATTTGCAAGTACTACAGTGAGTGTCTGATAATCACCCTGAAAAACCACCTGACCTTAAAATCATGAGCTCATGCTGGGTCAGTAGGCCGATACCGACCCGAGACCAGCGCAGATTTAAATCAATGTAGTTTGTAGCTTTTTAAATCAATGTAGAATTTCTATACCTCTGTGTTGACCTCACTTTTTTGTGTTAGATATGATATATACAGGTGTATCATTATAATATGGTGAAAAACTTGTAACTTATTTCAAAAAGTGAAACTTTCATATATTTTAGATTCATTAAATGAAAAACCAAAGTTTTTTTGGTTTAATTTTGATGATTAGAGCTTACAGCTAATGAAAGTCACAAAATCAGTATCTCAAAATATTAGAATATTTACATTTGAGTTTCAACAAATGACCATCCATATAGTATACATTCTGGGTATGTCTTGTTCTTTGAAACCACAATAATGGGGAACACTGCTGACTTGGCAATGGTCCATAGGATGATCATTGACACCCTCCACAAAGAGAGTAAGTCACAGAGGGTCGTTACTGAAAGGGGTGGCTGTTCAAGGAGTGCTGTATCAAAGCATATTAAATGCAAAGTTGACTGGAAGGAAGTAATTGGGTAGGAAAATGTGCACAAGCAACAGGGATGACCGCAAGCTTCAGAGTACACGTTTTCGGTATTATGGTATTGTAATAATGGTATTATGGTTAACTATGAAGAATGGATGATTGGATAAGATGGATGGATGGTTAGTTGTTATGTATAGATGGTAGATATAAGATATGAAAAATTGTAAGAAAACATTTTCTCGTCATTTAGTTGTGGTGGATTTGATGTGGAATTCTCTTATGAATTAGAAATGTGGTTTCCTGCTGAGTTTCACTTCGCTAATGCAAATGTGATTGTGAAGCCCTGCATATTGAATTTTTGTTTTTCTGTAATATGTTAGCCTGTTTGTCTATGCTAATTAAATAATCCACTGTGTTTATACTGTTTATGGGTCTCGACAGAGCTGTAAGACCAGAACCGAATATTGCCAAATATGAAATCTCAATCAACAGCACTGAAGTCATTGTGACTGACGTCATTTAAAGGCAGCTAGCAGTGCAGTTATGAGTGATTAGTCATTATCTTGTCATTTTGGGGGGTCATCTACAGACATCACGTATCAAGTGAACTACTTTTCCATGGATGAGCCCGGAGTGGGCCGCTTCCTGGTGGCCATGTGCCTACAAGGTGTCGTCTTCATCGCCCTGCTTCTCCTCATCGAGCTTCGGTGTGTCCACATACTACTCAACCTCTGCAGGACACGCACGAAGGTGGGAGAGGAATGAAAACACGGGATATAGTGCTCTTATTTTATTGGTTTGAATGCTAACTATCCTAGCTGTGGGTGTGTGTTTTTGTCAGGTTTTGCTGTTGGCAGAAGAAGCTCTCCAGCCTGAGGACAGAGATGTTGCGGAGGAGAGGAAGAGAGTTTTGGACTGCCAGCCGGTTGTTGAGTCAATGGTGGGCAGCCCGCTTATCCTACAGGAGCTCAGCAAGGTATCACATTCACATTGAGTCACACACTTTAATGTGTTTACCTTAAGATTTTCTAATAGAGTTCTCCAAAAGATTATCAGATCATCTTCAGAACATGCTGTGAAAATGTGTTTTGCAATGCTTTAGTATATTGACATGCCAGTTCCACTGTATCATTGCCACAATGCCCTGATTGTACAAAACCAGTCGGGGGGTGCCACCTATTGGCCAAAGTGCATAACATGCAGAAAATCTTTAAAAAAATCTCCAAATCGCTTCAAAATAATTTGCCCCAAGGTCATGCTTCTTGATTAACTATTATTAGCAATTTTTTAAGGTCCCTTCTATGGCTTTCTGCAATTTTTAGCAATTTTTTAGATAGTTCTGCAACAAAACTCATTCAAGATGATTAATTCATAATCAAAGGAAGCTTCATAAAAGCTACTAAATGGGATTTTTGGTATACAACAACATTCTCCAGAAATAAACACATTCTGGCAATTATGCAAATCAGGCCGTGTTGTAGTCCATCCATCCATTCATACATATGCACTGGATGGAGTTACAAAGGTTTGCATATTTTTTTACAAAAATATATTTGCCACAATGCACTGAAATGCCATGAAAATTAGGCCAGAGCATTCCCTTCATATACATTTCTGAAGTTCTGTAACAAAAAAACGTAGTTTTAGTTGACTGTTTTTGTCCCTTTTTCCTAAAATCTGTGTTTGTTTACTAGGTATATTCAGGCGGGCAGTCGCTGTTAGCGGTGGACCGTTTGTCTTTGGCCGTTGGGAAGGGCGAGTGCTTTGGTTTACTTGGATTTAATGGAGCAGGGAAGACTACGACATTCAAAATGCTGACAGGAGATGAAAGCATAACTTCAGGAGATGCCTTTATTGACGGCTACAGCATTATCCGAGATGTGAAAAAGGTTGAGTATTTTGTTATCTCATAATGCCATTTCATATAAAATAGTTCCTTAACTGGAAATACAGTTTTAGAGAGGAGATATTTACATGTTAGTCATAGTAAGTTTAAGTGAATGGTTTAACAGTATTAAATATGACTTTGTTTCAGGTGCAGCAGAGAATTGGCTACTGTCCCCAGTTTGACGCGTTACTAGATCACATGACAGGGCGGGAAACCCTGAGCATGTATGCCAGACTGAGGGGCATCCCAGAGAAATATGTCATAGCCTGTGTAGAAAATGTCCTGCGCTCGCTGCTGCTCGAACCTCACGCTGACAAACTCGTCCGCAGCTACAGGTATGAACATGACACTTGAGAGAAAGTGGATGGATGGTTGGATAAGATTGATGGGTGGTTAGAAATTATGAAAGATTTATTTTTATGGTTTGATGTGGGTTAAATATGATATACAGATGGTTAGATGTCATTAATGATTGAATAGGTTTGATATGAAGGATGACTTAGGTTTATGGATAGGTGATGGTTATATATGATATATAGATGTTAAGTGTGATGAATGGGTGTGTAGATATGATGGATCATTAAGTTTGATGTTAGATTATGGTTCGATATAATAAATGGATGGTTAAATATGATACATGGATGTTAGTTATGATAGATGGGTGGTAAGATATGATGGATGATTAGGCTTAGTTAGCTATGTGCTATAGATGGTTAGATATGACTAGGTGGTTAAATATGATTTAGATATTATTTGTTTTGTTAGATATGATGAAGAATGGATGGTAAAATATGATATACAATTGGTTAGATATGATTGGGTGGATAGATATGATTCATGGGTGGTTATATATGATTAATTAGTGGTTAGATATGATTCATAGGTTTGGGTAAATTGTGATATATTGATGATTAGATATGATTCATGGGTAGTTAGATATGATAATGAATGCATGGTAAAATGTGGCATGGATGTTAAATATGATTCATGGATGTTAGATATGATTTATCACCAGATATGATAGATATGATGGATGATTAGGTTTGATGGTTAGATGATGGTTTCAAGTCACGTATGGAATTGTAGATATATTGGATTGGTGTTTGGATAAATGCATGAGTAAATGAAGAGTTCATTTGAAAAAAACAGATATCTCCGTTTTTAACCATTTTCAAAAATCATGTTTTTTTGTTGTGCATTCCAATTAATCTCAATCAAACCGCAGTTGGGTGAATAACTAAAAAATACAGCTAGCTAACAATAAACACCATAAAAACATGATAATAATAACAAACATGATCTTTGAAAATGTATTGATTATGTACTCTTCAAATATGATGGACTAGTTTATTGTAGTATGGAGAAACGGATGCAGCAGGAACACTGTCAGAAGTTCAATCATTGGTTTGTTATGCTGTTAGCGTGTATTATAAGTTGTCTATTGGATCTTTCACAGTGGTGGCAATAAGAGGAAGTTGAGTGCAGGCATGGCTCTGATAGGTGGGCCGCCCGTGATCTTCCTGGACGAGCCGTCCACTGGCATGGACCCAGTGGCCAGACGGCTGCTGTGGGACGCAATTACACGCACCCGAGAGTCTGGCAAAGCCATCATCATAACCTCACACAGGTGAGCCACACGTCACCTGACTAACGCAGATATGGACTGGAAATGAAAAGAAGCATGCTGCATCAGAACAAACCGTTTCTCATTCTCTCTCTGCAGTATGGAGGAGTGCGAGGCGCTGTGCACCCGGCTGGCTGTCATGGTGAACGGCCAGTTCAAATGTCTGGGCAGCCCGCAGCACCTGAAGAGCAAGTTTGGGAGCGGTTACACGCTGCTGGCGAAGGTCCGCGTGGAGACGGAGTTAGATGAGATGGACCTTCAGCTCTTCAAAGACTTCATTGAAAGCACCTTCCCAGGTATCTAAATGACATGCTTTGTATTTCCGCTGGGCAGTGTGACGGATTTTTCTAATTTTCACCTGATGGCTCTCGCAGGAAGTTTACTGAAGGATGAACACCAGGGGATGGTCCACTATCACCTGACTGACAAAACTCTCACCTGGGCACAGGTACGTCTCAGAAACATGCAGTCTAAACATACTACTTTTTCTGCAGTATGCAAATGCTCTGCATTGTATAAAATACACCCAGACTGATTAAATTATGAGTTTCCCACAATGCAAGACACAGGACTTGACTTTTCTTTTACCAGTGGGATAGATAAACAAGAAATGATCTCAGATGCATTTAAAATCATTTGTAATAATATTATTTAGTACAGTTTTAGTTATATATATATATATTTTTTTTTTACACACATTTAAATACAAGGACACAATTAAGCTGAAATGTATATAGTTTCCTTACTATATTTTAATATTGGTCATAATACACTATGTATGCAGTACACTGGTTGTCCATTCCCAGTGTGACAGACAAACCCGGAAGGTTTGCAAAAAAAAATTTAAGTAACTCAATACTGAAAACATTTCTTGTTGCATACTGTTCCATAAGCTGTATTTTTATGCTAACCAGTAAACACTGTGTATATGGAGTACACAAGTTATCAATTCTGAACATAACCAATGTTTACACAAACATACTCTTTTTTTTGACTCACTATTTTGATTGACAGATATTTTTTTTAAATCTAACAATTTATTGAATTTGCTTATGCTCATACTCAATTCTGAACATAGCCATTATTTGCTCATTATCACTGCTGAGATTGCCTCTGGTTCAGCTGTCACATGTGAAATGGAATGTCAAGTTGCATTGTAGAAAAATGCACAGTTCGGCAAATGTCTTAATTCATTTCTGTGTCTTTATATCTCAGGTCTTTGGTGTTCTAGAAACAGCCAAAGAGAAGTACAGCATCGAGGACTACTGCGTCAGCCAGATCTCACTGGAGCAGGTGTTCCTCAGCTTCGCCCAGTTCCAGCACTGCGCCGAGGTCTGCAGGAAATGACACGCTCAAGCACTAAAGGGGCGGAGCTCCTGGATCTGACCTTCACCTGATGAGTAGGAGGTACAGCCTGGGCCGACTGACTCTCCGTCAGACCACTGTACATTGCTCAGGTGTCTCTCTTCACATACACATCTCTGACATGATCATATGTACGTGACACACACTTCCAGACTCAAACACTGGACAACTAACCCGAGGTCTCCGCCAGTAGGGTGTGTGCGTTTGCGAGCAGTTTGAGTTTCAACAGGACGTTCGTCACACCATCGGAAACAGTCTTTGAATTTTAATCGGTGGGTCTCCGCACTGAAAAGAAAAGACGTTTGTTTATCCTCTGTATGCGCGACAGAAACGATGTCTCATGTGTGCACATGTGTACGATTGCTGTGTTATTTATAAAAGTCTTTTTTTGTTTGTATCTCTTCACCTGTTTTCTACTGTGGTCTAAATGCTGAAGGGACATGCGCTTCGCCCCTTTCCTAGAAGCATATGTAAAATAAGGCCAGAAATATAGAAAAATGTGATGTCCAAAAACATGATATAAAAGCTGCTTCTTTGGGATTTGCAAGAAAACTTACAAGAAAAGTTGCTGAATATGAGTGTAAACATTTTACAGAATAGCTTTAGGCCATTCATAGAATTTATACAATAGATTTATTCGCATTAGCTAGGCATTTATAGTCAGCTATTTGTTAGAAATCAAATTTATCTTCCAAAAAAGGAAATTATTCCATTTAATACAATTCTTTATGAATGTCAGAATAAAAGTCACTTTTAATTTTTTTCAGTGCTGCAAAAAAAATAAAAAACGTAAAAAATATTCCTCAATTCTTTTCAATGAGACCACAGATGTTTTAATGCTTTTCCCTCCACAATACCAGTTATAATTTTTACCAGTGTGACGTTCCCCTCCAGATTGTGAGATGGAGGATTTTTTGGGCTTTGTGTAATTCTGCAGATGACCACTAGAGGACGTACTGTGCACTTTTTTTTTCTTTTGCATCTGCATCAAACTGAATGTCTTTAGATACACTAATGTCCGCTTGTATGATTCTGTCACGGAGCAAAACACACAAGATTTAGTTTTTTATGTTACCGTGCACTACTGATGTGGACCAATTCATGCAACTTCACAAAATCCATAAAAGAGCTCACAGAAAAATGAAGGATCACAATTCAGGAGGGTTTAACACAAGATAAGTTGTCTGTAAAATCATTCTTGTGTCAATTTTTTTGCATCGAAGATCTTGTTATTCATGTTTACGAGGCTCAGTGACTCTCAGGTCATGCTGCTAATCTCATTTCTACATTGTTTATGCTAGATTTCTTCTTGAGTCAGATTGAGTCTTTGTTGAGCCCATTACGATGATTGAAATGAAAGCAGCATGGTCCCTTCCAGACCGTACTGACATCACTTTGATCACGTTTCCGTCCACGTTCAAGGGAACTGAATGTATTTCGTAGTGAAGGAAGAAAACGCGGGCTCAATCGAACACTCTGACGTACTGCAGATAAACAGGGCTCGACGGTGACTGGCCACAAATTGCTTTTTTTCTACATTATTTGTCGTTGATTGGTCTGTTTTGCACAGTGCTCTGGCTGTCGTGTCTGAACTGCTTGTATGAAATATTGCATTTTGAATGTTAATGATGACAATGTTGATTAAAAATGATAAAATGTATACCATAATGCAAAAAGGGAATTTACATTGTAATCTTGTGTACTGTATCACTAAATTAACCTTGTGAGAAATGTAAGTATTGACATTTCTTTTTTTATTAAATCTGCCTTACGCAAAGGAGTTGTTTTCTGTAGTCGGTTTCTTTATTTTTCATGTAGATCATGTTTGTTATCCTATGATTCGGTTCACACACTGATCACGAATTTCTGCAATAATTAACAACTAAATCTAGCAAACATAGTTTACATTTCAGCTCCAAACCTGTAAATGTGAGTCCATTATGTAATAAAGATAAACCAGCTGTCAACAGTTAATAATTAACTTCAGTTCAGGAGTGTAAAGTACTCATATAATTGTATTATTATTATTATTATTACAAAGTTATAAACCGTGAATGACTTCTGCATAGCAGAACAGATGTTTTTTGTTCATTCATTGAAAGACAATAAACTCCAGTGTTGTTCGTGCTTAACATTTTTCAAGATATCAATTTTTTTGTTACACAGAAGAAACTCATACAGAGAGAAAATTGAGTGAGAGAATAATTACAAAATGACTTTTTATTTATTCCATTTGTTGTTCATTTTCAAGGACGAAAATATAATAATGTATTAATATGCATTTAAAAAAATTATTTAATACTTTTATTATATATACTAACATATTATTTAGTGTATATATTTTCATAATTATTTTCACAACATTTTTCTCATTGTACTCAATTTAGTACTGAAATGTAATTTCTTCATACATTTTGCTTCCCTGTAGTAATTTAATCAGTGACTTTTTTTTATATTAATTTGTATTAATAGTATCCGAAGGCGTAAGTCCAATGCTAGCATTGTTCTGGAAAAAAAGGAGGCTAGAGTTCAGTTCATAAAGTTTTATTAGTAGCTTCTATAACTTGGAAATAGGTACAAAGCAACAGGGTCAGTACCCTAAGGCACAGAAGGTAAAATGTAAATCTGTGTATCTTAATTGCCCTAAATGCTACATATTAGTCCCTTGGCTTAAACAAGGTATATTAGCATATTTCCAAAGGTGTCACCCCAGTGATAGTGGAGTATCTTTTTTTCTGAGAGCATATGAGTTGAAGAATAAAAAAACAGATATAATAATTCCACTTTAATGCCATTATTCTTCTTGAGCTTTTGTGTTCTCAGACCTGTTAGCACTCGTGCATAAGAATCAAAGCACTACATGTTACGGCCTCCGTGTTCCTGTCAACCCTGACACAGTTAGCAATAAAAGCTAATCATGCTCAGACAGGTGAAGGTTCAGCCATGGGAAAGGAGGACAGAAGTCAACGCTTCTTTCACTACAGCGGCAACAAAAGGTATTAAAGTCACTTAGAAATGTGTGAGCATCACTGCATAGGATTACGTGTCTGTTTTTTTTTTGCTACATTTGCTTTAAATCAGCTGGTCTTTTTTTGTAGTAGTAGTAGATAAACCACACGTGGAGTTCATCACATTAACTATCAACATAATCTACTAATGTTTTGATATATTCAAGTACAGGTATAAAAGTGTTGCACAATGTTTAATTACCTTCGGTCTGATCTGATCTACATTGAAACAGCAGTGTAATATTGTGATGAAGCATTCATTTATTAACTTGCATCAGGCCAAATAAACCGTGAAACTGACCGGAGGTAACATGCACTCAGCCTGCTGAGAATGAACCATTTATAGTAGCTACAGTCGGTTAATGTTTGTTTGAAGACCGTGATCAGCAGATCACTGATGAATAACATGACAGGCACAATAGGAAAAGTGTTACATTCTCATTGTTAAATAAGAAATAATATACTTTTTTCTTGCATTTCTGAGATTTAATCTCACATTTGTTACTTTTTTTAAACCTTGTAATTCTGAGAAAGGGAGACACTGTGAGACATTCAGAATGATATAAAATTTTCTGTCTAAAGTGAATTGCGAGCGGAATTCAAAGAAAATAGCTAATAAACACAGGATTTCGACTGAAGGCTGCTGGTTATTTCTCATGAGACAGTCCTACATTTAATATACTCAACATTTGAAGTCAGATAGTTTTTTTTAACATTTGTATTCTAAATGTATTCATTTATTTATTTATTCATTCGTTCATTTATTAATTATTGACGAGAAACTGGCTTATCAATGAATGCCAGAGATTGCTGATCTGAGTTTTTACACGCTATTACCGCAACGCCTTGTCCACAGACCGTGTTTTTCTCAAAGTGGAGGCTGGCCTGACCGCAGTGAATCAACTGTGTTAATGTTTTTTAAGAATACTGTATGCGTCACACAAGCTGTCCACATTGACATCTCATTTGACTTGTTTCTATTATGTAACGGATGAATTTGCACTGAAGTAGAGCTACAACTTTTCAACTTTACAACTTCAGAAGATATTGCAAGTGTTTTCTGCTGAGAAGGTGAATCATTTTTGAGAGATTATTTGTTTGACAGGATGAAACATTACTCTGACGAAATGTTGCATTGCTTAATCGGGCCTGTGTAAACAGGTCTAGTCACTCCAGGTTGAAGTGTGACAGAGGTGAGAGAAGCACGTATGAACTTTGTGTTAACAGGATTTGTGTATGCGTGTGTAATTATATATAATATATAAAATTGAGAATTGAGTGACATTTGAGAGAACATGGAGCACATTATCGCTGAATGTTATGTGAGAGATAATCCGCCTAACGTGAAATAGAATATCATAGCCTTGTTTAACGCTGAAAATGACAAAACTTAATCCTAAATGTGCGATATCAATAAAGTTAAAATGTGTGCAAATGTTTTTTTAATAACACTTTCACATTTACACTAACGTCTTAAACCCAAAGCAGCGCATCTTAAAGCTGTGACTGACAGATTGTCAAATTTAGGAAAACTTTGGTTTTAATTCTCATCTATAAACACTGATGATTCGTCTGATTTAGTTCTTATGAAGTTTATATTATATATTAAATTAATAATCGTGCTCATAATTTTTTTTATATATGTTACATCGGAACACAATATAAGGTAGGGGTAGGCAAGAGGTTACGCAGGTTTTAAGTAATAAAAAGTCACAGATCTCTGTGTCTCATAGTTCAGACGTGCTTGCTATTTGCTGACTGTTGTCAACTGCAGACATTATCACAATATTTATTTAGTGCATATATTAACCAAAAAGCATGCAATAGTATTAGTGCAGAGATCGTGTTAAACTTTTATGACCTGCTATATATGACATTGTTATATGTTCCTGTCCTGTTTTAACATGCTAAAGAAGATTGCTGATTCATCACATCCTGTCGCATACATGCTAATCACACCAAGCCTTTCTTCTCATGTTTAAGATTAGGTCCCTCCCTCACACAGCTGGTATAAAAGTGTGAGAGCATCAGCTGAGAAGCTCAGAGATAAAATGGCTGTTGTCGAGTCGCTGCTGCAGTTTCCCAGCACAGGTACATTACTGGGAGCTTTTCTGTTGCTTCTGGTTTTGTATTTGCTTTCTTCTGGATCCAAATCTCAGAAAGAAGGGAAAGAGCCACCGGGACCAAAACCACTGCCTCTGTTGGGGAATATGCTGACCCTTGACCTCACAAGACCCTTTGACACCTTTTTTGAGGTGAAAACTTGACTTAAACACATTTAAATAGTAATAGCAGGCTAACATTTTTCAATTTGTTTGTAAATGTCTTTGTCTGTGTTCTCCAGCTCTCCAAAACCTACGGGAACATATTCCAAGTGTTTTTGGGTCCCAGAAAATCTGTGGTCCTAGTTGGTTACAAAACCATCAAAGAAGCTCTTGTGAACCGTGCAGAAGAGTTCGGCGAAAGAGATATTGCACCTATTTTCAAGTTAATGAACAAAGACCACGGTAGGATATTTTTTTCCCCCCAAATTAATGTAAATGTAAATGCAAGACATTTCACAAGACAAACATTGGATCTTTATCAAGTCAAGTTCAAGTCAAGTTGAGCTTTATTGTCATTCCACTACGTGTGTGGACATACAGTGGAACGAAATGTCGTGCCTCACAGGACCATGGTGCTACATTAATTCAGACATACAACAATGAAGTAAAACAGTGTAACCCTATACACAACTAACCTAACCTGTCAGATTTGACTATACATATGCTATATATAAAAATGGTTACCTATACACTGGACAAATGCTTCGCAAATACTGTACATGTGCAAAGAGAACATCGTGAGTCAAGCAGCTGGCTGGGGAAGAGTGTAAGATAGATTTTAGTGCGTGAGCATGTAAACATACATATATTATTCAGTCTTTTGGGGGGTTATGTTCACACAGTAGTGTGTGAAAAGTGTCTAGTGCGAATGGTGGAGAGTGTGTTACTACAGGTGATTTGTACAGGCCTATTCACCTGTGTGTAGCACACTTTGAATTGCACACAAAAGTTGGACAGTTTTTTCCTGTGATGTGTTAAGGTTGGGGGGTGAGATGGCCTTTTGGGGCCAATTAAATATCCTCATATGTGTGTGACTACTAAAATAAATTAGATTCTCATACAATTTCCAATATGAGCTGATTATAAGGATGTGTACAAAATTTGGTGGGAACCAGACATTTTAATAATGAAAACCCTTAAAATGCATTTAATTATGGGACTGCTGGCTTGAAAATGTGCATGCTATGCCTTAAGTGAGTATATGTAGGTTACCAGCAATATTTGGTGACAGAATGTGTAAAATATAAATTCATGACCAGTCATTTGTGAAATGACTGGTCATATATTAATTTGCCATAAAATACATGCTGACACTGTATATGTCCCAAAGGTCTAAGGTTAATGTATGTTTAACTCCCTATGTAATCATTTTCTGCTGTGTTGCTGCAAGACTCATTGTCAGATGGTTTTGTTTTGATCAGGGATCATCTTTTCCAATGGAGAGAACTGGAAAGAGATGCGACGCTTCGCTCTCAGCAACCTGCGTGATCTTGGGATGGGCAAGAGAGGAAGTGAAGAGAAAATCATAGAAGAAATTGAGTATCTGAAAGGAGAGTTTGATAAGTGTGAAGGTACAAACTGATACACATGGAATCGTGCTCTTAGTTTATAAGATCCATTGAGAGACGGTTTGTTATTTCCTCTTCACAGGGAAATCCTTCGACACAACACAGCCTGTGAACTACGCTGTGTCTAACATCATCTCATCTATCGTGTACGGCAGCAGATTCGAATACACAGACCCTCAATTCACTGCAATGGTTGACAGAGCAAATGAAAATGTTCGGATTAGTGGATCAATTTCTATGATGGTGAGTATAATAAATATGTTAACCAAAAACTGTATTTTGTCCACAGATACTACAAAATCTATTATTTACATACAAGGCACCCATTTTGAAAGTGCATTTCAGACAAAATCAGTCTCTCTTCTGTCCCTTTCTAGCTTTACAACATATTTCCATGGTTAAGTCCGTTCCTGAAAAACAAAAGGATTATTATAGACAATATTATCCAAAGTAGAGAACAGATGACGAAGTTGATCAATGGGCTTCTGGAGACTCTGAATCAACACGACCGCAGAGGGTTTGTTGACTCCTTTCTCATCCGCAAACAGAGCGACGAGGTATGCAATTTTTCAATGATCCTCTTTACTGTAATAATCAATAAATTCAGGGCGCAGGTGAAAATTAGCAGTTTGTACAAGATCTGAATAGGGCAACCTTAATTATTATTTTTTTTTTAAATCAAGCACTTAAAGAGTTTTTAATTGTATTATGTTGGTAAAGAGAATATATATTCATTTTGTGGATTTCATTTGACAGAAATCTGGCAAGAAGGACTCATATTTTCATGAGGAGAATCTTATGATGTCAGTGACAAACCTCTTTGTCGCTGGTACTGACACCACAGGAACGACTCTGCGCTGGGGTTTGATGCTTATGGCCAAATACCCTCATATACAGGGTAAAAACACAGCAATGTCAAGAGTTTTCCCTCAATGCTGAATACATTTTTCCTCAGTTTATTTATTGTTGTCCAAAGGAACATTCTAAGTATTGGATTTGTGTGCAGATCGAGTTCAGGAGGAGATTGACAGAGTGATCGGTGGACGTCAGCCAGTGGTGGAAGACAGAAAAAAATTACCATATACAGATGCCGTGATCCATGAAACTCAGAGATTGGCAAACATAGTACCTTTGAATCTACCACATGTAACCAGCTGTGATGTTACCTTCAATGGATACTTCATCAAGAAGGTCAGTCAGGAGAATCAATATGTATGTATAAGGCCTAGCGAAGATACCATCTGCATCTTGAGCATTAAGGTTTTGGTCTTTTCTCCATTTTCTAGGGCACCACTGTAATTCCTCTGCTGACGTCTGTTTTGAAGGATCCAAGTGAATGGGAAAAACCTAACTGCTATTATCCAGAACACTTCCTTGATGAGAAGGGCCAGTTTGTCAAGAGAGATGCTTTCATGCCCTTTTCTGCAGGTACAGTGAAACTTCAGCATAAGATAAAAAAAGCTAAAGAAAAAAGTGTCTGTGCCCATCATACATTACCAACCAGCTGTCCAAATACATAACCAACTGACTCTGACCTTTAGCAACTAGCATTGACTTCTCCAGACTGCAAATCTGGCCAAAAGTATATTCCAGCTCTGCAAAATTTTGCAATTGAAATCCATTAATTTCATTAGGTATCCACATGCATGACTGCTCCACGTGGATTTCACTCGCATTCAAAGTTCACACAAATTTTACACACTGACCAACAGAAAGCTGCTTGATTTTAAAGTGATTTCTAGTAAGCAAATCATCACACATTGCTACATTACTGACAATTGCTGTGTCCCAAACGATGCACTGTACACTATGTACTTTTACAATGTACTTATGCACTGTGTACTCAACTGCATAATTTATCAATTATATACAGTTATTTTGTCATTCATAATCTGAGTCTGATAGCCCCTCCCCCTCCATTTCGTAATTAAAGCTGCGACAGTTGAGTGCATGAAGTGTCCAACATTTCACACTTCATTTTTCATTTATGTGCACCATCTGTGTATTTAAAGAGCACTTTTTCTTTTAGGAATTTTCAATGTGAACACAATACTCTATTGCACTATTTATACAACAAAATGCCATAGAATAAGTGCACAAATTGGGACGCACCTATAGCACTTTTTTTTCTCCATACAATTTTGCTAATGTGACCGCAACTTTAATCATCGCCTATGCTAATTATGTCAAAAATTACTTAATATTTCTTGTCATATTCACTTATGAATTACACAAATCATTTGAATCATTACATTTAATTAAAAGATTAAATGACTATATTTTCAATTCAAATGATATACTCTTGCATCACTGCATATTACTGTCTTTCTACAGTTCTATTTACACATCAGCACGTCACGCTGGAGAGCGCCAGCTCCAATTAGCTCTGTTACAAAACCTAGTGTGCTGCCTAAATAGACAGCATTTTAAACCCAACAGACCATTCAACTGCCTCTCTCTCTCACACACAGGGCGCAGGGTTTGTCTTGGAGAGAGTTTGGCCAGGATGGAGCTCTTCCTGTTCTTCACCTCCCTTCTTCAGAGCTACCGCTTCACAACTCCACCTGGAGTGTCTGGAGATGATCTGGATCTCAAAGGAATAGTCGGAATAACTTTGAACCCGTCCCCACATAAGCTGTGTGCGATCAGACGCTCCTGAATGATGAAAATATCAGCAGTCCTTAAAAGTTGACAGAAACCAAACATCTCAGCTCGTTTCAGTATGAGTTGGATAATTTCTGCACTTTTTTACTTATTCTTTTGAGTAGATGTATGTATGTATGTAAATACTAAGCAAAGTGTGAAACCAACCACTTTTGACTTCTGTAGAAGGTCTGAAGGTTGTAATAGGCCAAATAAAAGGTTGTAATAGGCCAAACAAAACATTTTGAGGCTATTTGCTAAATTGTTATTCATTGAATGCTGTTACTAATTGTTTGGGGAAGTAAAAAGTTGTTATAATTTGGATATAAATTAAGTGCAATAGAGACCTCTCACGAAGCACAAGTGGTACTTTGTAATGACTAATTTTTATGCCATAATTATGACTTTTATACAGTCAACAAGCTGTTTTTTTTGGAATAAACAAAACACAGTTTTACGAAAGAATTACAACTTTATTTACTTTGAGATATTTAGCTTATTCTTTTTTGATAATTACAATATTTGTGCATTATTTGACATCTATCCATACATTATTTTCACTGTTGTTGTGGTGTTAAATGTAGTTTGCTCCTTTATCCTCGCATTATGGCATTCAAAAAAAAAAAAAATATCATAACTCTTCACAAATTAAATATACTTTCAGGCAAATATTGTTTTTGTTGACCCACGTTATAATGACAGTCCAAGTGTCTTTGGGTCCCAAGTTGTGGTCTTAGTGCAACGGTGTATCTAGCTTATCAACTGTAGTGAAACTGACCTCAAAGAAATTCAGTATTAATATTACTGTAACATTATTTTAAAAGGAATACTAAAGAGTTTCACACACAAACTTTTAGGGATACACCAATATGAATATTTTGTCCGATACAGATAACCGATAATTCTTTATATTTGAAAGCCGATAACCGATATGTTGGCCGATAATTCTATATTCAAATTTGTATATACTTTTTGAGAGCCTGATTAAAAAAAGGTCTCATCATTAAAAGCCACATCAACATAAGCAGCCTAGTTTGAACAGTGTAAGTTGTAAAAAATATTTTACTCTCCCATTAACAAATTTCGCCAAAAAAAGTCTCACAAATAAAATAAAGCATACATAATGCAAACAAGTCATTGGACATCATTACATGTGTAAAGAATCAAAATGCATGTGCCATGGATGAATAAAACGGAAGAGCCATCCGCATGGAGAATAATGAAATATTATTTACTAAACCATATTGTTGATGAAAATAATAAGTGAAAATAAAAGTGGTGGTTATTATTAATAATGCTTCAGTGATTTGGAAAAAGTATTTGTTTTAAATAGCAGCTGTTTGAGCTGCGTGCACTGTATGAAGCTGAATGAACACCGGTAAACTGAAGCGCTTGTTATAGCGGGTTAATTAGGCTACATGAGAATCAGATATTTATAGAACATAAAAATAATATTACAACTTATATATACACATAAATATGGAAATGCACAAATTGTTTTGAACTAAGTTATGCGCGAGTCAGATGTGTAACTCGTGGATGCGGTCTTGGCTTCCCGTAACAACGCGTAGAAACACGGCAACTAAACCCAAAGAATTCACAATGTTTTATTATAATAATATTCTCATTAGAATGTTATATACACGACAGTCCCAATCATAGTTATTAGTTGTGCGCTGCTGTTTGAGCTGCGTGCGCTGAGCTAAAGATGATCACCGGCAAACTGAATTTGCCGGTGATCTATTAACGCTCTATTAACGCTCTATTAACTAAACAAATGCATTCTATATGAGATAAAGCAGATATACATAAAATAAACACAATATTACTACGTACAATGGCACAAAAGGCTGCAAATGTCACAGTCAGTTGTTGGAGTGCCCAGCTTAGCCACCAGAGGGCACTCTCTTTGAGTCACTGTTTGTGTTCTGAACTGCGTTTCCCATCACCCTTTGCACTTATTATTGGTTCATTACTGCCAGCTGGTTATCATTGACTTATTAGCTTCACCCTATAAATACCTTGTTCATTTTGTCTTTAGTTGCGTCAGTATTGCATTCTGTTTCTGTGTTGCTATCTTTGATTCCTGTTTGTGATCATGTGGATTATGTTTTTTGGACTCTGAAAATAAAACTGCAAATGGATCTTTTTGTGTGAGCATCCCGTGACAGAATACTGACGCCATTTACAGATCCAGCAGCTAGACTGAGCTATCGACTTGTGGACCATGGGCATTCGAATTCTTCCTCGTGCTTCGAAGAAGGAGCAGAAAGCTCGGCTTAGGATGTTGGCGGATCTTCGGCAACAGGGGATGCAAGTGGGTGGACTGGCACAGACTTTTTGGACATTGGCGGTAGGATTGGAACTTTGTAATTCTGAGCTCAGTAAAATTTTTCTTTTGAGAGAAAATAATTTTTCTCCATCCTTTTGAGATGGAGGGGCTTAAGACTCTTGACTTTTGGAGTTTCATTAACTATCTCAGTTACCACAGTTTAGTGATGTCATGTCGATCTGAGCCAACTGCAGTGCTCCCGAAGATGCCCGAATCCACCATAACATCTCCAGAGGATAGTGAAGCTTCCCTATCTTTGACCCGCAGGCGAAGGTCGAGGAGGAGGGCAGTTAAGTCTGCTCTGGTGGTCTCAAGTCCGGTGGTCCTGGAGGACCCGACCCTGATGGTCCCGACTCCGGTGGTCCTGGAGGACCAGACTCCGCTGGTCCTGGAGGACCTGACTCCGGTGGTCTCGAGTCTGCTGGTCCTGGAGGACCCGACTCCGGTGGTCTTGGAGGATCCGACTTTGATAGTCTCCAGTACAGTGGTCCTGGAAGACCCGATGTGGGAGGTCCCAGAAATCGCCACAGAAACCGCTTTAGCCATGGAGTGGTCAGAGTCCACTCCAGAGCTCGCTCCAGTCCGGGAGCCCTCAGAGTCCACTCCAGAGCTTGCTCCAGTCCGGGAGCCCTCAGAGTCCACTCCAGAGCTCGCTCCAATCCAGGAACCCTCAGAGTTCGCTCCAGAGCTTCCTCTAATCCAGGAACCCGTAGAGTCCATTCTTGAACCCGCTCCAGTCCAGGAGCCTTCAGAGTCCACTCCAGAGCTCGCTCCAGTCTGGGAGCCCTCAGAGTCCACTCCAGAGCTTGCTCCAATCCAGGAACCCTCAGAGTCCGCTCCAGAGCTTCCTTTAATCCAGGAACCCGTAGAGTCCATTCCTGAACCCGCTCCAGTCCAGGAGCCTTCAGAGTCCATTCCTGAACCCGCTCCAGTCCAGGAGCCCTCAGAGTCCACTCCAGAGCTCGCTCCAGTCCGGGAGCCCTCAGAGTCCACTCCAGAGCTCGCTCCAGTCCGGGAGCCCTCAGAGTCCACTCCAGAGCTCGCTCCAATCCAGGAACCCTTAGAGTCCGCTCCAGAGCTTCCTCTAATCCAGGAACCCGTAGAGTCCATTCCTGAACCTGCTCCGGTCCAGGAGCCTTCAGAGTCCACTCCAGAGCTCGCTCCAGTCCGGGAGCCCTCAGAGTCCACTCCAGAGCTCGCTCCAGTCCGGGAGCCCTCAGAGTCCACTCCAGAGCCCACTCCTGTTCGGGAGCCCTCAGAGTCCACTCCAGAGCCCGCTCCCGTCCGAGAGCCCACAGAGTCCACTCCAGAGCCTGCTCCAGTCCAGGAGCCTCCAGAACTCACTCAAGTTTTTGAGTCCTTTCCAGAGCTCGTTCCAGTTCAGGAGTCCTCAAAGCCCACTCAGGTCTATGAGTTCACTCCAGAGCCCACTCGGATTTATGAGTCGATTCCAGAGCTCATTCCGGGCCGGGAGTCCACTCCTGGTCCCACTCCGGTTTCTCCCGGGGTGGTGGCTTCAGCTGCGGAGCCTCCCGGGGTGGCGGTGTCCGCTTCAGCTCCTCTCTGGGTGGTGGCACCCACTCCTGAACTCTCAGTCTGCCCTGTTACGGCTAAAGAGACTGTTGTACTGTTTGCCTGCCCTGTGTTGGTCAAGGAGACCATAGCAGAGTTATCTGTCCGTCCTGTTGAGGCTGTTATTAAACTCTTTGTGCTTCTCTTTGCAGTCATGATGGTGTCATTTGGAGGTCTATTGGTCGTGCTAGTCCCGTTAAGGTGGTTAGCAACCTCACCTTTGCGGCCTGCTCTGCCGGCCCCGCCCTGGCCTCCTGCTCTGCCACCATTTCTAATCCATCTTCCATTACATGGACCTGGCCCACCGTCCCTCCCCCTGATCCACCTCCATTCCACCTCCCACCTGAAGATTCTTGACTTTTTATGGAGCGTCTGGAAGCCGCTCTTTAGAGGGAGGGTAATATCACAGTCAGTTGTCTGTTTGAGTCACTCTCTTTGAGTCACTGTTTGTGTTCTGAGCTGCGTTTCCCATCACCCTTTGCACTTATTATTGGTTCATTACTGCCAGCTGGTTATCATTGACTTATTAGCTTCCCCCTATAAATACCTGGATACTCATGTGGATTATGTTTTTTGGACTCTGAAAATAAAACTGCAAATGGATCTTTTTGTGTGAGCATCCCGTGACAGCAAATGCACAAGCGAACTTAACTGTATAGCTCCGTTGTGGACGCGCTCAATGCACGCACAAAACACAGCGCACAAAGATTGCACAACGTCTTTTACAGTAATGTTCTTATTATAATTTTATATAGCCTTTATGATAGACTTGCTCTGCACATGTTGCACATAAATGTATTGTCCTTTTCAAAGTGATTCCAATCATATCTCAAGCATTTAAAAAATATCATGGCGAACAGCGCACATCTGAAGTGTCTCTGAAGGAAATAATGCATTATTTATCAGCTTAAAGATATCGGCCAAGTTTTCTTATCGGGCCGATACCGATAACAGAAAAAATTTGCATTTATCGGCTGATACGGATATGGTGGGCGATATATCGTGCATCCCTACGAACCTTTAACATCAACTTCAAAACATATTGGAAGTGTTTTCTGCTCAGACACAGAGTTATCCTAACTGTGCACAACTATGGCTACATTTTATTTTTGCTTTTAACCCCCTCAGAGACCCTCACAATAGATCTATGGCCCATTGAGAGCTTAATTTGGCTGACAGTTATTTATCAGTGGTTTTAGATCCTAAAGCCTCTGAAGAAATGTTATATCACCTAATCAGGTCTGTGAAAGCAGGTCTGAGGTTACTCCAGGTTGAAGTGTGGCAGAGGTGAGAGATGCATTCATAAATTTCGTGATAACAGGATTTGTGTTTGTCTGAATAAGTTATTGTATAGATTATAGTATATAAAAGATAACTACCAATAGTATTTTGATATGTCAATATTAAAGCATAGAAGAGAGTTTTCATTACAAAATAATAATAATAATAATAATACATTATTTAGTAGTCTACTCTCAGACATTTCGTGACCTTGAAGGATGTAATAATATCTTACTTTAAAACTCTGTAAATAGCGGATTAAAGTTCACCCTAGTTTATAGTGTTATTCTGGTGGAAGTTATTATCTGATGGGTTAAATGAGTAGTTCACAACACAACAATAGTTCAGAACAAGAGTTTGAATTTTTAAAGGCTCCATAGAATGGAAAACTGTTTTTACCTTGGCATAGTAGAATAATAAGAGTTCTGTACATGGAAATGACATACATTGAGCCTCAAACACCATTGTTTCTCCTTATGTAAATCATGTGAATAAAAAAGACCACTAAAAAAGGCGAATCAGAACATAAAACCGACTGTGCCGTAACAGTCGGGATCACTAATAGTTATGCCCCCAACATTTGCATATACCCGCCCATGTTCTAGGCCAGCCGCCAGCCGAACCATCAGAAGTTCTGCAGGTATCGTGAAGAAACCAACGAGGACAACAGGCCTGATCATGGAAATGGTAGATCATGGAAATACATGTTATGTTCCAGGCTGTGCAGGGGATGTTAAGTGCAGGGATGGGTTGGTGTCTGTATTCAGAAAGGCACGGAAAGCAAATAACGCGTTCTAATAAAATAACGCGAGCCACTAAAGGGACATGTTTAGCTCCTTGTTAGTGGTAGCCTGTTACATTGCAGTACATACGATTTCACTTTCCACTTAAACAATAAGGAGAGATGACTGAGGAGTGATTTACAGATCCTGAGCACCACTGACAAGCATCTGATCGTGTAAAATTTGTGATAAGTACTGCCGCTCCATAGAATAAACAGAGTTTGTGCGATCGCTAATATCGAAATTGAAGTGAAAGTAAAAAGCAATTGTGCATTTGAAAGCAGTTTTAATTCCCCACATATTAATAGCGGCTCCCTGATGTCCGCATTTTATATACAGTATAATTACTAAATGATATAATTGTGCGAGAAAGTATTGAACTATATATTTTCCTCCCTGTGTTTCCTTCCTATGAGCTACTGAAATGAGCACACTGTGAAACAGTCAATCAGAGCAGAGCTCGACATTGAACCGAACTGTGAAACAGCCAATCAGAGCAGAGCTCGACATTGAGCCGCACTGTGAAACAGCCAATCAGAGCAGAGCTTGACATTATAATTCATGTCCCTTCCAAATAAGCCAATAACAGACCATTTCTTTCCAGGGAGAAATTCTAGGGTTGTAAATGCACATGTAAAACCGTTTCTGGAGAATTTGTGTCCTTACCTAAGCCACATACCTTCTATGTAGGTATCAGAGAACAATTTAAAATATTGTATCAATGCATTCTATGACACCTTTAAAGTCACAATAAGTTATAAAATATTCAACAAATCATTTAAATTAAAATATTCAGATATTTTAAACAATGTTTTATTAAACATTATGCAAGTTGTATTATTTAACGTTATTTGAAACTGTTATTTAATTTAAGGTATTGTTTGGCTTCAAATGTCCTGGAGTATTGTACTCATACAGTTGATGAATCACTTTTATGATACTTTTATTGTGCTTTTGCATCCTTATTCTCTTGCGCATGTGCCGTGGGACCGTGACAGAGTCGGTTAAAAAGAGATTTAGATTCCGTTTCTGCTCAGTTCCTGCTGTGCAACTTCCACTGATCACATCCATCTAGGCTTAAATCTCCAGTTTTAATAATATTTAAATGGGAATTTTAATTCAATTCAACACAAATTTGAATTAGACACTTAAACATGTGGAAACAAAAACAACCAACAAATATATTTAATTATGGGACTGTTGGCTATGAAACCGAGCGTGTGCTTTGTGCTGTTTTTAATCAATGTCTTAAAGTGAATAATATCTGATATGTGGCATGTGCAGTTCCAGAAAATTGGAAGACTCTCCAAATGTACTGTATATAAGCGGTATAATTTTTTTTTAAAGGTACATTTAGTTTAGAAAAAAACATTTAGGTAAAAAACAAAGAATATCAGGGTGAGTCAATAAATTATGAATAAGTTATTACCATTGTGTGAATAATATGTAATTCACATGTCATGAATATAAAGGAGGTTTTATGCATGTTTATGACAACTGTCATTAAGTGTAATTTGCTCGGTTATGTAATTTTTAATGCAAAGATTACATTATTTGACCTAACCCAACCCTACCCCTACCCTTAACCCTTACTCCTTACCATAGCCCATAACAAAGACATCTCAAATAATGTCATCTTTGTATTAGAAAATACATAATTGAGCGAATGACACTTCATCACAGCTGTCATAAACATGCATAAAAAACCTTCATATTCATGACATGTGTCATGTCATGATTATGAAGGTGTCATGTCAGTCTTATGCACACCCCTTCAAGTAAAGTGTAACCGATCTTTCTAAATAATTTGATATGGATGGACTTGATAAGTTACACTCTATAGGATTTTATCAACACTCTCTTTTCTAGTTTAACTTCATAATAGATACCCATATGTCTAATTTCAAGGCTCAAATTCTGAATATCTGGTAGTTGATAAGGGTGTTCCTCAAGGTTCAAGACTTGGTCCTTTGCCTTTCTGTTTATTTATTAATGACTTTCCCAAAACTTGCTCACACTCTTTTATTCAGCTTTATGCAGACTGTTATTCGCACATGTGTACGATTGCTGTGTTATTTATAAAAGTCTTTTTTTGTTTATATCTCTTCACCTGTTTTCTACTGTGGTCTAAATGCTGAAGGGACATGCGCTTCGCCCCTTTCCTAGAAGCATATGTAAAATAAGGCCAGAAATATAGGAAGATGTGATGTCCAAAAACATGATATAAAAGCTGCTTCTTTGGGATTTGCAAGAAAACTTACAAGAAAAGTTGCTGAATATGAGTGTAAACATTTTACAGAATAGCTTTAGGCCATTCATAGAATTTATGAAATTGTATTCGCATTAGCTAGGCATTTATAGTCTGCTATTTGTTAGAAATCAAATTTATCTTCCAAAAAAGAAAATTATTCAATTTAATACAATTCTTATGAATGTCAGAATAAAAGTCACTTTTAATTTTTTTCAGTGCTGCAAAAAAAATAAAAATAAAAAATATTCGAAGATGTTTTAATGCTTTCCCTCCACAATACCAGTTATAATTTTTACCAGTGTGACGTTTTTTGATGGAGGATTTTTTGGGCTTTGTGTAATTTTGCAGATGACCACTAGAGGACGTACTGTGCACTTGTTTTTTCTTGCATCTGCATCAAACTGAATGTCTTTAGATACACTAATTGTCCGCTTGTGTGATTCTGTCACGGAGCAAAACACACAAGATTTAGATTTTTATGTTACCGTGCACTACTGATGTGGACCAATTCATGCAACTTCACAAAATCCATAAAAGAGCTCACAGAAATATGAAGTATCGCAATTCAGGAGGGTTTAACACAAGATTAGTTGTCTGTAAAATCATTCTTGTGTCAATTTTTTTGCATCGAAGATCTTGTTATTCATGTTTACGAGGCTCAGTGACTCTCAGGTCATGCTGCTAATCTCATTTCTACATTGTTAATGCTAGATTTCTTCTTGAGTCAGATTGAGTCTTTGTTGAACATGATTCTACATCATTACGATGATTGAAATGAAAGCAGCATGGTCCCTTCCAGACCGTACTGACATCACTTTGATCACGTTTCCGTCCACGTTCAAGGGAACTGAATGTACTTTCGTAGTGAAGGAAGAAAACGCGGGCTCAATCGAACACTCTGACGTATTGCAGATAAACAGGGCTCGACGGTGACCTGGCCACAAATTGCTTTTTTTCTACATTATTTGTCGTTGATTGGTCTGTTTTGCACAGTGCTCTGGCTGTCGTGTCTGAACTGCTTGTATTAAATATTGCATTTTGAATGTTAATGATGACAATGTTGATTAAAAATGATAAAATGTATACCATAATGCAAAAAGGGAATTTACATTGTAATCTTGTGTACTGTATCACTAAATTAACCTTGTGAGAAATGTAAGTATTGACATTTCTTTTTTTATTAAATCTGCCTTACGCAAAGGAGTTGTTTTCTGTAGTCGGTTTCTTTATTTTTCATATAGATTGTTTGTTATCCTATGATTCGGTTCACACACTGATCACTAATTTCTGCAATAATTAACAACTAAATCTAGCAAACATAGTTTACATTTCAGCTCCAAACACGTAAATGTGAGTTCATTATGTAATAAAGATAAACCAGCTGTCAACAGTTAATAATTAACTTCAGTTCAGGAGTGTAAAGTAGTAAAAGTACTCATATAATTGTATTATTATTATTATTACAAAGTTATAAACCGTGAATGACTTCTGCATAGCAGAACAGATGTTTTGTCTCAGTGTTTTTGGCTCATTCATTGAAAGACAATAAACTCCAGTGTTGTTTGTTCTTAACATTTTTCAAGATGTAATTTTTGTGTTACACAGAAGAAACTCATACAGAGAGAAAATTTAGTCAGAATAATTACAAAATGACTTTTTAGGTAAACTGGCCCTTTAAGTACCAATGACTTTCTTTTATTATTATTTGTTGTTCATTTTCAAGGACGAAAATATAAGTAATGTATTACTATGTATTTTTTTTAAAGTAATACTTATATATACTAATATATTATTTTGTGTTTATATTTTCATAATTATTTTCACGTCATTTTTCTCATTGTACTCAAGTTAGTAATTAAATGCAATTCTTCATACTTTTTGCTTCCCTGTAGTAATTTATTCAGTAACTTTTTCTTATTAGTATCCGAAGGCGTAAGTCCGATGCTAGCATTGTTCTGGAAAAAAAGGAGGCTAGAGTTAATTTCATAAAGTTTTACGAGTAGCTTCTATAACTTGGAAATAGGTACAAAGCAACAGGGTCAGTACCCTAAGGCACAGAAGGTAAAAGATACATCTGTGTATCTTAATTGCCCTAAATGCCACATATTAGTCCCTTGGCTTAAAGGTATATTAGCATATTTTCTTTCAAAGGTTTAACCCCAGTGATAGTTGAGTATCTTTTTTTTCTGAGAGCCTATGAGTTGAAGAAGAAAAAACAGATATAATAATTCCACTTTAATGCCATTATTCTTCTTGAGCTTTTGTGTTCTCAGACCTGTTAGCACTCGTGCGTAAGAATCAAAGCACTACATGTTACGGCCTCCGTGTTCCTGTCAACCCTGACACAGTTAGCAATAAAAGCTAATCATCCTCAGACAGGTGAAGGTTCAGCCATGGGAAAGGAGGACAGAAGTCAACGCTTCTTTCACTACAGCGGCAACAAAAGGTATTAAAGTCACTTAGAAATGTGTGAGCATCACTGCATAGGATTACGTATCTGTTTTTTTTTTTGCTCCATTTGCTTTAAATCAGCTGGTCTTTTTTGTAGTAGTAGTAGATGAACCACACGTGGAGTTCATCACATTAGCTATCAACATAATCTACTAATGTTTTGATATATTCAAGTACAGGTATAAAAGTGTTGCACAATGTTTAATTACCTTCGGTCTGATCTACATTGAAACAGCAGTGTAATATTGTGATGAAGCATTCATTTATTAACTTGCATCAGGCCAAATAAACAGTGAAACTGACCGGAGGTAACATGCACTCAGCCTGCTGAGAATGAACCATGTATAGTAGCTACAGTCGGTTAATGTTTGTTTGAAGACCGTGATCAGCAGATCACTGATGAATAACATGACAGGCACAATAGGAAAAGTAATCTCAATTTGTTACTTTTTTTAAACCTTGAAAATTGAGAAAAAAAGATATAAACAGATGCAAAAAAAAGGAGAAACTATGGTAATATTCAAGTTCAAGAAATGCTTTAATTTGGTTATTTCTCATGAGACAGTTATTTTCATATAATTTGGAAATTCTACATTTAATATTACTCAACATTTGAAGTCATTTTAATTTTATCAGATAGTTTTTTTAACATTTGTATTCTAAATGTATTCATTTATTTATTCATTCATTCGTTCATTTATTAATTATTGACAGAGAAACTGGCTTAATCAATGAATGCCAGAGATTGCTTTTCCTCTGATCTGAGTTTTTACACGCTATTACCGCAACGCCTTGTCCAAATCGTACAATGACCGTGTTTTTCTCAAAGTGGAGGCTGGCCTGACCGCAGTGAATCAACTGTGTTAATGTTTTTTAAGAATACTGTATGCGTCACACAAGCTGTCCACATTGACATCTCATTTGACTTGTTTCTATTATGTAACGGATGAATTTGCACTGAAGTAGAGCTACAACTTTTCAACTTTACAACTTCAGAAGATATTGCAAGTGTTTTCTGCTGAGAAGGTGAATCATTTTTGAGAGATTATTTGTTTGACAGGATGAAACATTACTCTGACCAAACGTTGCGTTGCTTAATCAAGTCTGTGTAAACAGGTCTAGTCACTCCAGGTTGAAGTGTGACAGAGGTGAGAGAAGCACGTATGAACTTTGTGTTAACAGGATTTGTGTATGCGTGTGTAATTATATATAATATATAAAATTGAGAATTGAGTGACATTTGAGAGAACATGGAGCACATTATCGCTGAATGTTACGTGAGAGATAATCAGCCTAACGTGAAATAGAATATCATAGCCTTGTTTAACGCTGAAAATGACAAAACTTAATCCTAAATGTGCGATATCAATAAAGTTAAAATGTGTGCAAATGTTTTTTTTAATAACACTTTCACATTTACACTAACGTCTTAAACCCAAAGCAGCGCATCTTAAAGCTGTGACTGACAGATTGTCAAATTTAGGAAAAAGGAAAACTTGTTTTTAATACTCGTCTAAACACACTGATGATTCGTCTGATTTAGTTCTTATGAAGTTTATATTATATATTAAATTAATAATCGTGCTCATAATTAATATGTTACATCGGAACACAATATAAGGTAGGGGTAGGCAAGAGGTTACGCAGGTTTTAAGTAATAAAAAAGTCACAGATCTCTGTGTCTCATAGTTCAGACGTGCTTGCTATTTGCTGACTGTTGTCAACTGCAGACATTATCACAATATTTATTTAGTGCATATATTAACCAAAAAGCATGCAATAGTATTAGTGCAGAGATCGTGTTAAACTTTTATGACCTGCTATATATGACATTGTTATATGTTCCTGTCCTGTTTTAACATGCTATAGAAGATTGCTGATTCATCACATCCTGTCGCATACATGCTAATCACACCAAGCCTTTCTTCTCATGTTTAAGATTAGGTCCCTCCCTTACGCAGCGGCTATAAATATACGAGTGCATCAGTTGAGAAGCTCAGAGATAAAATGGCTGTTGTCGAGTCGCTGCTGCAGTTTCCCAGCACAGGTACATTACTGGGAGCTTTTCTGTTGCTTCTGGTTTTGTATTTGCTTTCTTCTGGATCCAAATCTCAGAAAGAAGGGAAAGAGCCACCGGGACCAAAACCACTGCCACTGTTGGGGAACCTGCTGACCCTTAACCTCACAAGACCCTTTGACACCTTTTTTGAGGTGAGAACTTGACTTGAAACAAATTAAAGTAGCAAAAGCAGCCTAACATTTTGATATTTGTTTGCAAATGTCTTTCTCTGTGTTCTTCAGCTCTCCAAAACCTACGGGAACATATTCCAAGTGTTTTTGGGTTCCAGAAAATCTGTGGTCCTTGTTGGATACAAAACCATCAAAGAAGCTCTTGTGAACCGTGCAGAAGAGTTCGGCGACAGAGATATTGCACCTAGTTTCAGGTTAATGAACAAAGACCACGGTAGGATTCTCTTTTTTATCCCCAAATTAATGTAAATGCAAGACATTTCACAAGACAAACATTCGGATCTTTATCAAGTCAAGTTCAAGTCAAGTTGAGCTTTATTGTCATTCCACTACGTGTGTGGACATACAGTGGAACGAAATGTCGTGCCTCACAGGACCATGGTGCTACATTAATTCAGACATACAACAATGAAGTAAAACAGTGTAACCCTATACACAACTAACCTAACCTACTGTCAGATTTGACTATACATATGCTATATATAAAAATGGTTACCTATACATAAACTGAAAAATACAAACTGACAAATGCTTCGCAAATACTGTACATGTGCAAAGAGAACATCGTGAGTCAAGCAGCTGGCTGGGGATGAGTGTAAGATAGATTTTAGTGCGTGAGCATGTAAACATACATATATTATTCAGTCTTTTTTGGGGTTATGTTCACACAGTAGTGTGTGAAAAGTGTCTAGTGCGAATGGTGGAGAGTGTGTTACTACAGGTGATTTGTACAGGCCTATTCACCTGTGTGTAGCACACTTTGAATTGAACACAAAAGTTGGACAGTTTTTTCCTGTGATGTGTTAAGGTTGGGGGGTGAGATGGACTTTTGGGGCCAATTAAATATCCTCATATGTGTGTGACTACTAAAATAAATTAGATTCTCATAAATATGAGATTTCCAATATGAGCTGATTATAAGGATGTAAACAAAATTTGGTGGGAACCAGACATTTTAATAATGAAAACCCTTCAAACGCATTTAACTATGGGACTTGGTCTCTGCTGGCTTGAAAATGTGCATGCTATGCCTTGAGTATATGTAGGTTACCAGCAATATTTGGTGACAGAATGTGTAACATATAAATTCATGACCAGTCATTTGTCAATAAAATGCATGCTGACACTCTATATGTCCCAAAGGTCTAAGGTTAATGTATGTTTAACTCCCTATGTAATCATTTTCTGCTGTGTTGCTGCAAGACTCATTGTCAGATGGTTTTGTTTTGATCAGGGATCATCTTTTCCAATGGAGAGAACTGGAAAGAGATGCGACGCTTTGCTCTCAGCAACCTGCGTGATCTTGGGATGGGCAAGAGAGGAAGTGAAGAGAAAATCATAGAAGAAATTGAGTATCTGAAAGGAGAGTTTGATAAGTGTGAAGGTACAAATTGCTGACACACATGGAATCATGCTCTTAGTTTATAAGATCCATTGAGAGACGGTTTGTTATTTCCTCTTCACAGGGAAACCCTTCGACACGACACAGCCTGTGAACTACGCTGTGTCTAACATCATCTCATCTATCGTGTACGGCAGCAGATTCGAATACACAGACCCTCAATTCACTGCAATGGTCGACAGAGCAAATGAAAATGTTCGGATTAGTGGATCAATTTCTATGATGGTGAGTATAATAAATATGTTAACCAAAACTGTATTTTGTCCACAGATACTACAAAATCTATTATTTACATACAAGGCACCCATTTTGAAAGTGCATTTCAGACAAATCAGTCTCTCTTCTGTCCCTTTCTAGCTTTACAACATATTTCCATGGTTAAGTCCGTTCCTGAAAAACAAAAGGATTATTGTAGACAATATTATCCAAAGTAGAGAACAGATGACGAAGTTGATCAATGGGCTTCTGGAGACTCTGAATCAACACGACCGCAGAGGGTTTGTTGACTCCTTTCTCATCCGCAAACAGAGCGACGAGGTATGCAATTTTTCAATGATCCTCTTTACTGTAATAATCAATAAATTCAGGGCGCAGGTGAAAATTAGCAGTTTGTACAAGATCTGAATAGGGCAACCTTAATTTTTTTTATTTTTTTTAAATCAAGCACTTAAAGAGTTTTTAATTGTATTATGTTGGTAAAGAGAATATATATTCATTTTGTGGATTTCATTTGACAGAAATCTGGCAAGAAGGACTCATATTTTCATGAGGAGAATCTTATGATGTCGGTGACAAACCTCTTTGTCGCTGGTACTGACACCACAGGAACGACTCTGCGCTGGGGTTTGATGCTTATGGCCAAATACCCTCATATACAGGGTAAAAACACAATAATGTCAAGAGATTTCCCTCAATGCTGAATACATTTTTCCTCAGTTTATTTATTGTTGTCCAAAGGAACATTCTAAGTATTGGTTTTGTGTGCAGATCGAGTTCAGGAGGAGATTGACAGAGTGATCGGTGGACGTCAGCCAGTGGTGGAAGACAGAAAACAATTACCATACACAGATGCCGTGATCCATGAAACTCAGAGATTGGCAAACATAGTACCTTTGAATCTACCACATGTAACCAGCTGTGATGTTACCTTCAATGGATACTTCATCAAGAAGGTCAGTCAGGAGAATCAATATGTATGTATAAGGCCTAGCGAAGATACCATCTGCATCTTGACATAAAGGTTTTGGTCTTTTCTCCATTTTCTAGGGCACCACTGTAATTCCTCTGCTGACGTCTGTTTTGAAGGATCCAAGCGAATGGGAAAAACCAAACAGTTATTATCCAGAACACTTCCTTGATGAGAAGGGCCAGTTTGTCAAGAGAGATGCTTTCATGCCCTTTTCTGCAGGTACAGTGAAACTTCAGCATAAGATAAAAAAGCTAAAGAAAAATGTGTCTGTGCCCATCATACATTACCAACCAGCTGTCCAAATACATAACCAACTGACTCTGACCGTTAGCAACTAGCATTGACTTCTCCAGACTGCAAATCTGGCCAAAAGTATATTCCAGCTCTGCAAAATTTTGCAGTTGAAATCCATTCATTTCAATAGGTATCCACATGCATGACTGCTCCATGCGGATTTCACTCACATTCAAAGTTCACACAAATTTTACACACTGACCAACAGAAAGCTGCTTGATTTTAAAGTGATTTCTGAGTAAGCAAATCATCACACATTGCTACATTACTGAAAATTGCTTTGTCCCAAATGATGCACTGTACACTATGTACTTATACAATGTACTTATGCACAGTGTACTCAACTGCATAATTTATCAATTATATACAGTTATTTTGTTATTCATTATCTGAGTCTGATAGCCCCTCCCCCTCCATTTCGTAATTAAAGCTGCGACAGTTGAGTGCATGAAGTGTCCAACATTTCACACTTCATTTTTCATTTATGTGCACCATCTGTGTATTTAAAGAGCACTTTTTCTTTTAGGAATTTTCAATGTGAACACAATACTCTATTGCACTATTTATACTCCAAAATGCCATAGAATAAGTGCACAAATTGGGACACACCTATAGGACTTTTTTTCAGAAAATATTGCTAATGTGACCGCAACTTTAATCATCGCCTATGCAAAATATTTCAAAAATTAATATTCATATTCATATAGTCATATTCACTTATGAATTACACAAATCATTTGAATCATTACATTTAATTAAAAGACTATATTTTCGATTAAAATTGTATACTTAGACAAAAAAGTCGAGTCGTTGCATCACTGCATATTACTGTCTTTCTACGGTTCTATTTACACATCAGCACGTCACGCTGGAGAGCGCCAGCTCCCATTAGCTCTGTTCCAAAACCTAGTGTGCTGCCTAAATAGACAGCATTTTAAACCCAACAGACCATTCAACTGCCTCTCTCTCTCACACACAGGGCGCAGGGTTTGTCTTGGAGAGAGTTTGGCCAGGATGGAGCTCTTCCTGTTCTTCACCTCCCTTCTTCAGAGCTACCGCTTCACAACTCCACCAGGAGTGTCTGGAGATGATCTGGATCTCAAAGGAATAGTCGGAATAACTTTGAACCCGTCCCCACATAAGCTGTGTGCGATCAGACGCTCCTGAATGATGAAAATATCAGCAGTCCTTAAAAGTTGACAGAAACCAAACATCTCAGCTCGTTTCAATATGAGTTGGATGATTCCTGCACTTTTTTACTTATTCTTTTGAGTAGATGTATGTATGTAAATACTAAGCAAAGTGTGAAACCAACCACTTTTGACTTCTGTAGAAGGTCTCAGACAAATAAAAGGTTGTAATAGGCCAAACAAAACATTTTGAGGCTATTTGCTAAATTGTTATTCATTGAATGTTGTTACTGATTGTTTGGGGAAGTAAAAAGTTGTTATAATTTGGATATAAATTAAGTGCAATAGAGACCTCTCACGAAGCACAAGTGGTACTTTTTATGACTAATTGCGACTTTTTATGCCATAATTATGACTTTTATACAGTCAACAAGCTGTTTTTTTGGGAATAAACAAAACACAGTTTTACGAAAGAATTACAACTTTATTTACTTTATTGAGATATTTAGCTTAATACTTTTTTGATAATTACAATATTTTTAGCATTATTTGACATCGATGCATACATTTTTTTCACTGTTTTTGTGGTGTTAATTGTAGTTTGCTCCTTTGTCCTTGATTATGTCATAAAAAATAAAAAAAATGAATTCCTCTTCACAAATAAAATATGCTTTTAGGCAAACATTGTTTTTGTTGGTCCAGGTTATAATGACAGTCCAAGTGTCTTTCGGTCCCAAGTTGTGGTCTTAGGTGCATCTAGCTTATCGATTGTAGTGAAACTGACCTCAAAGAAATTCAGTATTAATATTACTGTAACATTATTTTAAAAGGAATACTATAGAGTTTCACACACAACCTTTTATGGATGCACCGATATGAAAATTTTGGTCGATACCGATAACCGATAATTCTTTATATTTGAAAGCCGATAACCGATATGTTGGCCGATAATTCTATATCCAAATTTTGATATACTTTTTGAGAGCCTGATTAAAAAAATGGTCTCATCATTAAAAGCCACATCCCAAACACTTCAACATAAGCAGCCTAGTTTGAACAGTGTAAGTTGTAAAAAAAAAAAAATACTCTCCCATTACCAAATTTCCCCAAAAAATTATCACAAATAAAATCAAGCATGAATAATGCAAACAAGTCATTGGACATCATTACATGTGTAAAGAATCAAAATGCATGTGCCATGGATGAATAAAACGGAAGAGCCATCTGCATGGACAATAATGAAATATTATTTACTAAACCATATTGTTGATGAAAATGATAAGTGAAAATAAAAGTGGTGGTTATTATTAATAATGCTTCAGTGATTTGGAAAAAGTATTTGTTTTAAATAGCAGCTGTTTGAGCTGCGTGCACTGTATGAAGCTGAATGAACACCAGTAAACTTAAGCGCTTGTTATAGCGGGTTAATTAGGCTACATGAGAATCAGATATTTATAGAACATAAACATATTACAACTTATATATACACATAAATATGAAAATGCACAAGTTGTTTTGAACTAAGTTATGCGCGAGTCAGATGTGTAACTCGTGGATGCGGTCTTGGCTTCCCGTGACAACGCGTAGACCGTAACACGGCAACTAAACCCAAAGAATTCACAATGTTTTATTATAATAATGTTCTCATTAGAATGTTATATAAACGACAGTCCTAATCATAGTTATTAGTTGTGCGCTGCTGTTTGAGCTGCGTGCGCTGAGCTCAGAGCCGGCGCCAGCGCAGCACTGATGAGGGGGCGGCCGAGGTAACGAAAGGGGGCGATGACGTAGCGCAAAGTAAAAATAAATAAATAAATAAAAAACATATGTGGCCCATTCACGTATTTGTCGGACCATAAACAAGCCTGCCCGCGCTACTACTACAACTATTAGAATACTGGGTTCACACACAGATAGTGTTTTGGTCGCGAGACAGGTCAGTGGAAGAGGTTTTTTTTTTTTTCAGTGCAGTGTTTTAGAATGATGTATTAAGCGTGGAGAAGCTGCTATAAAAGACGAGAGCGCAGCATTCAGATTCAAAGACATCCGTAGCGCATTTACTTTGAAATACAATGGAAAATACCACAGTGGAATGAAAAATGCGTTCTGAGTGAATGACCTACTAAAAGGCAAATACAGATGGCAGAGTATAATAAAACAAAATCACATCAAATTCGAAAATCTGACATGTTTTAGGGCAGCAGTTTTACCACAAATACGGGCCGCTGCTGGCCAAATGGGTGCCCTAAGCAGAATTGTATTGTTGTGCCCCCTCCCCAAAATATTATGGAAGTAAAAAAAAAAAACCTATAGGGGTCAAAATAGACATATAATAAAATATAAAAGTAAACAAATAAATAAATTGTAATTAAATTGAATTATTTACAAATTACAATTACAGTTACCACCTATGGCTATGATTTTAAGTCCAAAGCATTCAGAAATCACACAAAAGAAAATTAAGCAGCTTTACTACGATAAAACCATGGTTAATTTTTGTAAGGGTTGTGATGTTCACATGTTTTTCTTGAAGAAATTATAGAGGCTGTAGCATTTCTATTGCAAAAAGGTGGCCAAAAATAAAAGATTAAGTGGATATTTTAATTAAATATTTGGTCGATATTAAAGGACTTGATCGTCCTGTAACTGTAACAGCAGCAATTACCAGGCCTTTGGTGCCCTTTGCAGGCATTTGTAATAATATGTAGCCTAATGTACATAAATTGTATATTTTGTATTACTTTATGTATTTTAACAGTGTTATGCAATGAAACCATATGATTATATGTAATTAACCGATCATTATTGCCTCATTGTTTTATATAATGTTTTATAAGTCATTTTAAAGGCTATTGTTTGCTTAGGTCTGTTTTTATAACCACAAAAAAAAAAAAAACATCTCAATATTTATTTGTAAATTATTATTTGAAGTAACAAAACCACGGTTAATTTGTGGTTACCATGGCTACAAGAACATGGAAACTCAAAGAGAATATTAAGGCAGATGCTGATGGTGAAATTATTAGACATTATTAACGTCAACAGCCAAAAAAAGTTTCACAGGATTATGAACGTACATGAAAATGATGCACGGGCTTCATCTTGGGCTTTTTCCTTTTTCCTTTCTGGGCCCTGGACTGCTGATGGCTTTTCCCGGGCATAGTTTTCGATCATTTATGATAATTTGCATTCAGCCGCGCCCGCAAATATGACGTGAGGGCGGGCGCGAGCGCAGATGCGGGAAGGGCGCGTCACATGTGCTTCGCTACTGCGTTCATTTTTTTATCATTATATATAGGCTATCTGTTCATGTTTATATTTTTATTTATGTATATGTATATATTAATATAGAACGAATTTAATAAAATAAAAAATAAAAAAATATTTTTTGAGCAACTGGATTGTGCCCCCTGGGAGTTGGTGTGCCCTATGCAAACTGCATACTCTGCTTATAGGGAGCGGCGGTACACCACCACCAACCACCAGAAATACTCAATTGTGTCTGTGTTACAATGAAACACAAGCTTATTGTGACCGATTCCCTGACATAACACATATTGCGGCCCATTTAACAGATGCATCATTTTAAGGTTTAACAAATTGAACTGCATCAAACAATACAGCAAAATAATCAACTAACTACGATAATCTAGCCCTCTATTAAACATTCAAAAATTATTTTATCATACCTTTAGCTTAGTCAGTAGTGCTGCATAATGCCTGCGTTTAGTTGAACCGCTTGCTCGGGAAGTTTGTGTGTCAGATGTAATTAAAATGCGACTTTGTGAAACAGACTGTCCTAAATTTTTCTATAGTAGCATCATATTAATGCTAGAAAGCCTATTCGTTTGGCAACTGTGTTTTTTAAATAAACCATAATATTTCAAAAATAAAATCTATTTTCACACTCATCTTGAGTGTGGGGGCGGGATAGTCCGAGTGAGGGGGCGACGCCCCCTCACGCCCCCCCGTGGCGCCGGCCCTGTAGCGCTAGCATTCTTCCAGCTTCAAATCAGACAGAGATGAAATAGTGCGGTAAGACCACATTTATTTGAATGAATTATAGCATGCATTTCAATTAATTGTCGATTGATTGAGAGAGAGAGAGAGAGAGAGAGAGAGAGAGAGAGAGAGAGAGAGAGAGAGAGAGAGAGAGAGAGAGATAGATAGATAGATAGATTAGATAGAGATAGATAGATAGATAGATAGATAGATAGATAGATAGATGACAGTTGTGTGTACCTGCTTGCTGCGTCTCTCTCTACAAACAGCGGTTTTTATAACCTCGTTGCTGGGGAATATAATTTAGTGATCTAGTATCTATCTTTTATTTTAGTAATAAAAATCGCGGGGAAGCGTTGACAACAAGTTTATGTGTGTGTGCAGCACAATCTGCGATCTTCGTCCTCTCTCTGTTTCTCTCCGTGTGTGTGTGTGTTGTTGTGTGTGCGAGCGAGTGATGCAAAGCAGCGCATTAATATGGAACGGTGATTAAACTGACCTGGAACTACCTGTGCAGTAAAACGAATTTAATCAACACATGCCAGCCAATCAGAATACAGTATTCAGACAGACCATGGCATAATATAATATAATAGCTTTAGAAATGGTAAACTTGGTGTATAAATAACACTGAAAAAAAACTTTGATTAATAAAGGCATGAATTCGTACACAGCCTATTTACACATGTATAACGAGGAACAATTTTAAAGCTTTGTTTTATGTATTTGTAAAATATATTTTCAAAATATATTTCAATATATTTAACAGTGCTTCAGATATATGTCAGATATTTTTTTCACTACGGCTATGTAGTCCGAAATAAACGTGCTTCTGCTAAATTTGGACTAAATCAGATTTTAAACGTCGATTTTTGGTCTAAAATAAGGCCATGACGGGCCGACTTGATTTAGCACCAAAAAAGACGTCCAAATGACGTCTGGTGCTGGGTGGGGAATGTATATACCATGGCACATTTTGTTTACTGTAGATCAGTAGTTAGTCCGTTCTATTCAGTCTTGTTTAAATCTTAAGCTATTATTCAGTAATTTTTTTGTGTGTGTTAGGCCTTAATTTATTAAACTTTCTTATTCAAATACCAAACCAGTTGTCATGTTTCAGTCACATGTTTACTACAGTCAGTATACCAGTGACACTTTCCATAGGGTACCAACGGCCTGAAACCTTTAAATAAAGTTTTTCTTCATTAAATGTCCGTTTCTAGCAATAAATATCACATTAAAATCTAAGCAAAAACTACATATAGTTGATAAACATACAAGGAATTCATTATTAATACTGTATTGTTGCAGTGTTCGTCTATTTGCTATGCCGATTTTTTTGTACTGTAACTAATGGACTATATTGTCTATATTTTTTGGACTATATTTTTTTTCTTAGAGGAAGCATTAAAATAAAATCAGGTTATCATAATATTCCATATCCATTTGTTTGTTTGGCGTCACAGATATTAAATAATGGGGATAAAGGACAAAACAAACCACAAGTAAAATTACTGGATTTATTTTTAAGTATCCTAGGTTAGTTTGGTGTGTGAATTAACTGACTCTAAACTCAAATTGATGTTTTATAATGATCACCTACGCCATGAATGCAAGCAAAAAGCTGTGTGATTAGCCAAGAATAGATTGATTCATAAAAATTGTGGATAAAGTCTAGGAGGAAAGTAAATGAGCAGAATCAGAGTTATGCTTTATATTTCGATTGTGCCGTGAGAAAACGTTTATATCATCATGAATAACATATTCGTAAAAACTGTGTCAATTATAGCCCAAGAAAACAAGTCAGGGGAGTGTCCCAGACTTTTTAGCTAATCAGAAACACTGTCTGTAAGTCAGTGTTCAGGTTTGCTGAAATTGGATTGGCTGACATGTCTTTGGAAGGCGGGGTTTTAGAGAGTGCATGTAGTATGTAGTGCACTACCTGCTGTAGTATGCCAGACCAATAAATTATTCCTTTATTGTAAATCACTTTGGATAAAACATCTGAAAAAAATGCATAAATGAAATCAAAAATCAAATGATTATCATTGTATAGGCTATATGGTATCATAGTAAATATGTATTTTTAATTATTTCCTCTATATGATGTAAAAGGTGTTTTATATTACCCGTATTGACCCGAATATAAGACGACCCTGATTATAGGACGACCCCCCTTTTTCCAGATGTATCTTTTGGAAAAAGACTTTTTGAAAACCAAATCTTTTATTTTTTTAGTTTTTTCTTAGTAAAATAAAAATTTTCTTAAATTATTTTCATATTGTACATTTCTCCAATTTAATTTTGTACTCAGAAAATATGTTAAATACTGGTAAAATGTACCAACAATCACATTTAAATATATACACTTTTTGATATACCATAAAAATAACAGGTAGCTCATCTGAATGATATAACATTTAGGCTATCCATATAGCCTACCAAAATTAAAATAAAGCCTATCAATATTATTTATTAACAGTAGAAGTGAAATCTTATTGTAGTCTTAAAATCTGGGTACTGTCTCCGGTTTAAAATCACTTACAGAGGAAGTTTGTTCCCACCAAGCTAACATGACAGTCATGACTCATGCTGCTGTGAGCTTTTTTTTTCTTTTGTTTTCACTCGTGATGTTTACAACACACATTAATTACATATTTTATGACACACTCATTTTACGCATATTTAGCGCCACCTATTGTCGTGGGTGTATTATTGACATGTCAAAGTAGACCCTGCATATAAGACGACCACGTTTTTTCAGATGTATTTCCAAGAAAAAAAAACATTCTTATATTCGGGTCAATACGTCTATTTTTATTTATTTATTTACATGCTTGCTTTTATGGCATTAGTAGCCTACTCACATTTTCATTCATAGATTCGCTGAAGAGTGCCATGTACCAAGATGCTGATGCAACCACATTCTCATGGTTACTTTGTTTTGAATGATGAATTCTCCCTGGATTTACTTGAGGTTCCTCCCATATGTGCATATTACAAGGGCTTGAATGCAGCAGAGCATCTGTGCCACACTGAAAAATGGCTGTTGTTGAGTCCCTGCTGTATTTTCCCATCACAGTTACGTTACTGGGTGCTTTGCTATTGTTATTGGTCTTATATCGGCTTTCCTCAGAGTACAAATCTCAGAAAGAAGGGAAAGACCCACCGGGACCCAAACCACTGCCGCTGCTGGGGAATCTGCTGACCCTTGACCTCACAAGACCCTTTGACAGCCTTTGTGAGGTGAGAACTTGACTTAAACACATTTAAACAGTACACTGTAAAAAATCCAAATAACAAAATATTGGAAAGAATATTTAAAATATTTAGCACAAATATTTAAGTTGAACTAATTTTATTGCTTGGGCTTAGTTGAAGACGTTTCTGTACAAATATATTTTTAAAACATTAAATGAATGGATATTTTCAAATCCAGTCAACATTCAGAATGCTAAATGTTGACTAAACTGATAAAACAAATCCAGCCAACACTGAGATTATTCCGTTCGTGCACAAGCCTGAGTTACTTCGCGGGAGAAACAGCGCCGCCATCTTGTCAAGTTCACACATCAGGTAAGAGCCACCAAATTAATGTTTTTTTTTTTTTACTAAATTTAGAGCAAATCATGCAACATCTTCGATTTCTTTGAGTGGACATTTAGAAAGTGTTTTATGAGTTGTATAGCCGAAGAAAAGTGGACATTTAAGTGTGTCAAGTTCAGGCGTCAGGTGTGGCACTGAATAGATATTTGTACTTTGACTGAATTGATATTTGTACTTTGACTGAATTTATCAAAATGCATATTTATAAATATTACAAAGGTGTACATTTTTTATTTAAAACGTATATATTTATACACAAACCTACAACATATATTAAAACATTGAATAAGCATTGTATGATATGTCTGAGGGAAATTTAGTCAAGTGAATGTGATCTTTCACCTTGTTTAATCCATAAAACACTTAGAGTCAAAAGCTGTGTTACTATAATGAATTTTTAGCTAATTCTGGTATGTTTTATGATATTTTTGTGTTTCTGTGCCGTGAAAAAATATGAAGAGATCGTGTGGTCTTTCCCTCTTTTATAAGCCATTAACCGAAATCTATAAAACGTGTAACGTAAACCACAGTAATGCGCTTATTTGAAGTTAACATGGGCGTGTTGAATAGGTTTTTGCGCCTGTAAACTTTTGCAATTGTCCCGTGAAGTAAAAAGACGACATTAAACGTGACAAACAACAAGCCACTGTGAAATGTCGCACTTATCAAACATGGTGTATTAATGGGAAACTCTACCCCAAAATTTTAATTTAGTTATTTATTACTTACCCCCATGTTGTTTCGAACCGGTAAAAGATTTGTTCATCTTCAGAATACATAATTTAAGATATTTTGGATGAAAACCGGGAGGCTTGTGACTGTCCCATTGACTGCCAAGTAAATTACACCGTCAAGGTCCAGAAAAGTATGAAACGCATCGTAAGGATACTACTTCTGCCATCAGTGGTTCAATCGTAACGTTATAAAGCAAAAATAATACTTTTTGTATGGAAATAAAACAAAAATAACGATTTTATTCAACAATTAGTCATCGTAACTCCTCCTCTGCGTCAGCGTAGCAGCATTTTTGAGATTATCCCCTGGAAGCAAAATGCATATACTCTTCTGTATCAGCCGGGCCACAAGACTGCGCTGTTTGTGTTCAAATCAGAGCGTAAATCGATAAAGAAGACGCATCCCTGTGTCAAGGCTTATACAGAAGAGTGTACGCATTTTGCATCCAGGCGATAATCTCCAAAATGGCACTACGCAGACGCAGAGGAGACGTTACGGTGACTAATTGTTGAATACAATTTTTATTCTTATTTTAGTTCCGTACAAAAAGTATTCTCGTCTCTTCATAACAGTCAGATTGAACCACTGATGGCAGATGGAGTGTCCTGGCGATGCTTTTCATACTTTTCTGGACCATGACAGTGTAATTTACTTGGCAGTCAATGGGACAGTCACAAGCCTCCTGGTTTTCATCCAAAATATCTAAAAAAGGGTTTTGAAGAGTGAAGACGAAACAAAGCTTTTACGGGTTCGGAACAGCATGTGGGTAAGTGATAAATGACCAAATTTTCATTTTGGGGTGGAGTATCCCTTTAACGTTACATGGCGTTTCTGGTATATTTACATTTATGCATTTAGCAGACGCTTTTATCCAAAGCGACTTACAGTGCATTCACATTTGTTTGTAGTCAGTATGTCCCCCTCGGGACAACCTTTGCGCTGCTAACGCAATGCTCTAACCACTGAGCCACAGGAACACGTATATACCTGTATACATGTAACTACATGTATACTTTCAAGGCTAGGAGTTTATTGTTTTCATTCCAGGTAATATGTGTAAATGTTTAGAGTTTTTACTACACTTATAATGTGCTTTATTGTTCTCAGTGGCATCTACGCTAATATTAGTCTGTTTCATTCTTATTCCGAGGTGAATGTAGTGACCCAGTGTATGAGATCAGCCGTAGAGATCAGCCCTGAATGTCAGACCAGACGGAGAAACGAGACAGATCCCCTCCGAAGACCTCATTTGCCATCGGGACAAGATCACGAGAACCAGACAAGTCCTCTGCTCAATCGGACCTGTGTTGGAGCCTAGAATTAAACCACGCCGTGCTGGTTTCGTCTGGCCAGAGAAGAACTGTGCCTGGTGGTTCCCTAGGTTTTCTACTCAATTTCTGTCACCGATGGAGTTTTGGGTCTTGCCTCTGGCTTGCTTAGTTGGGGACGCTTGGCTGATTGCCCAGACATTATTAGAAGAGAACTGAACTGGATGATGTCAATACTGAATCACAAATGAACTGACTTAAACTGGAAAAATGACTTGCATTATTGACAAACTATTTTCCTGTTCGTCTCTGTAAAGCTGCTTTGACACAATCGGTATTGTATAAAGACTTACACACTATATATGGTGGCATGTATATGCAAATTCATTCTCTGCCAGTAGGAGGTGCTTAGAGCGGGAGAAATAGCGGTTTTCCCGGTAATGCTGTACACAAAGCAGCGCTCTTATCACAAACGCTGCTTAATCAGACATTACATGAAAGATAAAATGAAAATGATATTCAACATTTTCATACTCGGTTTCCTTCAGAAATACAGTGAAGGAATAGAAAATATAACAGAAAAAGAATAGAAAAACACCTGCACCGGGTTTCCATTTTAAAGTGTGCAGTGCTCATGTTTATTCAACGAAGTCAAAGCCTTTTGGAAAATCTATTTGTAGCGGTCAGTTTTGATATTGTGGCGAGCCGCCACAAATAAATAAAGATGACTTGATTTTATATACTCTAACTTGTTATTTATTTAGTTTTTTTTTTTTTTTACTTTTTTGGTCTCATTTTAAAGATGTAATTTTGAACAGCAGTAATATTCGTAAATTTTTGTTTGCTAAAATTTTGTTTAGCTTGTTTAGTTTTTCTTATTTTAGTCTTTCTTTTCTTAGTTCATTAAACACAGTTTAAACTGAATTTTGCAGTTGTATTACAGATGTAATGTTTGTCAACTGGCAGCTTTAAAGGGATATTTCACCCAAAAAATAACATTTGCTGTTAATTTACTGACCTTCAGGCCATACAATATGTAGGTGACTTTTTTTCTTTAAGCCTGTATGTTTAGTCTGTATGAAAATTTTTATAAATGCTTAAATGTTATTAAAGGGGTCATATGATGCTTTTTTAAAAGATCATTATTTGGTGTAACAGAATATGTTGACATGATTTAATTTTCAAAAAACACATTATTTTTCAAATACAGTACATTATTGTAGGTCCTCTATGTCCCGCCTCTCTCAAACGTTTTGTTTTCTACAAAGTCCCTCGTTCCGACAATCACATTCTGCTCTGATTGGCCAGTTGGCACAGTGCAATGTCATTGGACGAACATCACAAGTACGAGTTGGAAATGTAACGCCCCTTTACAGTTGGAATCGCATTTAGCTTACGCCCCTTTACATAATCGTGAGCTTTAGAATCGCCAGATATACAGTCGCCGATTCAGAGCAAAGTCAGAATTACCTCCTCTCCTAGATTGTCACGAGCAACGGTCGAATTACCTCCTCTCCTAGGTTCACGAAACGGTCGTCTATAAAACGGTCGTCCATAAAATTGTTCCAATTCCGCTTTGTGGGCGTGCGCTCTTCTCAGTCGCTCACGGCAAAAGCAAACGCTCCGTTAATGATCCACTCACGCTCACCAGTAAACCAAATCCCACTCAGATCACGCTATGACATTAAATGTTTCCAGGCCTGTTCCCCCCTCTGTTCATAATAAATTTCCCCCCCCTGAATAAATGAAATTCAATTAATAAATGCAGTCTCAGTCCGATTAAAGCAGTAGTCCGATAAGTAACGGTTATTTAAAAACGTTTCAGGGTGACGTTATTAATTTAAACGTATTAAATTAATTTTTTTTATTTAAAAACGTTCTTGTTTTTGAAGCCACTTGGCAAATTAAAACACAGTAAAAAAAATTAATAACTGAAAAAGTATACAGATGTTTTGCAAACATTAAAACAAAACACGCACACAAGATTCAGATGCAGATTTTGCACAAAATTCAAAACACGCTTATCAAACAAGATCAAATGCACACACAAGATGAAATGCACTTACCAAATACACCTTGCTTATCAGTTATTACAAATAAATAAACACACTTTCTAAAATTAATGTATAGTAAAACTGCGGGAAATAAAAGCACACACAAGATGAAATGCACTTACCAATGAATTATTTTCTTTCGTTATTACAAATAAAATAAACACACTTTCTAAAATTAATGTATAGTAAAACTGCGGGGAAATGTGGTCTAATAAACCGCCTTTCAATTTTCAAAGGATTTTAGAATTTGGTTTTAGAAACATTAGCTTAAGACACACTTAGCTTAGCCTATTCCACATATTCTCGAACTAGCAAATTACCAAAGGGCATTTTGGGTGGAGTGAGCGGCGCTGAGCGTATTGAGCGAGCGGAGCGGAATCTTCAGAAAGGCGCTCTCTGCTCTGAAGGAAATATGACCGCTCCGCTCGTGCTCCACTCCGCTCACATGCTCTGGTTGTGATAACATCTGGGTTGTCATGTTCTGTTGTAGTTAATCTTAATGATTCCTAATTGCATCTACTTTTGGAAGGCCAAATAAAGTGCTTTTGCTTTCAAATAGAAACACACAGGTTACTGAAACCACGCCTTACGTAAATATTTCCACATCGTGACGTAGACATGTGGGGGCATGTTTGAATGAGGCGTTTTAGGGGGGTGTGGCATATTCTTAACTTTGATAAAGAATATCTCTTTGGTTTTGAGACTTTAGTCTTTGCAACTTCAGGGAACTTATCTATGCACAATCAGCTTGTAACACTCCAATGAGAAAAGCAAAACTTGAAATCGCATCATATGACCGTAAAATTTCTGAAGAACTAGTTACTAAATAATAATAAGTTTAAACTTTTACAGTGTGATAGTATCCTAACATTTTGAGATTTGTTTGCAAATGTCTTTGTCTGTGTTCTCCAGCTCTCCAAAACCTACGGGAACATATTCCAGGTGTTTTTGGGACCGAAAAAAGTTGTGGTACTAGTTGGACACAAAACCGTTAAAGAGGCTCTTGTGAACAATGCAGATGAGTTTGGAGAGCGAGATATTACACCTGGTTTTAGGATACTTAATGATGGCCATGGTAATAATAACTAAATGTTGAACTAAAACTTTGTGTTGAGTCCTTATATTGGTTATTAGTACTTTATAATTTCTAGTTACTAGGCTCATTGTCAGATGGTTTTGTTTTGATCAGGGATCATATTTTCCAATGGAGAAAGCTGGAAAGAGATGCGACGCTTTGCTCTCAGCAACCTGCGTGATCTTGGGATGGGCAAGAGAGGAAGTGAAGTGAAAATCATAGAGGAAATTGAGTATCTGAAAGGAGAGTTTGATAAGTGTGAAGGTACAGTATTAGCTGAGACACACATGGAATCATGCTCTTAGTTTATAAGATCCATTGAGAGATGGTTTGTTATTTCCTCTTCACAGGGAAACCCTTCGAGACAACACAGCCTGTGAACTACGCTGTGTCAAACATCATCTCATCTATCGTGTACGGCAGCAGATTTGAATACACAGACCCTCAATTCACTGCAATGGTTGACAGAGCAAATGAAAATGTTCGCGTTAGTGGATCGGCATCTATGATGGTATGGAATTGAGATCTATATATTAACCAGAAATGATGCGGTGACTTTGAAATTATTTTTAAAATGATCAATGCATGCATATCTTTCTCTTCTCATTCATATAAGCTATACAACATATTTCCATGGTTGGGTCTGTTCCTGAACAGCAAAAGAATTATTGTAAGGAATGTGTTGAAAAATAGAGCACAAATTGTGAAGTTGATTGCTGGACTGCAGGAGACGCTGAATCCACACGACCGCAGAGGGTTTGTCGACTCCTTTCTCATCCGCAAACAGAGCGAAGAGGAACAGGTACCATGTGGCATAGAAATACAGGAGAAAGCAATCAGCAAGCAGCTTTGATGTTTAAACTGAATCATTTTAGTTGAGAATTTTGAATCAATTATAATTAAGTACTTTGTAACATTTTTTACCCCTTCTTATATTAGTAAACATAATATTTTTTTGTTTTGTGGGTTTGTATTTGTCAGCAATCGAGCAAGAAGGACTCACACTTTCACCAGGAGAATCTTATCATGACGGTGGGAAACCTCTTTGTCGCTGGTACTGACACCACAGGAACGACGCTGCGCTGGGGTTTGATGCTTATGGCCAAATACCCTCATATACAGGGTAAAAACACAGTAATGTCAAGCATTTTTCCTCAGTGCTGAACAGTGTTGGGGAAAGTTACTTTTAAAAGGAATGCATTGCAATGTTGCATTACTCCCTAATAAGTAAGTAATTGCGTTACTTAAGTCGTGTGTTATGTTACTTTCTTATTACTTTTCCTCATATGGGCGGTTTGTTTAATTGTTTATTTTTTATATAAAAAGTTATATTTTTCACAAATATAAGCCTTTACACTCCAGAAGTGAAATAAACTAACCTCAGGCTGAAGGAAATTCAGGGCGCAGCTCAAACCAACCTGTCAGCAAACCTTTCAGCTGTCATTTTGTGGAATCCTGAATCTGTTTTGTTCAAGTTAGTGGAGTAAATGTATGTTCACACTGAGTCTAAAACTTAGCCATCGTGTTTACACAGCAGTTTCTCCTGATTTCACTCAACATGGAGACAGTAGAGCTGCCAGTCAATAAATGGGAAAACAAAGTAACTGATTATGTAACTCGAATTACTTGTAATGCTTAACCCACAACACTGATGCTGGATTCAAGTCCAAAAGAAAAAAAAAGGTATTGGTTTTGTGTGCAGATCGAGTTCAGGAGGAGATTGACAGAGTGATCGGTGGACGTCAGCCAGTGGTGGAAGACAGAAATAAATTACCATATACAGATGCTGTGATTCATGAAACCCAGAGAATGGCTAATATTGTGCCCATGAATCTCCCTCATATGACCAGCTGTGATGTTACCTTTAATGGATACTTTATCGAAAAGGTCAGAAGAATAAATATTTTGAATAACCAAGTGAATATAAAATGGAGGCTTCATGTGCTCTGCTTGATGCTCATTTTAGTTGAGTTTTTTTCTCCATTTTCTAGGGCACCACTGTTGTTCCTCTTCTGACGTCTGTTTTAAAGGATCCAAACGAATGGGAAAAACCAAACAGCTTTTACCCAGAACACTTCCTTGATGAGAAGGGCCAGTTCATCAAGAGAGACGCTTTCTTACCCTTTTCTGCAGGTGCTTTTTTAATTTAAACACCCAGTGTTTTGAATAAATAAACATTTGAATTGTAATTAAAAACATTTTCCCTCTCTCTCAGGGCGGAGGGTTTGTCTTGGAGAGAGTTTGGCCAGGATGGAGCTCTTCCTGTTCTTCACCTCACTTCTTCAGAGCCACCGCTTCACAACTCCACCAGGAGTGTCTGGAGATGATCTGGACCTCAAAGGAGTAGTAGGAATAACTTTAAATCCTTCGCCACACAAGTTGTGTGCGATCAGACGCTCCTGATGCTTGACAATCAAAACATATTTTACCTCATTTTAAATAAGAATTGGCATGATTTTACTTGATCTGAGTAAATGCACAAAATGTAAGTTTGCATAATAAATAAAAAACAATCCCTTCAGACTTTGCAATTCTGTAACTGAATACATTTACATGAGATAATAAACTTCATCTGTGCTGAAAAACACTTTCCTCCTTTTGCTATTTGGCTGATCTTAAGCAATTATTTTTTTAATTACTAAAAACATATTTGCTGTACAAATGCGTTGTAATAATAATAAAAATGCATTTCAGTGCAATACAGTAAATATAAAAAAATAGATAATTTAATGACAGATCAGGGTTAATTTGCATTTTTAAATGCAATGTGTACTTCAAATATATGTTTTGAAAAATATTTTTGGGTGAACTATTGCTTTAACTGTAATGTAGCATTTGGACTAATCAGACACACAATTGTTAATTAGATTTAATAATAATTTGTAATTTGTTACATTCATAGCGCTTTTCTGGGTACTCAAAACGCTTTACATAGAAGGGGGGGGGGGGGGTTCCTCAACCCCACCAATGTGCAGCATCCACCTGGATGATGCGACGGCAGCCATAGTGCGCCAGAACGCCCACCACACACCAGCTTACTGGTGGAGAAGAGACAGAGTGATGAAGCCAATCAGTGTATGGGGATGATTAGGAGGCCATGATGGTCAGAGGCCAATGGGAAAATTTTGCCAGGATGCCGGGGTAACACCCCTACTCTTTTTCGAAGGATATCCTGGGATTTTTAATGACCACAGAGAGTCAGGACCTCAGTTTAACGTCTCATCTGAAGGATGGTGCTTTTTACAGTATATTGTCCCCATCACTACACTGGGGCGTTAGGACCCACACAGACTGCAAGGTGAGCACCCCCTGCTGGCCTCACTAACACCTCTTCCAGAAGCGACCTAGTTTTCCCAGGAGGTCTCCCATCCAGGTACTGACCAGCTCAACCCTGCTTAGCTTCAGTGGGCAACCGGTATTTGGGCTGCAGGGTGATATGGCTGCTGGTTCAATTTAACAATTAATTCTTCATTATATTAACAAATAATCACAGAGCTCTCACCCAATAAACACACTGGTTGCCAGGATGTCTGTGAATGACTCCAGGCCCCCGGTTACCATGGCAACCAGGACACCTCAGCCAGACCAGATAAATTTGATGACATAATGGCATGTCCAGAGTTCTCTCTCTCACCATCTTTCAACCATAGGAAAAACGTAATGCCCATAAATATGGACTCTTCTCTAATTAATTAATAGGAAAACCTTTCCTTGAATGAACACACATATCCTTCAGGTCATTGTGTATATTATTACTGTATTGTCTTTTGTATTGTATACTGTTTTATGCATGCTTATGATAGAACCAATTATTCATGTAACCTCACTTATATCATGTCGGGTCTCTATCAATTCGTCTTTGGATGATCTAATTGAGAGTGTATATTATATGTCGATACCTATGCAACATATTAGTGTTCTAAGAATCGTTAATAGTTTTAATATAAACATCCAATCAAGTTACATATGCAAATTACCATACTCTAAGACAAAGAGTCGTAAACTTTCCCTCCAAAAGTTCAAGACACCATTGGCTCGTTGATCCCCCAGAGGTGTGCCCTCGATAGAAGATAAAGGCAATCACATCACTGCCCTCCGCAGTCTAGCTTCTTTTAGATTCTGTGAAGATGGGGATGTTGTGCTAGAAGTCTTCTAAGGACAACCTAAGTTTGTGCCAGTCCTCGGCCTGGACTTTTCATTCACCAAAGATCCTAGAATCATCAGCTGATTTTTCTCTTAGCTCTCCTACACTTTCTACCAGGGAAGAATCTCCCAACCACCAAGTCAGGACATCTTTGGAATTCATCACTCTTCAAACCCGGAAGAACGTGATCGCAAGTCCAAAACCTTGAAACCATCAAGACTTTCATCCGTGAATGCATCTGGACACTCGTCAACGACCAAGGCAATGCAAGTATTGAACATTTAACTTAACGAAACAGAGGTTTAGTATAATCTGTAGACCCGTTGAAAATGGCACTGATGGTGTCACTCAAAGGTTAACTGACTCCTTTTCCATAGCATCGTTCCCTTTTCTTCTATTGATTTATTTCATCAATTTTGCTCCCCTTTTTTATGTACGCGTGAGTGTATGTGTGTTTGTTTGTTAGACTAGTTAGTGTTTAGTTAATAAAACTCTTGTGCACAAATTACATTCAAGTTTTTTATTCTGCCTTGTAAATTAATGTCCCTTTATGATTCCGATCAAGCTACATACCCTAATGCATTAATGTTGTAAGAATGTTATTTTCTGTGGCCACGAAAATATCATTGCTTAGAGTTGATGGGAAATACACTGAATGTTTGCTGGACGAACAAATTGGTTGATGACAATATTAATTCTGCTACAGTTACTACTGGCAGCTGATATAAATAATTGTAATTAATTATAATTAATTGTAATTATTTATATACATTTCCCTTTTGAGCTAATTTGCTAAAGTAATCTACTGTGCATCTACAGCGACAACATTGGACTGTGACCTATTTTATGTCAGTACCCGCCTCCAAGACCAAACGATGCTACTCCCACTTCATCAGTGCTGCATTTAAACTGCACAAACCTCAAGGTCTTATGGGTATCGTTCTGTGAACATGGCTTTCATGGAAGCACTTCTTCAGGTTTCCAGCACAGGGACATTAATCTGCTGCTTGCTTCTGCTCTTATCTGTTTATTTACTGTTCTTCAGGTCTCAGAGAGACGAAAATGAACCTCCAGGGTCAAAACCGTTGCCACTGTTGGGAAATCTGTTGATGTTAGATGTCAGCAAACCACACTTGAGCCTGTGTGAGGTAAGTATGAATGAGATCAGTACTATTGGGCAACCGGTTCAGTTTTATTTCTGTTGGTTTAGAGAAGTACAAAGTGTTGTCAAACCCGCCTGGTGAGTTTTTAAAGGACACAATTCTGTTTTTCCTAAGAAGAAAATATATGTTTATTCATACAGATATTACAATTCTATAATAATTTACCTTCCATTTAATTTCAGAAAAAAGGGGGAGGGGGTGCAGAACTACATAATACATACATAGTTAATAAACATACATACATAATAACATATAACATAATATAAACAGTAATAATGGTATTAGTTAAATAATATGTTAGTCTATGTATTTGTATGCCATAATTCTCCCACAATTCTGAAAACAAACATTAGACAACCAAACAATGTAATTTACTTGAGTTTCTGACTAAATTATTTATTTAATGTTATAAATGAAAAAAAAATGTATTAAATTAAATAATTATTTAGGCTATAGCTATCCTAAAAAATAATTTGAAAAAATAAATGAAGACTTGTTTCACCCAGAGTTTTTGAACGAATCTCTTGAGTAATTCAGGCATCAAATACATTTAACTGTCACTGTTTTCCACCTGCTGGCATAATGTCACATAATCTTTTTTTTAATATTATTCCAAAGGTTAATTCAGGCTACTCGTTTTGATTGCGGCTGCCACAACATCAGTCTATATTCGGATTAAAAACTTTCATCCCAATACTTTAGTTATTATTCAATGTTTGCAACACAGAAATGTAGCCTACTGTGTAAGCAAGCTGTTTGTGAAGCTGTTTCACACGTAAAGCATATGATGAGCGCTGTTCTCTCTGGATCAGCTGATGCGCGAAAGCAGGTTTAAATATTCCGATGTGATGTGATTTCAAAGGTTTAAAACCTGTTAACCTGCACGAGGACACTGGCGCTCTGAACGCTCTTTGTTTGCACATGTCATTGTTTACAAATAGATTATATGAAACGAGACAAAATTAATCTTGACAAACTATATATCATTCTGAAGGTCTTTAAGACTCAAGCATCCCCCCCCCAAAAAAAAAGCCCCAAAAAGATCGCGTGTGTTTGAATCAATCTTATAATGAAATGACGTGCATACATATGAGCCTATGATTTTTTGTAGCCCATATTTGTACCAGACTTCAAATTGTACTGGGCCCATTAATGAACAAATAAGTGTAAACCTGGAGCTTAGACACGAACACCTTGTGCACAGCTATGGCATATGACACAGCGCTGCCCACATGGCTATTGCTCCTATAACAGCTTATTGTGATCAGCTCTTTAGTCTTTGAGTTGTTATATTTATCACAGATTTCTGCTCGTTCTAAATCAGATACAGATAAGAAGCACAGTAAAGATTACATTCATATGAATGAATGCATTAGTGAGAGCGATTGCGTGTGTGAATTAATTATACCTGGCAGCGTCTCTCTACTAGTAGAGAAGCTGTGGGATTTGGTTATTAAGAAATATATGCTAGAACTTCTCAGTTTCTAAGCTATTTTAGTGAGAAATCACAGAACAGTGTTGACCACACATTTCTGCGCTGAATGATTCTGTGCGCGCGATCTGCGTGCTACTGTCTGAAACCGTGTGTGCGTTACAGTGCAGCAGCGCATTAGATTAAATCTTTGATTAACTTGCCTGTACAATAAGCTGTTTAAAATGTGCATTCTCCCGTTCAATTTCGAGCATCCAGTAATAATTTTTACATGTCTTGTGGAGCACTTTTGGAGTATGCATTTATTTGTCATTTGTTTGGAAACGGCGCATAATTTCTTATCCTGTTGCGCCCTCTATAGGACCAGCGACTAGTCGATGTCAAGCGGAAAAGCGTCATGGCAGAGCACTGAAGTTGACTAGTCGATTAGGCTGAGCAACTAGTGTTGCCATCTTAGCGATTTTGTCGCTAGTTTTAGCGACTTTGCAGAAACCCCTAGTGACTTTTTTCCAAAAAAAGCGAATAGCGAGAAATCTAGCGACTTCTGGGACAAACTTTAGCAAGTCTCTGTGATCGCAGGTACTGCCGCAACAGCGTGAGATAAGCACGCACGCAGCTCTTTCTCTGCATCTGCTCTGTTCAGTGAGTGTCTGAGAGGAGCAGCCGTTCAATTAAAACAGATATTATGTTGCTTCTATAATTTTACATGCAAATATAGCCGAAATCACAGCACAGGAATTGTCTTTGTCTTGTCTTATCTTGTGTGTATTATTTGATTTCATCAGACGACGGCTCAATTATAAATTGGGATTTTTTGTGTAGACTAGCTTCTTGGAAGCGAGAGCTGGTTATGTATTCTTAAAGGGGTTGCTTTTCAGTCACTATTTCATATTTATCCCTTTGACTGACAACAGAAACAGTAAAATATATAAAGGAAAACAGTTTTATTGAGAATTTGGCAGCATTAAAATACAGTATGAGCACAGAGAGATAAACAAATGTTAAAGGCAATATGATGTGATGATGTCATGAATATGCTAATTATGCGTATGATGCGTATGACGTAATCTAGTGACATTTAGCGACTTTTCAAACTCTGTGAACAACCCCTAATTCAGATCAACATCTAAAAAAACACAATACAAAACAAAACACAACAAACAACAAATAAAAAAAATATATATAAACGTTGACAAAAAGTAGTCTTTGGTAATGCAATTATTTATAAAAACAACTGGGGAATTCACAAGCCTCTCTATAGAGTCCTATACAGGCATTTAGTGGTTACACAATGAAATTACATGTTGTTCTTTCTTTGCTCTCACTAGGAGATGCTATTCTGCCTTCAAAAATTCGATTTTAAAGGCCTAGTCTCCATTTTAATCTGAAATACTGCATTAATTGAAAGAGAATGAAAAAAAATTTTTTTTTTTTTTTTTACTATTTTCAATGGGAAAAATATCATAATTATTGCATAAATAATAATTAGTACCATACAATTCTCTCAAAATACAAAGGAAAAATAAATAAATATTATTGAACAAAAATATATTAGATTGATTCTTACTGAAGAAAAAAAAAGTTACACTTTTGATTGCAAAGACCATGAGTGTGACTCCCAAATGTCAATCTTCATCAGATGGCAAAGCAGTTCGGCCCAGTGTTCACAGTCTTCTTTGGTCCAAGTGATTGTGCTAGCCGGCTACAAAACATGCAAAACATGCAGATGAATTTGGAGACAGAGAAATCACACCACTGTTCCATGATTTCACTAAAGGTAAGATCACCCCAGTCTCTTGACAATATCTATACTTAAAGATTTCTTTATATTTATTAGCATATGAGTTACATACAATGGTCACAAAAAGTCTTTGGACACTTTTGGACATTTAAGTCACAGTTAAGTCTGATTTCCACTGCGTTTCAAATGATAGTCTGATTTTCACCACTAAAATGATGGTTGAGCTTCTTTTTAAAACCAACTGTCCTTTTCTGATTAAATTTTTAACCAACTGGTCTCTTTTAACGGATATATGAAGTCAGCTCTGAGAGTGAAAGTGTCCATGACTTCTTGTCTATATTTTCAACAATTAATTTAAACCTAACCATTTTCATTTTGTCAAATGCTTTTAATGAAATGTACTCAGTTCATGGGATTAGAACCCATAACTTTGGCGTCGTTAGCACCATGCTTGACTATTTGAGGTACAACATTTGCATTTACATTTATGCTTTGAATGTTATTCAAAGTAACTTACATTTAATTCAGCTGAGTACATTTTGTCAGCACATGCATTCCCTGGGAATCGATCCCATAACCTTGGCATTACTGCGTTACTAGGGTCATGCTCTACTGGTTGAGCTGCAGGAATGAAAGAATATGATATCCATAAAATACATTTTAGAATTTAAACATCTTTGTAGGTATTATATTTGCCAATGGAGATGGTTTGCTCTCACCAATTTTTGAGTTGAGGGGAAGTTGTGGCCTAATGTTAGAGAGTTGGACTCGTAATCGAAAGGTTGCGAGATTGAGTGTCGGCCCGGCAGGAATTGTAGCTGGGTGGAGTGAATGTGCAGCCTAAATTCACGACTGAGGTGCCCTTGAGCAAGGCACCGAACCCCCAATTGCTCCCCGGGCGCCGCAGCATAAATGGCTGCCCACTGCTCCATTGTTTCTTATGTAATTATGCGCTAGATAGATGATTGACTGCTGCGCTTGAGTCTTTTTTGAGAGAGTGTGTTTATGCTCGAAGGCACCTCATAAAATTGATTTCGGACAGGCATCTGAGGCAGCGTAACGTTTAATGATCTATAAATCGAAAAAGCTTTGGTGATATCTAAGCGAGTATTTCATTTAATACTGATTTCTCGCTGGAAATAACATCAAAAGGGCAAAAAGTTGGTCAGAAACATAAATTTACACACAAACTGACGACCAAATGCAACTTTCAGATGCTATCTGAATTTTTTTGCTCAAGCGTCATGGAATGGAACGCACAGGATTGTGGGATATTAAAGGCACTGAATGATACATCTAGTGTATCTATTGTATGAACATTGAATTTAGACGTGCCTTGATGCCTTCCTTTCTACCATGTCCTCCGAACGCATCATTTTCCATTTTTTTGGATGCAGCCTGTGTCAAGTTAAACATCCGCATTCCTTACAACTCAAATACCTGCATTTTAATGGAAGTGGTTTTATAAAATTACACACTTAACATTAAAAAAAAATCTTCGAACATGGGCCCCATTTAAGAGCCTCTGTATTAGTTTTATAAATAAAAGGTTTTTATAAATAATTTTTGTGGTGAAGTTTATGCTACAAAATTCAGTAGTTGAACTCATACTGGACCTGGAATATTTCTTTTATCAAAATGTCTCAATATTGGTTTTGGTTATGAGACATGACATTTTCTATTTCTGTGTTTGACTTGTTAAATATACTTTGGATGGTTATCATATCTTTTTCTGGTGGACAGTTAAAAAAGATGTGTTTGCAGATGGGGTTCAGGAGGAGATTGACCAGGTGATTGGTGGACGGCAACCGGAAACAGAGGACAGGAAGAACTTACAGACGCCGTGCTACTCACAGACGCTGTGATTCATGAAACCCAGAGATTTGTAAACATAGCACACATGAGTATCCCTCATATGACCAGCTGTGATGTTCACTTCAATGGATACTTCACAAGAAGGTTAGCGTATTGTAAAATAATATAAAAAAACAGAACATTTCCTAGTGCAAATTAAATTTTCCCCTACATTACTCCATTCCACCAAAGTATAATAAAATAATACATACTAATGCACATAAATATATTTCAATTTTTGTGAGAAACATTAAGATGTGATGTTTTTCCTTGAGCAGGGCACGTGTGTATTTCCTCTTCTAATGTCTGTACTATGGGATGAGGATGAATGGGAAATACCTCACACTTTTAACACCAAACACTTCCTGGATGAGCATGGCTGAGTTCTGAAGAGAGATGCCTTCTCTGCAGGTACTGTAGGGCTTGATTGTCCCCTTTATTAAAGACATATCCTTTTTAAATGGTCTCCAATAAATGTTAATTATCCAAGGCTTCTGGCTTTGATACTTTCTGTTTTTATGTTATATGCACCAATACACTTGTTGCTTCATTATTTTTCAGAATAACCTGCTCATTGAGCAAGTTTATTGTTGTATGCACCAAAACACTTCCTGATTCATTATTATCACTCACTGTATGGCTGGCCTATGTGCAATGCCGTACCAGAGGTGCTGGCGCCGCCTTGGTGCCTTGTGTGTCTCCACTAGGTCAGGTACCCAACCTGGGGGGGGTGGAAGCACTACACCACACCACACACCGCACCGCACCCCAATAGAGTGGTGGAACTATGATGTCGCTTTGTAGGCAAAAACCCGGAAGCGAGTTAGCATTTTAGCACTTCCATTTTTCATGGGTTTTTTCCAGAGTCAATGGGTTTTTTAAATGGGACTTTGGTTAAATCCCTTAAATAAGGTCCGTGGTTCACACAGGCTTAAGATACTTTCACATTTTGTTCTACAATATAAAACACACCAGTTACACCCCACTCATGATTTTTTTTAACTGTTATATTTCTTTAAAAAGATGGCTGCTAACAAGTTGCTAAATGGGACTACAGGCGCTGTCGGAGACATTAAACGTCATCACACCAAACAGTTTATCAATTTACAGTATTTTCCAGTATTTTGTAGTATAATTTGTAATTCAATTAATTGTAGAATAACCAATGAATAGTTATCCACATTTTATATTGTTGTTGTTTTTTTGCTTTGCCCCTTAATGTGACAAGTCTTCGGAGGGAACATGCTCCTTTTATTGCTTTCCTACTGGTGTGGAGACTCTGGGTTTGTACCATAAGGTAAACTCATATTATGATTATTACATGTAAACACCGCAATTTGCAATTTACGTGGTGAAATTGAAACTTTAATGATGCATAGTGCTTAAAGCCACGCTAATATTAAATGTTTACGGCCACATGAAGCTGTTAGAAAGCATATAGATTGAGGATTTCCTAGAAGCAAGGATAAAATAACATATTGTGTACCCACCCCTAACAAAATGAGAGCTGAAATGTGGTACTTTGTTCACTGAAATAAGTTTAATCTTACATATCCAAAACCCCGCTCACTCTGCTGTTATTTAATAGATTAAATGCACTAGAATTGTATTGCATAGTATGTGGGGATAAGTTTTTAATTAAAATATTCATATTAATCAAGGATTTATTGACATTTAATGCACCTTATTTCGAAATGTACAGAAATACGTGCTTTCAAATGTCCTTTAGTTAAGATTATTTAATTTAATTCACTATACTATTTATAACAACTGTCCCATTTCAGTTTTAGTTTGGCTCTAGTTTTGTATTTATTCCAGTTTATATGAAACGGTTCATGCAGCATGGATTAAAATTAATATACAGTCTAAATCGTATTCTATAGTCTATAGTCATAAATACAGTTCAGGGTTCAGTGTATTTTGTGCGCAAGAAGGTTGTGAAGCAGGGGGAAGAATCTGGGTATGATTGTCTATTTTTGGTGATAGCAAAATGTTAATTTATAAAGTCTGTCACTTATCCAGGTGTTACGTTGAAATTGAGACAGAAGCTTTTGGATCCAAATGCAGTTTTAATATAAAGAGTAGTCAAACAGGCAGAGGTCATATACCAGCAGAACAGTATCCAAATGGACAAGGCAAACGGGAAATCCAGGTAATAGGTAAAAAGGTCAGGGCATGAAGCAAACAATCAAAAATCAAGAACAACCGGCAATGGTCAGGAACACGACAAGGCAGGACTAGCAACCTAGAAACAGGGAAAACACTTAATCTAACAATACTGAGCCCAGAATGCTGGGTCAGAATGGCTTAAATAGTGTCCATGTTATTGAAAAAAGGTGAGGGTGTAAATCAATGAGCATGATGGGAAATGGAGTTCAAGATAAAGTCCATTTGGTGTGTTTGTTTTTGGCTACCTCTGGTGGTGAGCCAAGAGACCAACCTTGACATAGCCCCTCCCCAAGGAGTGGCTTCCAGACGCTCTCCATGAAACAGTACAGGTGAGTAATGGAGCGAAGGCGGAACAGGGGCGGGATGGTAGGCCAGGTCCGTGTAGTGTTGGTAGGCCTTGTTCGTGCGGAGACAGAGGACTGAGGCAAAGCCAGTGAAGCATAGAGCCAGAGTGGAACTGTAGACCACCAGAGCATAGTTGACAGCCACCACAGTGGATCAGACAGAGCGGAAGACCACCAGAGCGTAGCAGGAAATGACCACGGTGGAGCAGGTGGAGCCGAGGACCACCAGAGCATAGCTGATAACCACCACGGTGGATCAGGTGGGACTGGAGACCTCCAGAGCTTAGCAAGAGACGGCCACAATGGACCAGGAAGCCACAGCAGCGACCAAGACCTGAGAGACACAAAAACATAAAACCTGGACAGTCTATTTATGGCCCCAAGCACCGAAACCAGGGATTCACACAGTTCGGGGATGATCATTTGGGAGGGAAATTCACAACCAGCCTTCTTGGCCGTAATGGGCAGAGCTGAGAGTTCATTAATGGCCTCTGTGATAGATCAGGCTGAAAGTTCGTTAACGGCCGGTTCAGAGCAGGGCGAGAGTTCATGTACAGTCTCCTTAACTGCAACAGGACAGACAGACGGTTCAAAAATAGTCTCTTTGGCATGGAACGGGTTAACAGACATTGGGCATTCAGAAATGTCAGAATCAAGACCTTGTCAAAATCAAGGTCATTGCTCAAGACTGGACAAGCAGACAGTTCATCTTTAGAATCATTGAGAGCAACAGAGCGAGCAGACAGTTCGTCATCAGAATCTCTAGTAGAAGCTGGGAAAACAAACAATTCATGAATCGAACTCACCACCGCGAAAGGAGTTGCAGCGTGCGCAAACCACCCCAGAAAATTTGCAGCATTCGCTGCCTTCTCAGAACACCTTGCTGCGAGCACGGCCCGTTCAGGGATCTCCACTGCTTGCACCAGCCTCTCAGAACACTCTGTAGCGAGCGCAGCCATCTCTGACGCATCTGTGGCAAGTGCCGCTATTTCTGGAATCTCCATTGCGTTCACCACCATCTCTGAAGAATCTGTAGCAGGCGTTGCCATCTCAGGAATCTCTGTAGTGAGCGTCGTTGTCTCCAAAGTATCTGCAGCGGGCGTCGCCATCTCGGTACAATCTGTTGCGCACGCAGTCCTCTTGGAGCTTTCTGCAGCGTGCACAGCCCAGACACACCACAAAGCGATCCCCATTATGGACCCCGCTGTCCCCCGCTGTGGACACGGGTATGATTTCTGGGACAGAAGGGCTTGTGAGCATTGGTTTAAAAATCCCCGTCGTGTACGCCGACATCATTGGGGAATCCTCCAAACTGGCAATCAGTCTCTGACGCTTAGTAACTGACCTTGTTGCTCTGGATTTGTCGATCGTGGCGTGTGACAGCTGAGGCATGACATGGCTTTGGCAGATTAGCTGTGACATGGCAAGGCTCTAGATCAGGGGTATGCCTAGTGAGCTTGATTAGCATTAGGGTTGGAGCAAACTCTGCAAGGACCGAGTTTGGACACCCCTGCTCTAGATCAATAACTGTGACTCGTGAGCGGACTCCTGGAGGGCCGGTGTCCTTCTGCAGAGTTGTAGCTCCACCTCACCCAGCTGTAGCCTCAAACACCTGCATGGACGCGTCTCTTTCAGTATGCCTAGTAAGAGCTTGATTAGCAGCTTCAGGTGTGTTTGATTAGGGTTGGAGCTAAACTCTGCAGGACACCGGCCCTCCAGGACCGAGTTTGGACACCCCTGCTCTAGATCAATAACTGTGACTGGATGAAACTCTGGTATCACCGCCATTTTGTGAGCGGACTCCGTTGTGGTCACAATTACTGGTGAGTGCACTGCTGTTTCCACCATTACGGGTGTGTTGAACTTTAGCCGACTAAGCTCTGCAGCCACAGGAACTTGTCGGTATTGCCCCACCCCCCAAAAAAATATATTTAGGGGTCTTAATGTCCTCGACCTCACCCAGAGTGAAGGGAGATCCACAAAACTGTAGGACAAAATCAATATACTGTGCCAGAGTCCAATCTGGATTCTCATCTGGCAAATTTAAGCTGATATCTAGATCAAGCCCACTCCAGAAACAGTCTTTCAATAAAAAATCCTCTCCGGGTGTAACTGCCGAGAAGACAGTTTGTATTTCTTGTTTATTTACTTATTTTCAGTGTTTTTTGTTGAGGACTTTTAATTTGAAGTTGCTCAGTGAGCGCCAGTTTAATAGAGACTTTTATTATGAAAAGGCGTATAGTGGACCAGGAAGACAGATGTCTGCACCGCATGGAAAGTTAGTGTTCACGTTCTAATGTTTATGTTCCACTCATCTGAATTTAAAAAGGACATCAGATGCAAGATTAAGTTCTCCTTTTGGAAACAAGCAGCCAATGAATTCTCAAGGCATCTTGAGTTGGTTGATTATAAACCAGTCAATAAATCGTCAGTCATCAGAGGATCCTTGTGCTCGTGAAATTACTGGGGGGGAGCTACAGTGAGAATTCAACTGCTCTTCGCGAGTAGGAGAAGGGAAGACCCATACCAGCAGTCAGCAAAGCTTCAAGTTGACATAAAGCTCATCACACTGAGGATTCTGCAAGATGAAGTACTGCTTACACCGGTAACTAAGAAGCAAGAGGCAAATACAGAGTCAAGGCACTGTCAAGTTAAGATCAACAAGAAAGTTAAGCACACAAGCTCAAGTTAAGGTGCTTAAAGTGGACTTATTCTTGATATTTGCTTAAAAGAGACTCTTTAAGTTTTTAATGTTATTTAAAGCAGTGCTGGTGTTATGTGCTTACTCATTTAAACTTTAAGCCATTTTGGAGCAAGTATTACACTTAAATAAGTAGATAATTGTTGATTGAACTGTTGAAAATATTAATGTTCAGTACAATTCATGTGGTATATACACTTATAATAGACAGTGCAACAAAGAGATATAGAAAATGGCAGAAGGTGGCCAGTCTGCTAGGAATAGCAAAGAAAATATAGCAGAAATTACACAATCACAGCAGCAACCAAACAATCAGGAATGTGTAGAGACACATGAATCAATAGCCATTGATGATACAACAGATCCAGAGCCGCGAAGAAGTCAAAGATCCCGCAAATTAACAGAGAGGGGTAAAGAATTACAAGATGAAAAATTAGCTAAACTTAAAAATCACTTTCAAGGCTCTTATGAAAAATGGAAAGCTCTGGCTAGAGACATTAGACATAAACTGATGGGGCGTCTCTCCAATGACATGCTGCAAGCTCTCATAGGCACAATAAGTGCTGCTTCAAAGGATTTAAATGTTGTTTATGAAGAGTTGCGGCAAAATGTGAGTCCTGATAGTGATACTCGTTGCAGAATAGACACTTGTAGTGCCGTCACTAAGAAGATGGTAGAGTCTGCGTGGAGTCGTTTAGGTGAGGGAGTTGAGGGTCAAGATCCTTTCATTCAAGAGGGATGCTGTACTGATACAGGCTCAGTATTTTCATCCATAGCCTCCAAATCAAGTCATGGACATTCCAGATCTTCTTCTCAGTCCTTGAACAACTTAAGTGTAAGCTCCAGAGGTTCAAGTTTGTCCTCTGTTAAGAAACAAGAAGCTGCTGCAGAAATTGCTGCAACTGAAGCAACTTTAGAAATATTACAACAACAAGAACATGAAATAGAGGAACTCCAAAGACTTGAGGCTAAAGAAAAAAGGAGAGTAGCAGAACAAGAAGCAGAAGCTGATACGCGTCGACTAGAAAGAGAAGAAGAAGAATCTAGACTGCGTGTAAAGTTTGAAGCTGAAAATGCTGCCAGACGGAAGGCATTTGAAGACAAGCGCTGAGAGCTAGAGCGCTTGGAGACGCTTAAAAAGTTAAATGCTGCAAAGGCACGGATGAAAGTATATGAGCAGACAGAAGGCTCAAAGGATGAACCCAGAGAGTTACTCCATGACTGTGTATCTGTGCAGAAGAAGCACATTCCTAAATCTAGAGGCTCCTTGTTCCAGCACACACCTCCACACAAAGTTGTGACAAAATCACATCAAGAAGATAGTACTGCAGACCTTGTTAGGATGTTAGCAGAATCGATCAGTTCAAGTGGTGTGCCTATACCAGAATCTGCAACATTCTATGGAGAACCACTCAGATTTAGTGATTGGAAAATCTCTTTTCAAACTTTGATTGACAGAAAGAACATTCAAGTAAGTGAGAAGATTTACTACTTACGAAAGTATGTTGAAGGACCAGCTAAGAAAGCCATTGAAAGTTACTTCCTATTGGGCTCAGAGTCAGCTTATCATGTAGCTTGGGCTATTCTAGAAGAAAGGTATGGAAATCCGTTCGTCATTGCCAAAGCTTTTAGGGACAAGCTTAATGTATGGCTCAAGATAGGTCCTAAAGACAGCGTTGAGCTGAGGGAATTTACTGATTTCCTCAGAGGCTGTGAAGCAGCTATGGCTGAGATTAAAAGCCTTCAAGACCTCAAAGACTGTAATGAAAACCAGAAGATCCTTTCCAAACTTCCTGATTGGTTAGCCTCGATGTGGAATCGTCAGGTAATAGAAACTGAAGAAGAAACTAAGACATTTCCTACCTTCAGTCAGTTTGTGGAGTTTCTTGCAAGAGAAGCTAAGATTGCTTGCAACCCAATGACATCCCTTCATGCTCTGAAGTGTACTGAGGTTGAAAAAGAACAGGTAGTAAGAAATCAAGGCACTAGAGTGAAGGTGTTAGCTGTTCATTCTAGTGAGAAAACAGATGCAAAATGTGCTTTCTGTGATAAACCAGGACATGCTATTCACAAATGTTGGAGGTTTACAGAGAAAAATGTATCCGAACGGATTAAGTTTGTTCAAATGAGTAAGTTGTGTTTTGGCTGTTTGAAGCCTGGCCATTGCTCAAAAAACTGTGAAGATAGAAGTGTATGTGAGACATGTAAGAAGAAGCACCCAACATGTCTAAATGAAGACCGCACAAAAGAAACGAAGAAGTTTCCAAAATCAGAACAAACAAAGGAGAAGTCACAGGAAAGAAATCAAAAGCTGACACAGAATAAAGAGACCACAGGTGATGCAACATCCAATTGAGTTGTACAGGATGTGAACAATACTCATACCTCTACAATTGCACCAGTATGGGTCTCAACTACCAATTAACCAAACCATGAAGTTCTTGTTTACACACTTCTTGACACTCAGAGCGACACTACCTTCATCCTTGAAGAGATGGCGCAACAAAAGAATCTGTGCAACTGAAACTCTCAACGATGGTATCCAAAAGCACAGTTGTACCATGTCAGAAGTTAACTGGCTTACAAGTGAGAGGATTTTCTTCAGGCAAGAAAATCTCATTGCCAGTAACTTATTCAAGAGAGTTCATCCCTGCGAATAGAACTCACATCCCTACACCCAAAACAGCAAGAGCTTGGCCACATCTAATGCACATAGCTAAGGAAATTGCCCCTCAACAGGTTTGTGATATTGGCCTCCTAATTGGCTATCGTTGTCCGCAAGCTCTTCTGCCCAGAGAAATTGTATCTGGTAAAGAAAATCAGCCTTTTGCTCAAAGGACAGATCTAGGCTGGAGCATTGTTGGTGGTGGTAAGGCCAATGTAGACTATGGTGATGCCATTGGAGTGAGTCATTGCATCATTGTGAAACAAGTGATGCCAAGCCTGCCATCTTCCTTCAATCTGAGGAATGAAGATAAGTATATCTGCAGAACACGTATCAAGGAAATAGTCACTCCAACAAGTGTCATCAAAGCGCTCGAGTCTGACTTCATTGAGAACGCATCAGGCCACAGTCATGTTTCTCAAGAAGACCTGCGTTTTCTGTCAAAATTGAAAACAGGCATTAGACTCAAGGAAAATGGTCACTATGAAATGCCTTTGCCTTTCAAGGAAGATGGACCAAGGCTGCCCAACAATAAGGAATGTGCCATGCACCGTCTCAGATGCTTAGAGAAAAGACTACAAAGAGATGAGAAATACTATAAGGACTATGTAGCTTTTATGGGTGAGACAATTGCTCGAGGCGATGCTGAAAAGGTCCCAGTTGAAGAAATCGATAATAACCCTGCTTGGTATATTCCCCACCATGGGGTTTATCATCCTCAAAAGCCTAGAAAAATCAGAGTAGTCTTTGACTGCTCAGCGAAGTTCCATGGTACATCCCTCAATGAGCATCTGTTAAGTGGTCCAGAGTTAACCAACACCCTTATAGGTGTTCTCTGTCGTTTTCGTAAGGGTCCAGTTGCAATCATGTGCGATATTGAGTGCATGTTTCATCAATTTCATGTTAAGCCTGAAGACCAAGACTATTTAAGATTCCTTTGGTGGGAGAAAGGAGATCTAGAATCCCAGCCACAGGTCTATAGAATGAGGGTACATTTGTTTGGCGCAGCCTCATCGCCCGGATGTGCCAACTACGGACTCAAACACCTCACTGCTCAGGGCCGAGGTAATTTCAGTGAAACCTCCATAAGATTCATAGAAAGAAATTTCTATGTCGATGATGGGTTGACAAGTGTCTCATCAGCGAGTGAAGCTATCCAGCTGAGCCAGGAAGCAAGAGAACTCTGCAGCACAGGGAGACTTTGTTTGCACAAATTTGTGTCGAACAGCCAAGAAGTGATAGCATCAATTCCCCAGGAAGAATGTGCTGAGAGTTCTATGGTTCATGAGTTAGCTTTGGGTGAGCCTCACATGGAAAGGGCACTTGGTGTGAATTGGTGTGTCACATCTGACAGGTTCCGGTTCCGAGTATCTGTTAAGGAACGTCCACATACTAGAAGAGGAGTCCTGTCCACAGTGGCTTTGCAGCGCCCTTCATCCTTGTTGGTAAGCAAATATTGCAGATGATGTGTCAAGACAGAGTTGGTTGGGATGAAACACTTAAGGATAACTTGCGACCACAGTGGGAACGTTGGATCTCAGGTCTAAGAAGCTTGGCGGAAGCCAAGATTCAGCGATGTTATCTGCCATCAACTATCAAGGATGTTCAGCGTTACGAGCTTCATCATTTCTCTGACGCTAGTGCTTCAGGTTATGGAGAATGCACGTATCTCAGAGCCATCGACACATCAGGAAAGGTTCACTGTTCCCTAGTTATGGGCAAAGCCAGAGTCGCTTCTGCTAAAATTACCACCATACCGAGGCTGGAATTGTCAGCAGCTGTAGTGGCTGTACAAATAAGTGACTTGCTGAGAAAGGAATTAGAGTTAGACAGCCTACAGGAATACTTCTGGACAGACTCAAAGGTCATCTTGGGTACATTAATAATGATACCAAAAGATTTCCACATCTTTGCATTCAGCGGATTAAACAACATTCTGACGGCAAGCAATGGAGATGTGACCTCTGAAGAGAACCCGGCTGATTACGCATCCAGAGGCCTTACAGCAGAAGAGCTCATATCCTCCAATTGGTTTACAGGACCAGAGTTCCTGTGGAAAAATGAACTGCCCAGATATGTTAAGGTGGGAGATATCGAAGTCAATGACCCAGAGCTTTGAAAAGCACAGGTTCATAATACCCATACAAATGAAGAAAGATCATTACTTGACTGGCTCAACAAGTTTTCTGATTGGAAAAGAGCGGTGAAAGCTATTGCAAGACTTAAAAGATGTGCCAAGGAAGCCAAAGGTCTCAATCCAAGAGTCAATGAAGCCTCAAGCATTGAAGAGAGAAAGGAGGCAGAATTCACCATTATCAAAATGGTTCAACAATCAGCCTTTTGTGATGTAATGCAAAGTCTCAAACATCAGAAGGAGATTAAATCCAACAGCAAATTGCATCAGCTAAATCCCTTCTTAGATGAGCATGGTATCCTTAGGGTGGGAGGTCGGCTAACACATGTTGCATTACACCCGCATGTGAGACATCCTGCAATTCTCCCAAAGGACAGTCAGATATCGACCTTACTCATTAAACATTATCATGAACAAGTATGTCACCAAGGGAGAGGGATGACTATGAACGAATTGCGTTCAAATGGTATCTGGATCTTGGGATGTAGCAAGGCAGTTTCCTCACACATCTACAAATGCACTAAGTGCAGGAAATTTAGAAGACCCACTGAAGAGCAGAGGATGGCAGATCTCCCGCAGGAACGTATGGAGACAACTCCTCCTTTCACGTACTGCGGAATGGACTGCTTTGGTCCTTTCTACATCAAGGAAGGAAGAAAAGAGCTAAAGTGTTATTAGCTTCTATTTACTTGTATGTGCTCAAGAGCTGTGCATGTAGAAATGCTGGATGATTTATCCACTGACGCATTCATTAATGCATTACGTACTTTCATCGCCATACGTGGACGTGTGCGTCAACTTAGATATGACCAGGGCACTAATTTTGTTGGTGCAAAACGAGAATTTGCTGAAGCACTAAAGGAAATGAATCCAGAATACCTAAAGGAGTTTGGCTGTGAGTTCATCATGAATACCCCATCAGCCAGTCACACCGGGGGCATTTGGGAGAGGCAAATTCGGACAATAAGAAGTGTCTTGACAAGCATTCTGGATCAGTCAGCTCAAAGACTGGATAGTGCCTCTCTAAGAAATTTTTTTCTATGAGGTCATGGCTATCATAAACAGCCAACCATTGACAACGGAGCATCTAAATGATCCATCTGGACCGCAACCTCTTACGCCTAACCACATATTGACTATGAAGTCTTCAGTAATTTTACCACCACCTGGAGAATTCGTTAGCGAAGACGTTTATCTTCGTAAAAGATGGTGCAAAGTGCAATTTTTAGCTAATGTATTGTGGTCACGATGGAGGAAGGAATATCTTCTAAAGCTTCAGCAAAGGCAGAAATGGCACACATGCCGTAGAAATGCAAAGGTCAATGGCATTGTCATACTGAAAGAGGACACAGCTCCACGCAGTCAATGGAAGTTAGCAAAGGTGATAGAAGTGCACATTGACACAGATGCCTGTGTCAGAACAGTGAAGTTATTGATAAGTGATTCGACACTGGATAGAAGGGGCAAACGTGTTACAAACCCAACTTACCTTTGAAAGGCCCATCCAGAAAATTGTTACCCTGATTGAAGCCGATTAATAATTCCCACCATTTCTTGGGTTAGTCTATAATATTTTGGTTAAGAGTTATGTCACTAAGTTACAAAAATCACAGGAAAGTGTTTTTGGTGGGAGTGTAACTGCCGAGAAGACAGTTTGTATTTTTTGTTTATTTACTTATTTTTAGTGTTTTTTGTTGAGGACTTTTAATTTGAAGTTGCTCAGTGAGCGCCAGTTAATAGAGACTTTTATTGTGAAAAGGCGTATAGTGGATCAGGAAGACAGATGTCTGCACCGCATGGAAAGTTAATGTTCACGTTCTAATGTTTATGTTCCACTCATCTGAAGTTAAAAAGGACATCAGATGCAAGATTAAGTTCTCCTTTTGGTAACAAGCAGCCAATGAATTCTCAAGGCATCTTGAGTTGGTTGGTTATAAAACCAGTCAATAAATCATCAGTCATCAGGGGATCCTTGTGCTCGTGAAGAGCTACACCGGGTACGAGGTGGCTATATAACAAAAAATCCTCTACATAGGCCTCGATATTACGACCCCTCTGAAAAATAGCACAAAGTCTCTTTAAAGGGTCACAATGAGTACCTTGACTGGGGCGCATGGTGAAAACTGCTCGATCCTAGTGGCTCAGTATTCTGTTTCGTTGAAATTGAGACAGAAGCTTTTTGATCCAAATGCAGTTTTAATATAAAGAGTAGTCAAACAGGTAGAGGTCATCAATGAGCATGGTGGGAAATGGAGTTCAAGATAAAGTCAATGTGGGGTGTATGTGTTTGGCTACCTCTGGTGGTGAGCCGAGAGACCGACCGTGACACCAGGTCATATAGTTCCAGTAATCTGCCATGACCTGGATAACTGAGGGTCTTTTGTTAATGTTCTGCTCATTTTGGCATTCATTCATCAATAAAAATATTGTAAACCAATAACAATTTGAAGATGAGTAGAAAAAAAATACAAAGCTCTAAAAATATATTGAATCAGTTGGAGTATGAACATAAGTGTTTATCATACTCACTGGTGATTTATGAATACAAAGCATATTTCTCTCCAGGAATTGTCTTTGCCAATAGTGAGTCTGGAAGATGAGAAGATTCACTTTAATGCCAGTTCTTCAAACAGATACAGATGCATTTTAAAGCTGTTGTGTATCTCCACCTGCAGATGTACACTGTGTGGCTGGTTCGTGTGCCCTTGATGAAGATGTGTAGATCAGTGGAAAGCAACACAAGAGAAATGTAGGAGCTGGTGAACGTCTTATGGGAGACCTTGAACCTGCTTGACTGAAGGAAGCCTCCTTTCTCATCAGCAAACAAAGCATACAAGTAAAGTATTATAATAATTTACACTTAACTTTTTCTCCATATCATGAGCAAATGTTGGATTTAAGGCAAACTCATATACCCAGAAAATCTTCCAGTTTTGTGGACATTCACACAGAGATCAGAACATTAGTCAGGTGGTTACACAGCATATATACATATGCTGTGTAATCACCTGACTAATATATTTCAATAGAAAGTCCTAGATTTACCCTTCTCAGGTACCGTTCTTTTAGATAAAATTCACAAACAATGATGTGTCCAAAAATAAATACTTGTAGTTCCTAAAGCCTTTGACTATAGACATGATCTTGGATTCTCTTGAAAGCAAAAACTTCACTCCTCAAGCCTCAAAGAGGGAAAATGAAATGGAAATGTTCATTTTTTTTGTAAGAGTTTATATTGTATACTGACCAAAAACAAACTGGAACATGATGTAATGATGCAGTTTTCCTCAAATTGCATATTATGCACCAGTCAATTTTTTTTTTGCATAATTAGTTTGCATAACAAACATAACTTAGTGTGTGTTTTTGACCACCATCTAGTTGTTTTGTTTAGTATTTTCTAAAATGTTTAGAAAAAACTAAAAAAATAACTTTTGTATGTATTCATATACTATCAGGCATGTTATTTCGCTATTCAATTTACACTTGCATAATTATCAGGATATAAGTAATACAACATTTTTAGGAACTGTTATCTTTTGAAAACATAAATAGAACATCTTAATATTCAGATTTAACTGGAAACAAGCCTCAGACAATGAATGATATTCCTCCAGACACAGAAGTGTAACTGAGAAAGATTATAAATGTTCGTTATGGTTCATTTGTATTCTTTTTTCTTATCTGACACATGTAGGGAAAAGACGTGACCTGAACTATACAATACTGGCGTTCCACTTGCATTGCATAACAGATGCTCTGCCTGGCCAGCATTACAAATGAACATTTCCAGTCTTTATTCTTCATTATCACTCTTTGATGCTTGAGGAGTGAAGTGTTACCTTTCAAAAGAGTCCAAAATCATGGCTATATAGTCAAAGTTGTTCAAGGACAGGAACTTACTCTTTTTAGCATTTCTTACATCGTACAGAGAATTTGTTCAGCCGAGTCAATGAGAAACAATAAAGTTCTGATAAAAGAAGTAACTATATTCTTGGCTTTTAGACTGGCATGAAGTGACTCATGGACTCAAAATATGAAGCATGGATATCAGGAGGAAAGTGTCTCAAGGTACCCAAATGCTTGTTTATTTAAGAAAATGAAAGTGCAGTTTCACATTATGATGCAAAGATCATCAGAATATTTAAATATATCCAAGATTATGGAATAATGTATGGTTTAAAGAGGTTCTGACTAAATGTTTGATAATTGTAAATGTGTTTGAAGTTAATTTAAAAAAGCCTTTTAAAAAAGTTTTATGTCCCAGAACAAATACACACACACATGCATGTATTTATTTATTTATTTTTGCAATATGAAAAAAAATTTTTTTTTATCTTTCTCTTGTGGATGTTTTTAAATAGTATGGTTGTCATCTGGCTCTTTACTGATCTTCTTCATCCTTACTCTCGAGCACCTGTACACCCTCACAAAAAGACAAAAAAGACAACAAAAAAAGACAACCATGTTCTCAGGTAATTTTGGAGGTAAAGTTAAAGATGGATGCATGTCAGCTTATAGTGGTACATAAATATAGTATAGCTTATAAGATAAGATGAATGTACAAAAGATAAATATGCGCTTGTGAAGTTGTTGTTCTGACAAAATTATTCAGAGTATCCATATTCTGAAACTGAGAAGTTATTTTCTGTTATTAAAAATAACGTTTTTAATGAGAGTATCAAGGTTTTACAGAAAGTAAAATGAAGGACTGAGATGTGAAGCCTAAAGGGAACCAGCTGCTTGCTTGTTTAAGAATATGCACAAGTGCAGTTTCACATCCAGAGGCAAAGCTCCCAAAAAAAAATCCCCCCAAAAAATACTAAATATATCTGACTGGTTTAGGGCAAAAACAGTATACGAGGACTGGAGACAAAATGACAAATAAACAAAACAAAACAAAAAACCAGCAGTCTTCAAATAATTGCACAATGATGTCCAATGTAAGTGGACATTTCACCTTGAAAGTGCCACAAAACATTCTCCCCTTACATCCATTCAAATAATTAAGAAAGAAGCAGAAAATCGCCACGGGGCACATTTTTCGCCAGGGCGCTAAATTCCTGTTCTCCCTTACATGAAGCCCCTTCAAATTATATTGACACATCCATTCAAATAATTAAGCATATATAATTTCAGCATAGAAATAATTTCAGGGCGCTAAATTCATAGGTTATATTGACAGCAAATTGAAATAGTTATATTGACTTTTGGCATTGATAGAAATGGGTTTACTGGCATCATCACAAAAAAAGATAGTAAAGGGTTCTTTTGGCATCTATATGCTTTGTTTTGCACATGTTGAAGGCAAAAAAAGACACATAGTAAGGCAGGACTAGAGGAATCTTTTGCATGCTTTGTTTTGCAAAAAGGGCAAACTTCCTCATCTGTCAGACTGCTATTTTCATCTTGGACACATTATTAGGCAGGACTGTTAGCGCGACTGCAAACTTTTGTTTTGCACATGATTGAAGGCTTCTCTCGTTGTTGCTCCTGAGAACATTCCTGAAAAATAAATAAATAATTCAAAAGACTGTGAGCAGAAATGACTTTGCTGATCTTCTCTCGTTGTTGCTCCTGAATTCCTGAAAAATTAATAAATAAATTCAAAAGCAAACTTCCTCATCTGGTATGTTTTCAGAAATTCAGGAAACATCACAAGGTTTTCAGTTATTACAACACAGTCGGGAAACATTTTCTTCACTCTTAGGGCTTTTCTCTCGTTTTTGCTCCTGACGTTTACAACACAGTTATTTTCTTCAAAATAAATAAATTAATTCAAAAGCTCTTAAGACAGAAATTTTGTGTTACAAGAGCATTTTCACTGTCATGTTTTCACTACAAGGTTGTACATAAAATTCTTTAACTTAACTGTTTATTGTAAATAAAAATTCTGTTGTCTTTCAGCATCTGCTCTTCACTAGATCTACTAGATCATCTGAGGGATTTGACTGAATCAAGATGCTGCTGATCATTGAAGCTCTTCTCATTTTAGCTGCTCTAGGACAGGTAAGCTTGTGTTCTAGCATGAATATTACAGACATGAATACTGATGATTGATTATTATGATTCCTGTTGCCACAGGATCACAGAACTGCTGCTGTTAAAGGACAGATATTTCCACTGGATATGGCACTGAATTCAGTTGATGATCAATATGACAGTTGTACTGTGAAAATGGCGCATCTGGTGAAGACAAAATATCTACAGAAGGAAATCAATAACTCAACTGAATTTAAAAATGCTTGGCAAGAAGGCGAAATGAATGCCACAGCACCAGAAGACAACTTGACAAGGAATCATTCAATCGCCATTTATGTGTACACCAACCTTAATTCTAATGTGTACCGCAATTTTAATATGGCTGTTCGTAATGGTAAGCAAAACTACACAAACCAGGTATTTAAATGGTATTCACTTCAGTCTTTGTTGACAAATGCAATCAAGATATTGACTGAAACACAAAAGAAATGCAAGTTATCGTACCGTGGTACCAAAGCTGAATTTTATCAAAATGTCACAGGCAAAAAGATTCGTTTTGGATCATTTACATCCTCTTCTCTTGAACGTAAAGTAGCACAAGATTTTGGAAATAAATCTTGTTTTGAAATCAAAACTTGTGAAGGTGCTGATGTGATCAAATATTCTAAATATCCTGAACAGAAGGAAGTGCTGATTCCTCCATATGAGAAGTTTAAAGTCACTGCTGTCAAGAAAAGAAAATATCATAAAAATCTCTGGTGTGACACGGTGTACAAGTTGGAAAGCTCTGGGAAAAGAAGTGACTTGAACTGTGCAGTGGCTTTCAAGAAACCATCCAGATGCTTTTCTCAAAAGCTAATGGCCAGTCAAGGCCATTCAAACAGTTGTTTATAGGCAGACTATGTGTTTGTCAAGGACGGCATCAGATGCTCATAAACCGGTTCAATCCCACTGACAGAGATAGTCCTGAAACGGTGCTGCTGCTGTAGAGCTTGAGCTACAGGAATACTTCAACATTTATGTTGAGTGCTTTGAATTTACATCCTTACATGATTTACATAATACATTTTATTTTAGACCTACACATAATATTGGATTTGTCATAAAAATATGAATATTGTTAGGATAGGACAATGTATTTATGGCACAGAATAAAAAAATGTTAACTAGTATATTAACTAGTGTTCCTGTGGCTCGTGGTAGAGCATTGCGTTAGCAGCGCAAAGGTTGTGGGTTCGATTCCCAGGGAACACATACTGACAAAAATATGTAAAAGCCTGAATGCACTGTAAGTCGCTTTGGATAAAAGCGTCTGCTAAATGCGTAAATGTAAATATATTTGGCCGATATACAACTATTTGAAAATCTGGAATACGAGGGTGCAAAAAAACAAAACAAGAGAGAGAGAAAAAGTTCTTAGCAATGCCTAATATATGCATATTACATTGTATGGAGATTTACAAAATATTTTATCTTCACGGATCATGATCTTTACGTAATATCCTGCTGATTTTTGGCTTAAAAGAAAAATCTATAATTTTGACCAATACAATGTATTTTTGGCTATTGCTACAAATATACCCGTATGACTGGTTTTGTGGTCCAGAGTCACAAATGAAGGACTTTAGAATCTGTCTATCTACTCATTTACCATATATTTATTTACTTATTCATTTGTATTTTCTATTATTTTCTAGAACTGTAATGTTATGTTCAGTGTTAAATTTATTAATTTCAAGCTTTTAATTTCACCACAGGATATTGTTGCAAAGTTTTTTTCCATTGCCTTTGTTTTGCTGTAATAATACTTGTTGAATTTGTGCTGGTCAGACAAGATTATTCAATAAACTCAGAAAAATGCTTATTTTAACTATAACTTGGTCTCCTGTCTGCTTCATTGCCAGTTACTTGGAAAGAGTTAGTTGATGCCTGCCTGGTTTTGAATATCAGACAAAATGCAGTTTTAAGTGGTTTTTCATAACAAGCCTCTGCAGAGGCTCTTGAACTTGAATTGAACTGATAATTGCTAAATTAGTAATTCAACTTCCTGTATTGTGGTAAATCTGAAAGGGGGCAGTTCCTTAACTGTGGGTTGTGCTCTGGGTTTCACTGAATATGCAGGTGGAGGGTTTATATCTATCATCAAACTGAGTAAACCTCCACTCTTCACCACAACAGTGACCCACAGAAACAGAAATGGTTCAGAATATGATGGCACTTAGACCTGGTTGGCTGCTTGGACCGGCTTTACATGCCAATTGTTACAATACTGAAACCTCCAGTGATGATACTCCAAATGACTCCAAGGTCATGTCTGTAGTTAGAAAAACTTCAGTTTTTAAGCATGTATATGGGTGCATACCGAGGGTGCAAAAATTCAGCAGACAATATAAGACTTCAGAGAGTGAACTAAAATATATACATTTTTAAGAAAAGTATCAAAGTTTAAATTCAGTGAAATACAAAAAAGAAGGAAGCACTGAGATAAAAAGCTGGATATCAGTCTAAAGGGAACCACTTGTTTGTTTAAAAATAGATTATGCATGAGTGCAGTTTCACGTCCAGTTGCAAAGATTCAAAGAATCTAAATATATCTGACTGGATATGGCATGAATATAGAAGAGGTCCTTGGAGAGGAATGAAACATAAAACAGTGTCATGAAAATTGTAATTCCTCAATGAGATAGTAAACTTGTGTGAAGTTCATTCAGAATACATGTGCATGAGTATCGTTTTATAAGGGACCATTTAGTCAAAATTAAAACATGCATGCAATACATCACACCATTGTGATGCCTGTTTGAGGGGTTTCAAGAGCAACTGCTTGTGTGGCTTACTAAAATACCTTGGATCATTCCATATGTTTTGCAGGAAATCCATTTGACATGACCTAATAAATGATGCCTTCTACAACATCATCTCAGCTATTGTTTATGGAAAACAATTTACATATCGGGACTCAAAGATTCAGGAGATACAGGTAGACAAGCGCAACTCCATACTGTAATATGACTTTTGACACATGTACCTTCATTCTTTTAATGCCAGTTTTTCCCTTCAGACAAACAGATACAGTTACATTTTAAAGTTGGTGTGTGTCTCCAACTGCAGATCTACAACATGTGTCCAGTTCTTGGTCCTTAGACGTGTAGATTGATGATAGAAACTGTGGAAAGTAACAGATCAGAAATGCAGAAGCTGGTGAACATCTTATGAGAGACCCTTTTGACTGCAGAGGTTTCATTGACTGCTTCCTCATCCACAAACAAAGCAAACAAGTAAATTATTATATTCATTTATGCTTCATTTTTTTCCATATTGTGAGAAAATGCTGCATTTAAGCAAATCTTGTATCTTTTACAGTGGTATTGGATTATTAGATACCAAGCACCAAAATCGCATTAGCATCTATCTGTACATTTTCTTATTGTTCTACTGCTATTTTTCCATTAAAAAGCAGAACCAATCTCATAATTGTATAAAAGTTGGAACACTTACAACGCAGTTTTTGAATAATCATCTGACTACATTTGGTGTCGGTGTGTCAATCTCTATAGTGCCACCCAGAGTTCAAATTTATCTTCAGTTCTAACTAATGATTTTTGTATAAATGGTCTAGAATCCACTTTAAATCAAAAAATATATTTTTAAAACTATTCCTACAAATTTGAGCTAGATGATCTTCAGACAATAACAGTAAAAATATATCTTTGTGATACAGTCAACCATTGCCATGCAACACAATGAATGAATGAATGAATAGAGTGGACCTAAATACAGGAAGTGGGGTCATGTGTTTGTATCTCTTTGATGAGCTAACATGAAGATCTGAGTATTTGTGCTGGTTTGGGAACAGCACCACTTACTGGCCATTTTCTGATATTATACCATCATATAAAGTACAAGTGTTGTTTAAAAATGCACACAAGAACTAAACAAAATACAAACGTGCAAATAAGTGAAAGCAATCAGCAACATATGTAAAAAATGAAGTTATAGAAGTTCAGGTTTACTGCGCAGTGAGTGACACTGGCATTCACAATTACAATTATTGCATTGATGTTTCTTTCCATTCTGGACACTACCAGCCAAGAAAGTTTTGTTAACTTAAGGCAGCTGCGCACAACCGGAAGATTGTGGTCTACTGGTTGATGACGTCATCATTGTCAGTCATTTCAACAGTTTTTTCTATCAAACAAACTAACATTTTAGATGCACCAAAATCAAACATCAGTATCTATAGATGTGGTTAAATAAATACAGTACATTTATTTTCTTTTACACCTCCTTAGACTACTGTTTGGAACTACATGCTCAGACACAACAAGACATATTACCGCCTCATTTAACAATACTGATTGCTATCGTATACATGCACACACCCAGAGCACATGAATACAAATATTTGGAATATGAACAAGCCAACTTCCTGATTGTTTGGTTTGTCATCTTACTGACTTACTGACAAAGTGCAGAATCTGACAAAAGGAACAATATTCTCATGTAAATTTGAGGGTAAAATAAAAGGTCAGTATACTAGTTAACATCACAGGTTTAAGTGATTTTTCATACGCCTTTGCTATTAAGCTGAAAGTACCAGATACACAAACTGAAACCATATGTAAAAAGCTGTTGAACACCATTTGCTATTACAGTTATAGATTTAGTATTTGTGAAACACTGTTGTGTTTCTTGTCTTTATTCATATGCACTTCACTAGATCAACTGAGGAATTACATTAAATCAAGATTATGATCATTAAAGCTCTTCTTCTCATTTTAGCTGCTCTATTACAGGTAAACGTGTGCTCTATATGAATATTACAGACATGAATATAGACATGAACCATGAATACATGACCACTGTGATTCCAGTTGCTACATGACCACAGAGATGCTATTGAAGGTGGGATATTTCCATTGGATATGGAATTATATTGATTATCAATATGATGGCTTTGCAAAGAAAATGGCAGATCTGTTAAAGACAAAATATCTAGAGAAGGAAATGCTTGAGTTTTGGCAAAAAGGTGAAAAGTATTACAAGGCACCAGAAGATAACTTGGCACAGATCCATTCGGTCACCATTTATGTGTACACAAACTCAAACGCTACAGTGTATCACAGTTTCACTAATGCTGTTTATGCTAACAAAGAAAAATACAAAAATAATGCATTCACATGGTATTCTCTTCACTAAAGCGATATAGATTCTAAACAAAACAAACAAACAAAAAAACATGCCATTTGACTTATCATGGTACAAAGGTTACATTTAATAGGAATTTTCTGAACACAGAGGTTCGTTTTGGGTAATTTGCATCCTCATCGCTTAATTGAAAAGTAGCAGAAGAATTTGGATCTTGTTTTGAAATCTACAATTGTGAAGGTGCAGATATTACAAAATATTCAAGGTATCCTGATGAGAAAGAGGTGCTGATTCCTCCATATGATATGTGTAACATCACTGTCAGGACAAGAAGGGATCAGAAACATCTCTGGTGTGAAACTGTGTGCACTTTGAAAAGCTCTGGAAGAAGTAATAGTCATCTGAACTGTGCAGTGATATTCACTGCAGACAAGTGGCGAGATGCACTTCTTTTTTCAATTTCATTTTCCTTTTCACTATAACCATATTTAATTGCTTTCTGTATAATGTATTATTAAATGCACAATTTGGTTTATTTACCTGCTAACCAGTTAATTTGTAGATTCTAAACATTGGTTGTAGTTGTAGTTAGAAACATGTTTTATTTAAATTGTATT